>LLEY01000113.1:0-204313 GCA_001414485.1 Calycina herbarum
GGTGGTGGCGGCGGCGGCGGCGGTGGTATATGTATTCTCCATTCTACAGTCCGTAATTGTCAGTTTACGGCCCGTGACGCCTTTTCATATAGTTTGGGTTTTAAAGGAGGCTTACGTGCTGTTGTTGTTGAAAGAGAAGGGAAGAGAAGGCTAGAAGACTTTAACATAAATATCTACTATACTGTTCACCTTCAATATCAAACGAATGTGTCACGTGACTACAAACGGACGTATGACGGGCATCTTATTCAACTTTTTCACTCTTTACGACCCGTAACGTATCACAGCTACGCTTTTACTCCTGTGGTATTTACTTCCGCGGCCCCTAGTATATACTAAGCGAGACTTCGGTAGAACCTCGGTCACGTGATCCAGTCGTATATAACTGAGACTATTACACTACCTCTCTCTTTAACCGGGCTCTCTCTAACTAAGCTTTCTTATCTTCCTTAGATATAGAGTTGTTAATAAACTATATATAGAGGGTTGCACAGACGTTTTTTGTATGTATTTTTAGTGATCGACTCGCTGATATGATCGACTCGCTGATAAACCACGTTATAGAAAATTATACTCTATTTAAAGAGTTATTAAAAAATAAATAATAATAAGATAAACTTAAATATAAATAGCTTTATATAGCGCTATAACTTTAAAGCGTTTATATAGAGAATAAGTAGGAGTTATAATATATTATATAATCTCTACGATATTACTATTATATAGCGACGAAACTAAATACGTACTAATAGAATATTATGAAATTCGAGAATACTATAGTATTTTATCGCGATAACACTACTGACAACACTGCTCAAATCATTATCGACAATCCCAAAGCCATCAGACCAATAACCCAAGAAACCGAGTTCCTTCCGACACCACCAGTAACTGGACTAGCAGGGGGTGAGCCTACACTTACTGTTCCATTCCCCTTCACAGTCGAATTTCTACTCCCAACAAGCGGTTCCAACAGACTTCTCACATCCTTTCCACCTCCACATTCCCCCTTGATAGGAGCATCATAATCCACCGTGAATACTGAAACACTAGATTTGCATCCCGAAGCCAAAATATCCGTCTCCCCAGGAAGTGTGCAATCACCATTAATGCAAGTATTCGTTCCCTCGGTTACCATATCTCCATATTTGAAAAGTCCAGTCGTCTCATTGAACACTGCTTTGTCCACCACCGCTCCTCCAGTCATACGGGTAAGAACATATGGTGGAGCAACGCAAGAATCATTGGTGAAAGAAGTGATGTATGGGATATTAACATTAATTCCATATCCGAATGGTAATAATCTCCCTCCTCCATTTTTCGCGACATTGGTGATGAGTTGTTGAGCGAGATCAGCGGCAAGTTGTCCGTAAATGGTAGCTGGATCTTTGAAACCTGCTTTTGTGGTCTCGTTGACGTGGTAGTAGGCTGTTTGAACGGAATATCCACCGCTGTAACCAATCGCCGGAATTCCACGTTCGACTGCTGTGTATGTTGCACCGAGTGTACCAGCGAGAGTGTAGAGGAATGGTCCGAGATTGAGACCGTAATTTGGACCGCTGAGAACGAGATCTGGTACACTGAAGTTGGCGTATCTGGGGAGAACGTAGTCGAGTCCTACTTGGACGCATGCAGAGGGTGTGCCATTGAAGTACCAAATATGGGAATCATTTGGATCGGGACCAATTGAAGGTGCTCCTGCTTTCACGATTCCTAGATATTTCGTAAGCGCTGAATTTCAAACTTCTCATGAAGAAATGCTTACCGAATTCAGTATCTGCTGTGAGATTCTTGCTTCCGGCATATGTGACAATTCCTCCGAATCCACTTTGGTTCGAGGAAGATGCTACGATGTATGCTTGATGTCCATATGCCTTGATTGCCTTGTACAGTTCGCGAATATTGGCAGTTCCGAATCCATCATCATTCTAGGAGGTCCATCAGCGTATATCCAGAATTTGAAGGCGGATTAATTTACAGTAATGAGAATGTTCAGTCCATTGACAGCACCAGAAACAGCACCGGAAGCCACAATGGCTTTCTTAAAAAGAGAAGGACGCATATTGAAAACGACAGAAGCAATGAAGATGAGAACGAAGAGGAGGGGACAAGATCGTCGTAAAGATTCTCGAAGTGAAAGGAAGCATGAAGTATTTATTCACCTCCTGTCCCGTCCCAACGGCCCTCGGCACAAAATAAAGCCATCAAGTTAACTAACAAGCTCCCCAAATCCCACAAGCTCACCCAAGAACCAAAGAAGCTCCTCAAATCCCAGCGGATCTTCCGTACCTTACACAAACCCCCTGTCATCAACATCAAGTTCTAACCAACCACACTCAAGAATACATAAACCTGCACGCGAGCAGATACCCAAAGAAGAGTCCTCTCAATTATCCCCGCCGTTATCTAGTGTTGGTATAAGACTTGGCACTGATAAGAAGGAGTGCAGGTGTGGGGTTAGACCCGATTGGGAAGGTAAGTTACTTTAGATGCATTAGTACGATCCCGTCGGTCGGATCCGCCTTTGGGACCCGGATTCAGTTCTGGGTACGAGAATGAAATGTTTAACTGGTCTTGGATGTATTTAGAGGTGGATTGCTGTTATTGTTCTCGATATTGCGGGTTAAGTAATCTAGGTCAGGTGACGTTGTAGGTTTTCGAAGGAAATTGTTCAAAAAAGACGTGGAATAACATGATAAGCTGCATTCCTGGGGGTTCTGCAAATCCACAGCTGATATGAAGTTTCTGCTGGGAGGAAATAGTACTTAAGAGTTGCTACGATTCGAGGACGTGATATGTTGAGCGAGAATCTAGATTTCCATCCGAAAGTAATTAAGCTGTAAAATATCACAATTCCGGCTTCGAGAACAATAGGCTACTGCTTCATCGTCAAACAGAGAATAAGGTATTAACGAACCAAGTTCAACTAACCTCTCAATGATTGGTTATGCACAATACATCAACTTCTCTCGCTTTCTTGGACGAAACTGCGAAAAGTCATTTCTACGAGACCTATTAAGCGAAATCAAGGACCCATTGTGAATGAGAAAGGGGACTGCCAAACTGCATACCCCTCATCCCTGGACGAACAGCCTCGGGAAGCCTTAAGTTGTCTTTATAACCACTTACAATAGTCTTGTTACACCTTCTACCTTTACGAGATAGTATCACAAGGTTCGTTTGCGTCTGTGATGTGACCCGAACTTTCTTTAGTTATTGAATGTCGTCTTCTCCTTGTCATATATTATCCTCATCTAATGTTCTTCTCCCCTTGATTCATCGATCTTATAACTAACTTATCCTTTTACTCGAAATAATTCGAAGAACAGTTTAAACAACCGCTCTTTATTAATATCAACTCCAAGATGTGAATAATCTAAACTTAATCTAAAAATCTTTATTTACTTAACATTTTAGTATAATAAAGTCATTCATACTTATTGCAACAATAAAAGGATAATAAAACATGATATTCAATTAACTACAGTGAGTTGCGAGTTAAGCTTGAATTTGCCCACTTTTTTTGTAATCCGAGCTTTTTTTTATTAAGGCTTTCTCCCTCTTTTCTTTAGAAGACAGAAAATAAAAGTACTCTAAAAGAGACGAGGCCTAGCTAGAAAGAAGCGCTATATCTAATTATCTCTCTTCTATATAATTTATCAATTTGAAGTAAGTACAACAAAAGTAAACTAAAAGATAAATAATTCTTAAAATAACCCCTTTGCTTTAAAAAAAAAATTTCACTACCCCTGTAAGGTCGACAGGCTATACTAAGACCCGATAAAAATTAAGACAGATATAAAATTATCTGTTTTTGTCCTATAAAGTTTATAGAGTATAAGAGGAGATATAAGCCTCTTCTTTCCTGTTCTTATAAATAGTATATCATATGTCATCATTAATTAATAGGTAAAAGAGTGCCCAAAAAGGGGGGAAATCAAGAATTTTCTCAAAAAGCTCGGATTATAAAAAAAGTGGGCAAATTCAAGCTTAACTCGCAACTCACTGTAAATATCAAAAACTAGTCTGAATTATTTCATCACTTCAAACAACTTAAAAAAACAAATTTCAGTGCAACATCAAGAAGAGAGCTTAAAACAATTATTTAAAACTAGTAAGTCCTTTCTTGCAATTACATTAACTCAAGCCTTTAACATAATATAGTTAAACAATCAAGTATACGATGAAGTAGCCACTATCACTTTCTAAGAGTAGTTGAACTCTTCTATCCTCGCGCTGTCTCCCATAGTACCCAAGTAAATGATATCATACCATCCGCCTACCAGCTCTCTAAAATCAAATCAATATAGTAGTAGTGGGGTTTTACTTGATATTTCTCGCTTCGCGACTTGCCTCCTAGGCCACTGACCATGTCTGGGAGATATCACTTCAACAATATTGTAGAACGCCGTGAAGTCATTACCGATGCATCTCCGTGGAGTCAAGTGATTGTTGGGACAGGATTCAAGCCTGATATGATCCACGAGGGGAGAGACTAAGATGGCATGGCGTATTGCAAATTGTAACCCGAACCTTATAACAGTCAAATTTTCTTCTGTTGTCGAATTTTCTTCTGTTGTCGAATTTTCTTTCGTTTCCTGGTTGGATAACAAATCATGGTAACTATAAACTCTGACTATACTATCAAGTCTGCGAGTTTATCTATCTACAAGCCAAAAAGCTGGACCTGGCCAGGATCTATTAGTTCAGCAAAACTTAATAATAAGAAGTAAACATGAATGATGAAATCAAAGAAACTATTTTTCATTTATCATAACGTAGGCATTTGCTTAATCCCCTCTATCCCAAACATAAAACGCAACAAAAACACAAAGACAAACTATCTAATAACCCATTCGAGTCTCGCAGGCTATGCTCACTTTTTAGAAACCCCATCGACTATGCAACGTAAGAAAAGGAGCCCAAAAACCGTCAGCTACGGGATAATACTACGCAGCAAGGGTTCCTAAGGGATGGTATGGACAGCGAGCTAGGATTAGCATTCAAAGAATTTAAAGAGAAAAGAGGTGTTTGATCAATCAATACACACTCCCCTTCAAACTCTTATCCTGCTTCTCCGCCCTCGCAATATCCTCCAACGTCTTCTTATCCTCAATCTCCGGCTCCGCCTCACTCCCCGCATCACTACCAACATCAACCTGATCCCCCAGCGCATTAGCCATAGCACTTCGTCGCATCCCACTCTGTTCCCTCTTTCCCTCCTTCGAATGTCCATTTCCATTTCCATTTGAAACCCCCTTTCCCTTCGCTAATCGTTTCCTTGCATCTTCTTCAGCAGAGAACTCCGTATCGCTACCCGCTTGACTGGTATGTCCAGATGCCGAACCGCCAAAATCCCGTCCCCCAGAGCGAACGAGGAGGAGGTGATCGGATTTGAGCGCGGGAGAGATGAGTTGATTACGCATTCGGTCTTCGACGCTGATAAAAGAGGGTGTTCCATCTGGAGAACTGACCATATCATCCAAACTCTTTCGCACATCAACAGCTGGTGGTCCAGGTACCAAACGACCTCTGGGATCATCATCATCCTCACTAGAAGATTGCCAGCGTCTCGCAGCCGGTCGTCGAGAAGCGAGAGTTTCTTTGGTTTTAATTTCAGTTGACGGTGAGGCAGCGGCATCAAGTGGTCTCCCATTTAATTGCATAGCATGCATCGAGTTCTCCTTCTTGAAGTAATGTTTCCCGTGATCGCAACCATTTGGACAGCCTCCCCACTTCTTGCGGACAGGGATTGGGCTGGCTGTTCCTTGCGTAGATGCTGCTTCCAGGAGCTTTTTTTCCTTTTCCTTGTCCTTCTCGGAAATTTGGGTGGTTGAAGAGGAGGAGGGCAGTTTTTCTTTAGCCGCTGCCGCCGCGAGACGTTCTTTCTTTAACTCGGACCAGGTGCGGAGGTTGTTCTCGAGGATGTATTTCCCGGAATCTTCTTTCTTGCGCATGATGAGGAATTCGCAGTGGTTTACGTTTCGGAGGTCTTCGAAGTATTCTACGCTGAAATGATACCACTTCATGAGGAATACTCGGCTCATGAGGCCGTGAGTTACTGTTTCGATAATTAGCACCCATTCCCCCACTTTGAACATTTGTTGCTGGTTTGAGGCAATTGGAACGTACCCAGGACGCAAACACTCGCACAATCCTCCTCACTGAATTGTCTCCAAAGACTCTCATTGAACCCACTAACGCGATCATAAGCATCGGCAGCACTCTCTCCATCCGGAATTCTGTAAAAGAAGTGACCGTAATCTGCTCTCTCCTGCCACATCCTCTCCATCTCGGCCGAACATGGTTGGAAGTTTCCAAAATCCTGCTCTCGTAGTCTGGGTTCCTCATAGACTTTTATGGAGTGGCGGGGGAAGGGAGTGGGGGAAGGCTCGTCTGAAGTGAGGGTAGAGAGGATTCCTTCTGTAGTTTCGCGAGTCCGTCGATAGGGAGAGGTGAAGAAGTGAAGGGTATCGTCTGCTCGTAGCAGAGAGCGTAGTCGTCGTCCGGCATCGTATGCTTGGGTCCAGCCTTCGGAGGTGAGTTTTACTCTGTGATCTGGGATCGTTTGGTGGATGTCTCGATTTTCTGAAGGATGGAGGTTAGTCTTGTGTTTATATCAAAGCAAGTTTAAAGTGAGAAGCCGTATTGCAGTATTGCACAGCATCGGAAGCCAGAATCTGCAAGGGCGCACAGAGTTGACGTACTATTCCCCTCTGACTGAGCATGTCTAATCAGGATGATCATGCGAGGTTTCCCCATCGTGGCGCTGTACTGAGTCGTTCAACGCTAGATTTTTGTATGTGTAAGTTGGTAGGGACAGTTGAGCTGAACTTGACTATAAATAACGAACGAAGGAAGAGTTCAGAAGAATATAGAGGTTTGTGTAGGTTTCGCGCTTTCTCCACTCAGCTGGAACGATGGGACAATGAAGCTGTTTCAAAGAAGAGACGAGCGCGCCCCCTCAAGGTTCTTTTTCTCCGATAAGCCGATAAGGCGAACGCACGATATCGCCACATCCCAGCGTTGGTGTAACGAATGACAGGGACCCAATTATCAATATCAATTGGAGAAATAGAAGCTTCATCAGATGAACCCTTTGCTTGTCAACTTAAAATACTTGTACACCATACCTCACACCCAACCATCTACCAAGTAATACACTCCTGTTGACTCAATCATCTCAACACAGTCAACTTCCAAATCCATCAACTCTGTACCATAGCATATCTCCCTCCCTGCGGCGCATCACCTTCCAAGGACCAGGCCAAGAACGACCCAGTATCAAGTCTGAACCACGACTCGCCTCACCTCCAACCACATTACACACGCCATCTGATAACACCCTCCAACCTCCATCCACCCGGCGCAAGCCAACAAGTCACCAAAAACCAGCACACAACACCAAAATGTCCGAGCCAATCCCCGAATCCATTCCCACATCCCAAGACCCTCGCTCCAAACGTCCCCTCAAAAAGTCCCGCGCCTCGCAAACCCCCGCCTCCGAAACCGCCTCCTTAATCCAATCCCTCTTCCAAAAGCCCGATCAAGAGATTCACATCCCCTCCTCATCCTCCTCCCTTACCAAACACAATGGCTCCGCGCCCCCGGAAATAGTAGCCAACGTCCAAGGCTCTTCCGCCGGCGCAGGCAGCGGCGAATTCCACGTCTACAAAGCGTCTAGGAGGAGGGAGTATGAAAGATTACGAGCAATGGACGAGGAGGTGAGGAATGAAGACCAGGGCGCCGCGTGGGAGAAGGAGAAGAGGGAACGGGAGGAACGGGATAGGGAGAAGACGAGGAGGAATCGGGAGAAGAGGGAGAAGTTGAAGAGGAAGAAGCAGGGGAAAGGAGCGGATAGTACAGAAAAACCGGCAAGTGGTGGTGGTGGGGGAGGAATTAAGGCTAGGGCGAATGTGACGGCGGATGATGGGGGGAATAAGGAGGATGAGGCGATGGGTGAGGTTCAGCAGGTGGGGGTTATTATTCATGATGATGATTGAATTATCCCTCTCTAAATAACAGCTCGTTGGCTACAAGGAACGGGTCAAGGGGAATTCGTCGTGTGGGAAAATTCCCAAAGGAAAAGGAAAATGCTCCTGGGGAGCCTCGCTACGGAATTATCACGCTGAGCCTCATAGCAGTCGAGGTTTTTTGGCATCAAAATCACGCATACATTTTCCCGAGCTTCTATACTATGGTACAGGGTACGCGCGCCGAAATCATTGCTTTTTATTGGTACACTAACAGCAAAGACGTCTACTCCTCCCCACCACCACCGCCTCCACCCTGTCTCGCAGCCTTGGCGCTGCAAATATCGTCTACTCGCAAAAGTAGGCAGGCCGACTGTAGGATAGATTAGTAAAAAATATAATGAAGTCAGAAATTCAAATTACATACCTCGATAGCAGTCTTGATACTCTGTAACTTGACAGCTTCTGGTTCCCAAACACCATATTCCTTCATGTCAACAAGTTTGCCAACATCTCCATCAATACCCCATGAACTTCCACCCTCTGCATGCTTGGCGCGTAATTCTGTCAAGACTCTGACTGGGCTGTTACCAGCATTTTGAATCAAAGTTCGGGGAATGACTTCCATGGCCTCAGCGACGGCCTTGTATGGCCATTGTTGAACACCCTCGATGCTCTTGGCGAGTTGCCCTAATCTGACAGCAACGGCCATTTCGGTCGCACCACCACCTGGTGATAATCTGGGGTGAAACATGACATTGCGGGCAACGGCCATGGCATCAGCCAAATTTCGGTCAATCTCGTTCAAGATATCCTTGGAAGGTCCTCGGAGTAGAATGGTGCATGCTTTTGGGTTTTTGCACTTGGTGAGGAAGGTAAAGTATTCGTCACCAATCTTCTCAATCTCGAAGAGACCACAGTCGGTTCCTACATCTGATTCCTGTAAATCGTCTACTCGGTTGACAACTGTTGCTCCTGTAGCACGTGCTATTCTGTTGTTGTCTGTTTTACGGACACGACGGAGAGCTGTGACATTGCCCTTCATCAAGTAATGCTGTGCAAGATCTTGGATTGTTAGCATTTTGGTAGTAAATAGGTAGGACTGAGCTTACCAGAAACACCCTTCTCAGTGATAACCAAATCTGGCTTGAGAGCGAGAATAGCATCACACATGATTTTGACCTGTTCTTCCTCAATTTGCAAAATCTTGTTCCAGTCCTCCTCTTTGCTGATTTCGATGTTGGTTTGAGACTCTCCCTTCTTGTATTCCAGCGTGCAATCCAACAAGACAATTCTTGGGTTTTCTATCCGTCTTCTCATCTTGGGGTGGGTGATATCCTTGTTGAGCATAACACCGTCCAGAACTCTACTGTCTTCAATCTCTCCACCTGGAACCTTCTCAACACGAGCATAACGCTTGATGTCCACTTCCAGCTTTCCGCCACCGACTTCGTGTGTTACTGTTCGTACAGCCTTGAGTGCAAGATTACACATGAGTTCTGACCATCTCGAGACGAACTTGGTTCCGATGGAGGAAGAGATGAGTTGGTACATGGCTTTGTCATCGTCGATGTCGACTGGGAGGGAAATTTCATCGATAATCTCGAGGGCGTCTTTGAGGGCTGCTTTGAAGGCGGATATAATCACAACAGGGTGGATATTTCGCTCGAGTTGTGGGAGTGCCTGGGCAAGAATTTCACCAGCTACAAAGTGTTAGTTTGCAGTCAGACCTCGCTTCTGTGTTTCCCTACCGAGAATAATAACAGTCGTCGTTCCATCTCCAACCTCTTCGTCTTGTGTTCTGCTAAGCTCGATCATGCTCTTTGCCGCTGGATGCGACACTTCGATTTCTCGTAGAATGGCGTGTCCATCATTTGTGAGAACGATACCTCCCATAGGATCCAATAGCATTTTCAACATAGCCTTTGGACCCAAACATGATCGAATGATATCTGCGACCCTGGTATGTATAAGCTATAGCCCAAAAGCCCTTGAGATGCTTCGAATTCTTACGTCTTGGCTGCTGTGATGTTCGATAACTGGGCTTTTCGTCCGGTTTGTCTATCACCCGCCTGGGTGTCTGCGGAAAGTTTGTCAATAAAAGAGCTACTCGTGGGGCTGTTTGAGCTCAAAGATTTGTAACTTACTCATAACTAGCACCGGAGCCTGCATCTTGAAATAGGTATAAGCGACAGGAGACCGGAATTCAGATTCTTCGGGTGGGATGCGAAGATGGGAAATGCTATGCGGACTGAAGTTGGGAGGGGTATGAGCTCTATTGAGTTGTTCGCGTTGAGAGTTTCGCGCCTTGGGATAATTTTTGTGCACGGACTATTTTTGCAGCTGCCTGCTCCAATCCATGGAAAGACTGAGATGGAGTCGGAAATTTCACCACTCGGGAAAGAAGCAGTAATGATGATTACTTATTTTATTCATGATAAATATGGTATAATAATTCTACACTATGTATTACAATAATAATCTCGGCGCCAGCACCAGAAAATCTATTATATCAGAGATTCCTTCTCCCCACCTCCCTCTTTGCGTCCAACAAATGTGTTCATTCCACTGTCTATCCCACTCAACTTCCTCAAAATGGTCTGCACGCCGACTGGCATCACATTCATCCAATCGACCCATCTTGCATAAAGTGGTAGTGAGACTTCCGCACTGGTACCTGCATCGATGGCAGCAATAATCTCCTTGGCAACATCGACTGGCTCCAATTCCGGCGCAAAGAAACCACTGGGGGTCTTGACTCCGTTGAAAAGGGGTGTAGTTAATTGCCCAGGCGTGACCAAGACAGTCTTAATATCAGGTGTTGACTTGAGCTCTGCTACCAAGGATCGGTGCATAGCTGTGATACCTGCTTTTGAAGCTGCATAGTCGCTGAGACGTGCAGCACCCAACTTGCCGATGACGCTTGAAACAGTGACAATTGTACCGTGGCCAGCGCTGACCATACCGGGGAGGAACGTCTTGAGGGTATAAAAGTGTGACAGTAGGTTGACGCGGAAGTTGTTGTCAATTTCTTCGAGGGAAAGGTCGAGGAGAGGCTTGCCGCTTACAACTGCTGCGTTGTTGATGAGGATTGTTGGCGTACCGAGCTGAAACTCGTGTTAGTTTGTATAAAAGCAAGTTGGGAAATGGTACCAACATCTCTTTCAATCTCAATTGCCGCCTTTGCAACCTGTTTCTTGTCTCCAACATCGCATTTATATACATAGACGCCTCGCGATTCTCCGGATTCCAACTCTTTGACATCCAAAACTGCCACGGAAGCTCCTCGCATTCCATACACCTCTGCAATCAGCAGTCCCAGCCCACTTGCGCCTCCAGTCACCACAATGACCTCTTCCGAAAAATCAACCTTGCGTGGTTTCGAATAGGCGATCTGTTTATTGAGGACATTGACGAAGAATAGAGCCGTTAGAAACGAGGCATATCCAATCGCAATCTGAATTGCTGGATGCTGCCATCGCATAGCTTGCGCTCGCATACAAAGTGGGAGCATCCATGCTACGAAAGGGTGTAGAAAGGTAACGTTGAGGACTTTGAGGAAAAGGTCGACGGAGAGGGGCTTGGCCCAGGATAGCTCTCCTCGGGGTTGGTGAGACATGGTGGAAGGTGTTGAAGGTATTGCTACAAGACAGGGAAATTTAAATATAATTCTTGAAAGAGGAAACGATGAGAAAAGGAAGGGGGCAAGCTGTCATGTAGCTGGCAACATTTTCAAGACATGAGACGACTTTTCGAGACGAGGGGTGCAGGAGTTGTTTGTTTCAAGAATCCCATCACAGCGCCAGCAAGGCAGCCAATCAGAAGAGCGTGTGGGGTCTGTGCGAATGGTAGCCTCGCAGCTGAGCCGGGCCGACTTTCGGAGCAAGAGCCGAAGCTCCCACCAGGCCTCGTGCACTCCAAAATCAACTCCAGTATATCTTCGAAATCCAACAACATTGTCTGCGTACTCTGCGATGAGCTCCCATTGACAAAAGGGATCTTTAGACTCGTCCTAGCTATTCCTTCGAAGAGCAAGGACGGTTTAAATTGATTGCATTTTGCTCTGACTCTCCATTT
Organism: Calycina herbarum; assembly: GCA_001414485.1. NCBI lineage: Eukaryota > Fungi > Ascomycota > Leotiomycetes > Helotiales > Pezizellaceae > Calycina > Calycina herbarum. The sequence goes on from LLEY01000113.1 coordinate 12,051, forward strand.
CTCCTATGGTAATTACGACCAATTATTGTCCATGTTCTGGAAGTTCTGAACTGAATTAGAACTAGTAACCCAGAGTAGATTGGAGGATTGAATTTTGATTATCCAATGTTCTCTCGTAAGGTTCATGTTTCTGATTTTTTTATTTTAGCAAGTGCACGACGAACGAGACTAGCACTCTTATGGTCCAGGGACTTTTGTATGGGGAGAATACGAAGTTTTAAACCATAGGTACCTCACCAAGTATGGTGTGAAGGATGAAAGGGTCCATAAAAATCATTGAATCTCATGTTCTCGAGTTCTTCGTGGCTTCCCGTCTTTGAAGAACTCCTCCGAATTCTTGCATACCACATGAGTCTTATTTGAAGCTGCGCCTCGTCGGTGTTACTACCTCTATTATTTCTACATCTACTTACTCTGCTTTCTTAACTCTTTTCTTGATATGCAGCAGCTACGGTATTTGACATTGATAATGCGAACCTTTCAAGCCTGAAAACTTTCGCGAGACTGTCATCGATGAAACAGGATGGTTAGGAGAGCCCGGAGCTGGCTTGTCCTCCTGTCTGCGGTTCAGCTGCTTTTTGGTATGTTCTGTCTTCTAGCCATTTCAAAGTCGGTTTCTCTATCGCGAGTTTCTAGAAAGGCGCGGAGAATACAAATTTTCGTCTGGATTTTCTTCACTCTTCGTCGAAAAAGGTGACGCCATGTTTCAGCATGCGCCGAAACAATATTTGTCAAATAATATTATTCCAAATCTACAGCACAATCAAATTAGTTGCTCCAAGTGGTCTAGACTAATTGAAATTCATTCGTCTTAATTGCCTAGACATTCTCACAAACTCAGGCAGTTATTTTGATTTTCCTGGAGATTTTGAATAATACTATTGGTCGGATGTTGATTGGATGACGGTGAATAGCTTGATCTCTTGCAGTTCTAGATAACAACCTTGCTAGTGAATAGCAAGACTTTTGCGGTCCCTCGCAGAAAGAGATTCTCGAACATTCGTCATTACAGATCCAAGCTGATTTTCAGTTGCTTGTAGCGAGAATTGCAAATGGTTGTGATTTAGCTGTTCCTGCTATTCAATCCAACGACACCCTGTGTATCAACAACCAAACTGAATTCAGCCGGTGTTGGCCATATCGCGAGCCAAAAAACTGTACCTCAATTACGGGATCAATTGCCATTTCCCCAGAATATGATGGTAACCTCACACTTGATACAGTCTCAAATATATCAGGGGCAATTTACAACACTCGTGGACCACTTAGCGCCAACACCTTTGACAGCACACTTGGAAACTTCACAGCTAATGATCTGGTCTCTGTTGGTGTACTACAGTTGCAAAGTTCAAGGCGATTGAGATCTCTTAAGTTACCAAAGCTTGAACTCGCGAAGGACATATTTCTGGACAATATTGCAACGAAATTTCTCGTGTTGCCTTCTTTGAGGAATGCCAGCAGGATTTCTCTAGGAAATCTGGTTACTAGGTATGAGTTTCAATCGTCACTTGGACTTTGCTAATGTTTTCCAGCTGGAGCGCCAACCCAGCGCCCATCATCGAGCTACCGGCTCTCGAAAGAGTCGATGGTTATTTGTACTTCAATGAGGGGCTCGCGAAAAGAGAATCCTACAGATCTTTGCTCTCAACTTCTATTGGCTTGCATGCTACATTTCCTTCCTTGGTGTACTGCCAAAACCTCTTCTTCTTCGGCAGTCTTCAAATGTAAATCCATCTCCCCAGAATCGAAACCTACCCAATTACTGACGTTAGTTTGGAACAAGACTTTCCCTCCCAAATCTTTCATGTATTAGTTGCAACAAGGATGGTAATGCTGGAATTGGCTTCTCAGTGGAAAATATTGGCAGTAGCTTGCTTCCCATCCACCTCCCAAATTTAGGCGAGAGTTCTTCCATTGCCATAGTGGGCAATATCCACAGGTACCTACCTATTCGTTCCCTCTCAGAGGTCTCTCACTAACCCAGGATTTTGCCTAGTGTTTCATTTCCCCTTCTACGAACCGTTTCAAAGCAGTTTGAAATAAACAGCACCAGTAATCAACAGTTGGACATCGACCTTCCAGCCTTGTTGGACGTGAGCCAACTTTCATTACGCGGAAATATCACAAGGTGTTGATACTCTCCAACACCTCAATTGGAATTCTAACGTTTTGATAGGGTAAATTTACCGTCACTCCAAACTTTCACAACCATAAACATCCAAAGCAACGATTCAAAAATAGACTGCACATCACCAATTAAAGCATACGAACGAATTCGCAACACGACCTACAGCCCCAAAATGGACACCGTAGACTCTGACTTCTACTGTGGAGTTTTCCCAATTGATAACCGGAAAGCGATTCGTAGAAGAAGGATCTCTTTGGGAGTTGGACTTGGACTTGGACTTCCTGCTGCTCTACTTGTTTTGAGCTATTTCTACATGAGGTGGAACAAGATTCGAAGGAGAGCTCGGGGAGGTGTAAATAGTGATTCTCCTATTCAAGTGGGAGATCATGAGTTGAGGACTGTGCGGCCTGGGAGTTTGAGGAGTGGGAGGAGTATTAAGACTGTGTTGCCGTCTTATGACAGGGGTCAGGCTCCTCCTGAGTATAGTGTTGGCACGAGCGCTACTGATGGTGGATGAAGATCAATGTTTTCTCGCTAGTTTTGAAGCTTGTATTCGTTTTTTGAATTTATCCTTTTGCTACTGTTTCAAGACAGCGTTTGCCTATTTTCCTCGCTTAAATTCGCCAACCCCTTTCAAACCATGCTTTCTGGGAAGTGGGAAACGACAACGTTTGATTCTCAAAACAAATACAGTTGATTGATTGATCATATCCTCATCTACCGATGATCGATCATCGAAGAAAGTAGATGAGGTCCATGGAACGGATAGCTACATTCCCATACATCATTCCCCCATACTAGATCAATATCAGAAAACCCCTCAAATATGACATCAAGAAAGAGAGGAAAAACTGCAAGGCTCAAATGCCAAGAGTCGACCCCTTTTCGATTTGATTCGAGTCGGCTCGGGAACTTGCATATGGCATGCAATCGATCGAGAAAGACGGCTTTGAAGATTACGATGCTTTCCTTGCCCCTCACCTGATGAGTCATTTTCTGTGGACTTCCGTTTGGAGCTTGTGATTGCTGAAAACCTTTTGGGTGCAAGTTTTCTCTCAGAGACAAGGAATATTGTCAGAAGTTGCAATTAGCAAGCTTCATTATTATTTTTTCGAGAAGAAGTCTGAAGCCATAAAGTCTCGTTCAGTTCGGCTGGGGTGGGAAGTTACCACTGGAAGCCAATTCGTGGAAATTCAAAATGCGATCTTGCCTCGTGCGGGAATATGCTTCAGAAGGCCTCCGAATTACGGAAAGCTCAAGAGCCCATTGGGAAAAGGTTATGACGTGACTTCGAAAAGAGAAGAATTCATTGGAAATAATTTTCTGGACAAAGGATAGTGGCGGGGAAGTAGTCTCGGTGAGCTGAGACGAGAGAGGGGGACCGACACAATTGTCGAGAAGAGCAAACGGAGAAGTCATGCAAGCAGCAAGTGCGCAGACCGCTGCAACTTTTGATGGTGGGGATTCTAAATGGGATGGAAGCAGATAGTCACTTTCGAAAACATAAATAAGCGTGTTCATCTCCTTAAATTGTTCCTCAGCGCGGTCTACAAACTATCGAGTCCCAACTTCAAGCTTCACAAATCACAACCATCAAAACATCAACCCAATCTTCCCAATCTTCCCAAAAAAAACCCTCCCCCCAACATTCAAAATGTCACCCACTCCTATGACAAAGGACACCGCCAGTCACATCCAATCCACACAAGTAGGTCCCTCTTAAGCTCCTTGGCCTCGTCCCATCTTGTCTTGGGCTCTCTAGGCCCCTTGCAGGCTCATTCTTCCTTGGTTCTCAACTGATCACTTCTTCGTTTAGGCCAAAGGCGGAAATGACATGTCGTCAGCTGGCTTTGCTTCTCGAGCCCAAAGCGCGGGCGATCGTAATGCCAACGCAGCCGCCGCTGGCAACACCACTGGCAACAACTCTGGTGGAAACAACAACAACGGGGGTGGCAATGGTGCTGGAGGAAACAAGAAGTAGCTTCTTGTGACGATTCGAGTCATCACCGAGCATGGCGAATGGGAAGCGAAGGGTTCTTGATTCTGGATTCTATTTTCTTCTGAGATTTCGCTTCGACGTTCAAGGACAGATGGAAGGCGGAAGTGGGAAAAGTACTTAAACTCCTTTGGTTCGAAATTTGGAAAGCTGCCTTTTGTAGTTGATTTCTGGGGCACAAGCACATTCGTTTAACAGTTGGGAAATTCGAATTTTGACGGATTAATGTTTTGCAAACCTCATGGTGATGCGAAGCTGTTTCAACTGCCACTGAGATGACTTCGAAGGAATAAAGTGGTGCTTAGGAGATGTTATATTCTGAAGGCCGTACTGTTGTTGTACAATACCCCCGGAGAATTTGTTGGTTGGTGCAGGGGTGCAGAACAGATCTTGTTCATTTTTTTTACTACCACCTATACCGTCATAAGTCATCAGATTTTATGTGGTCCCTGTCTCGTGACAGCCCTCATGGTTTATATCACGTGATAACTGATGGAAATTTATTTCGGGCTTGGCACTCTTTATTCCCGCCTCAAGACCCAAGACTGCCCATCTGTTCAACCTGTTTTTGTTATCCCAAGTGGGGGGCTCGGTGTTAACAATGTAGAGATTCCATTCTCAAACACTGCCACTGGAGTCTGACACTGTGGTCTCCCTCCCATGCAAAGAGGGAGCCAAGTCTTCCTTCCGTCTGGAAAAACAATTAGCACCGGTTGTAGCTGGGTTATAATCCTCGATACCCCCTAGGAGTTCAGACGTTTTGAGTTGACTGGATATTACAGTTTAAAGGGCTTTACATTTTGTTTAATCGTACCCACGCATTGATTAGCTACCCGCTCATCACTCTATCTCTAAATACTATCACCCTTTCCTCCCAGCAATCCCTCTTTCTCCGACTCAACGCCCATCTCCGCGAACCTCTCTGTCACGAACCACGGTTGCGTGGTAAGTAGTCCAGACGGCGTTCTGACAGGACAAGGCATAACATCTAGGAATGGAAGGTAACACAGGAGGAAATCGGTAATGCGAAGGACATTTAGGGATTTCAGGATCTCACTATTATAGTAATATTGGAAGTCACGTACGGTTATGTAACGTGATCGCCTACATCGCTCTAATCGCCTTAATCGCGAGCGATGTAAGCGATGTACTTAGGAATGAAGGTTCTATATAGGACTGGCACTTCTGTTATTAGATAGGAGCTTCGTGCTTAACTTTAGTTATTAATCTTATTATCTTATTTAATATCTTTAATATAAGTAACGAGTTTACTTCTAAGTAAACAACCTAGCGTATCTATACTTCTTACCTATATACTAACCTTCGAGACTTAGTCATCTTTGTTTAGTTTATTTAAGTTTTATTACACTTTGAGCACCTACTTAGAAGTTTAGTCGCTATAGCCCTAGCAACCCCCGCAGCAGCTAGCCCGAATGCTAGCCGAGTTAACGTTGTAGGTACATCTAGAAGTACGACTAGAAGAACACCTGCTAGTATATAGTTAACTAGGAACGACGACAATGTTAGTATACCGGACGCCTCTAAGCTCTATAAGGTCGAAGTACTTAAGTCTATTAAAGTTAAGATACTAGATACGTATTATAAGAAGCGAAAGAAACTCGACTCGTTTCTTCTCTAGATAAATATCTACTTTAACTTTAACTTTAATAAGTTCGAAGGTAATTATAACTTACAAACTATCTTTGCTATCTCCTACCTTAGAGGAGTAGTATTAGAATAGACCTAGCTATACTTAGAGAACTTCTTTAAGAATAAGAATAAAGATAGAAAGATAGAATTAACTAAGATTATATTTAAATCTTAGAGAGGATTTAAGATAACTATTAGAAAAGTCTTTAAAGACTTTAATATAATTTAAACAGCTATATATAAGCTTTTAGAATTATACTAGACCGGATTAGTAATAGATTATACTAATAAATTTCAATGTTATAGAACGAAGTTAGAATAGAATACTATTACTCTTATAGAACTCTTTTATAAAGGATTAAAGGTATATATTTATAAGGAAATAGCTAAGTAGAATATATAATTCTTAACTATTATAGATATAATTAAGAAAGTTGTCTAGCTAGATAACCGCCTATATAAATTTAGAAAGAGTAACCTTAGATATAGAGAAAAGAGTAAAGAGTTAGAGAAGTAGAAGTACTCTTATACTAGTAAATATAGTAAGGAGGCGAATATTATATAAAAGAAAACCTTTTTAAAGAAAGGAGGACTTTTCTAGAAAGAGTGAAATTATCGACATAAGTAGAACTTATATTATAATTATAGTCTACTAGGTTATAGAGTAAATAAGTATAGTAAGAAGAAAGACTCTAAGAGAAAGAAATAAATTAATACTACTATTTAATAATAGGTAGTCTTAACTGATTATTACGGCGCCGGTCCGTAACACGTGATTCTCGGTCCTACACGTGACCGTCAGAGCTGCAACGCTTAGACGGATTTATAACGAGATTAAAGGCTCTTTATAGTTAGTAGGAATACCTCTTTTTCGTAGGGTATATATTCTATATTCCCTTATTCTTAGAACTATAGCTTTAAATTCTTAAATATATATATATATACTCTTATACCTTTACTTTTAGATATAAATCGTGATATTATTTAAAGCTTAACTCTTTTTACTCCTTATAAAGAATTATAATATCAACTAGATTCTATACTTATAATAGCTAGAAGATCTTATACTTATAATAGTATAATTACAACCCTTCTTCTCTACCTATAATAGCCTCTCTTCTTATAAACAGATCCCTCGAGTATCTCTACGTCTATAACGACTTATCTCCTTAAAAGACACGCTTATAATAACCTATATAACCTTTTTTTATAACCTCTCCTTACCTTCTCCTCCTTCCTTTCTAATAATATAATAGCCGACACTTAAAGTAGTTATAGTAGAAAAGAGAAGACACCTACTAGCTTGTCTCGAACCGAGCCTTAATAACTAGATAACACCCCTAGAGTCGCCCCTCCCTCGCCTACCTCTCTTACGATAAGCGAGCCTCCTATAGACAAAAACGTTCGTTTATAGGCTGAAATCCTCTCTTTATATACGTAACTCTACTAAACCCCGTTGCCTATAAACTACCCTAACAACCCTCTCCTAAGCCGCGAGTATATATAAGCCTTCTAAGAGGTTACTACCGACTCCTCCTATTCCTAATTTAGTTCTAATAATTCTACTCGTAAGTTCTAAGATAGTAAGAAACTTAAGAACAGTATCTCCCTATTATATAAGGCTTAGTAGATTATCCTAGCTAGTAAAATAAGAAAGAACCTCTTCGAGAACGAATAAGATAAACTTACCTTCGTCTTTATAGCTACTTCTAGTATAGTATAAGAGTATCTAGAACCATAGATAGATTTCAGTTCCTCTACCTTATTTATAGACGTTATAGATATACTTATATATCTAGATACCTTATTCATAGATAGTAACAAAGCTATAAAAGCTTATAAAGTCTTCTATAAACTCTTAATATAAGAGGACAAGACTTTTACTATATTTAAAGTAACCTTCTTAAGCCTTATAACTAAGGCTTATATCCTATTAAGTAAGTAGTCTAAAGATTTATACTAGAAGCTTACGCTAGCTCTCTAAGTAAGTATCTCACTAGTCCGAATTACCCTAGCAACCTTTAACTAGTTATATAACCGCTATTACTCTGTCTATTAAGACAAGGTAACTATTAAGGAACGCCTTATAGCTTACTATAACCGCCGCCTACCTATAAGAGGTTTCCCTACTAGCTACGGATTAACTTACCAACTTCTAGCTCTATATACTACTATTAGTTATCTACTAACCTAAAGCCTGGTCTGTTACTCTCTAGTTATAGACTATAAGACTCCTTTGCCTACTTATAAGAGTACAACTCCTATCTAAGATATAGTAGACGTTATCTATTATAATTATAATAAACCTAGGCACTATACTAGTAAATACCCTCTTCCTCGAAAACCCTCTATAGCTATTAAGCTATTAGAAGACGCTGAAAACTCGCTTATAGACTCTTATAGACTATAAGTGTCTAAAGAAGAATTAGCTAACAAGGAACTCGTCTATAAGGACTTAGGAAAAGAATAGCTCTAAAGCAAGTCTCTTTTTTAGAGTAAAACAAACTTAGATCTTAACCTCTTAATCTAAGTTATATAATAGGTAGAAAGGCTTTTATAACTATATATACTTTAATTAAGAATAGATATACTTTTAATACTACTAGACTTATTAATACTAGAGTAAATAGATAGCTATTTATTAATATAGCTTTAGCTAACTAGTTAAGTTAATATTATAGATAGGCTATAAAAAAGCTATTATATATAATATTAATTATAGAGTTTAATAGATATAAAGGACTAGTAATTACTCGTGTTATTCGCTTAATACTAAGTATTAACAGATAACAGTTTACTAATATACTCTTCTTAATTACTAATATTAGTAGATACGATATTATTATTAGCTATTAATAGCTTATAAACGTAAATATAAAGTTAGTAGTCTATAGCTATAAGATTAAGTAGCTAGAATCCCTTCCCCTAGTTTATTAATTCGATTACTTAGTATCTATTACTAGGGAATTAATAACTATCTCTCTACTAGACCTCTAGGCTTAGGAGGATATAGAGAACCGCGACCTCTGCTAGAATACTATAAAGGAACCTATATTAATCTATTCGATACTGCCTCGAAGCTAGCGTCAAACCCCGCTACTAGTTACTCTTAAGGAAATTCTAGACGAAAGCTTTTAGTAAGACCTTATCTCTGCCTAGAATAGAATATAGGTCCTTATTCCTAACTGCTAATAACGTTGTCGATCCTTCTTAGGAAAACGTTTAGTTATAGACTATAAAGCAGCTATAAGCTCGCTTATAGACATCTATAAACCTATAGAAGACTTCGCTATTAATATCTATTATATTAGAGCTACTACTTTTAAACTTAACCTTTAAAAGCGTGATAATAAAGTCTTCTCTACTAGCTTATAAGAGATCGACTATGCTCTTATAAACAGGTTATATATAGAGCTCTCTTTAGTAGATTATACTTTAGACGAACAACTAGTAGAATAGAACGTTTACTAGGAATATATAGACTTTAAAGATGTCTTTTTAAAGAGAGCTTTAGACAAGCTTCCTCTACTACAAAACCAAGTTAACTACTAGATCGAACTTATAGGTCTAAATACTCTATTATATAGCCTATTATATAAGATAACAACTAAGGAACTTCTAGCTATAAAGTAGTATATCCTTAATAACCTCGACAAAGGGTTTATTATTCCTAGCTACGCCTCTTTCGCCTCTCTAGTACTGTTTATAAAGAAGCCTAACAGAAGCTTATAGCTCTATATCAACTACTAGAAACTTAATAACCTTACTCGTAAGAACTAGTACCCTCTTCTACTAATCGACGAAACTCTTATACGAATTACTAGTACTAAAATCCTTATAAAGCTTGACATTTATTAAGCTTTTAACTATATATATATAGAACTAGAGTTAGAAGAACTTACAACCTTTTAGACCTATTATAGTACGTTTAAATATAAGATATTACCTTTTAGCTTAACTAACAGTCCTACTATATACTAGAGGTATATAAATAGCGTTCTTATAGAATATCTTAATAACTTTTATATAGCTTACCTTAATAACATTCTTATATACTCTAATAATAAGCTTAAACACATTAAACACGTCTATAAGGTCTTAGAACAGCTCTATAAAGCTAGGCTATAAGTAGATATTAAGAAGATAGAGTTCTACGTTACTTATATAAAGTACCTTAGTTTTATTATCTCTATAAACGGAATCGAAGTCGACCTAGAGAAGATCTTAGCAATCGTTTCCTAGAAATATCCTAGTACTATTAAGAGTATCTAGTCCTTCCTAGGTTTTTATAACTTCTACTAACGTTTTATTCAGGATTATAGACAGATTACTTATCTATTAAACTATCTTATAAGTAAGGAAGTACTATTTAAGTTCGACTTAGAATATAAGAAGGCTTTTAATATATTAAAAGAAGCCTTAGTTACTACCCCTCTCTTATACCACTTTATAGCTGATTTAGAGACTATAGTTAAGACTAACGCTTCTAACAGAGTAGTTACAGCTATAATATTATAACGTATATCTAAAACCGAACCGTAGAGGCTCGTAGGCTACTTCTCGAAGACGATAAACCTCGCTAAGCTAAACTACTAAATCTACGATAAGAAGATGCTAGCTATTATACACTCTTTCGAACAATAGTAAGCGGATCTTACTCAGACTAGCTTCTAGATTAAGGTCTTTACTAATTATAAGGCTTTAGAGTACTTTATAACCTCTAAAACCTTAAACTAGCGGTAAGCGAGATAGGTAGAGTTTCTATTAGAGTTCTATTTTATAATTATATTTTAATCTAGTAAGTAGAACGAGAAAACGGACACGCTAATACGCTAAGACTAAGACGTTAATCTATAGAACGACCTAAAAGCGTCTATAAGATAATAAACCTTACTTACGTCTAATTAGTTAGATCTATATATTACTACTTAATTAGAACCTCCTATAACGTTAGCCCTAGTTACCTTAGAACCCTTGCTTAACCTTATCGACTAGTTACTTACTATTAACCGTAACTCTTTAGACTTAGAAGACGACCGAACGAAAGCTACCTACAGGTACTAAAACTAGATAATAGAGAACGGCTTACTTCTTTAGCAAAAGAGACTCGTAGTTCTTAATTAAGGCACCTTATAGACGGACCTAATCTATAAGGCTTATATATAAGTATCTATAGCTTACCCTAGACAGACAAAGACGGTAGCTATCCTCGCCTATAGATACTAGTAGAAAGGTTTATAGACGTCTATAGAAACCTATATTAGTAACTGCAGAGACTGTCGACGTGCTATAGTTCCTCGCGACTATAAACCTAGGTTTTTATACCTATTACTAGTTCTAGAACGTCCTTAGTAGTATATTACTATAGACTATAAGTCTTTCCCTACTAATAAATAAGGTTATAATACCTTATAGGTAGTTATAGATCGCCTAACTAAGTAATCGGTCTCGATCCTCTATCTAAAGACAGTTATAGCCTAAGATATAGCTCGAATATATATTACGTAGATCTATTAAACCTACGGCTATCTATAAAGCATTATTTTAGACTATAGACTATAGTTTATTTCTTCTTTCTAGTCTAAATTCTACAGAATCCTTAGTATAAAGCTTAAGCTATCTACTGCTTTCTACTTATAAACTAATAGATAAACCGAAATTATAAACTAATAGATTAATCAACGCCTATAGCCTTTTGTTAGTTACTATTAGGACAACTGAAGCGAACTTGTCCCTATTCTAGACTACGCTTAGCTTACGCTTCTATACGAGAGTCTAGGTAGGCTCTCGCCTTTTAAAGTAATTAACAGATACGTAGCTACTATGTCCTTCGATTAGAACCGTCTAGATAAATCCGTAACAGTCTACGAACAGCTTAATTAGACCGATGTAGAGGCACTTATACAGAGAATATACGACACTTAGACTATAGTAAAGGAATTAGTTAGTAAAGCACAAGACTGCTATATAAGGTCCGCGAACCGGATTCGAAGAGCGGTAGACTTTAACGTAGACGACTTTGTTTAGGTATCGACTTATAATTAGAAGACAGACTAGCCGAGCTATAAGCTAGATAGACAAAACGAGGGTCCGTTCTAGATTACAGCCCGCGAAGGACACTCTTTCTAGCTCGAACTACTAGACTACTTCTATATACACCTCGTATTCCACCCGTCACTGCTCTGTAAGGCTGCTATAGATCCGTTACCTAGATAGGTAAACGAACCACCCCTGCTAATATAGGTTATAGATTAGAAAGAGTAGGAAGTAGAAGAAGTCTTAGCTATAAAAGCAGTTCGTAGAAAGCTCTAATACAGAGTTTAATAGTTAGGCTATAACCCTAATCTATAGTAGTATCTAGCCTCGAATTTTAAGTATTACCTATATAAATTACGCGATTTTCACCTCGCTAATCCAGCCCGCGCTAGTCCGCTAAGGGCTTTATAAAGCTAGATACGAGCGTAGGAAGACGGAATAGACGATTACGATTATCTAATAGACGATTCAGTTATAATATAAAGCTTATAGACAAGCTTTTTCTAAAAGAGGGGGTAATATTACAGCGCCGGTCTGTAACACGTGATTCTCGGTCCTATACGTGACTGTCAGAGCCGTAACGCTTAGACGGATTTATAACGAGATTAAAGGCTCTTTATAGTTAGTAGGAATACCCCTTTTTCGTAGGGTATATATTCCGCATTCCCTCGTTCTTAGAACTGTAGCTTTAAATTCTCGAATATATATATATATACTCTTATGCCTTTGTCTTCAGATATGAATCGTAATACTGATTATATTAAACTTATAAATAAGAAGCTTAAAGTATAAGAATATAAAACCTAGATTAAAAATAATAAAGAAATTAGTAGTATCTAAGATACTAATAATAATAGAGATCTACTTCTTAAAGAATATTATAATATATAATTAGTAATAGAATCTAAGTAACCTTTTTAAGTAGAATATAAATTACTACTATTAACTAGTTCTTTAGAGACATTAGACTTATCTTCTAGTTTAGAAGAAGAAATAAGAAATAAAGACTTTAAAGTTAGAGAAACTTAGGCTTTTCTTAGAACCTTTAAACAAGGAAATTAATAGATATATATTAATAATTAGAAACCAGATTTCTAGAGTTCTTATATAATACAAGGAGTTAATCTAACTATCTTAATAATATATATAGTTATAAGTAATAACCTAGAAATAATAACTCTAGTTAGTCTAATTACTAGATAGAAAACTATTAAAGAGAAAGAACTAGAATAAGAATAATAACTAATTAAAAAACCTAGCTACTCTAAAGTAGAAGATATATAAAGAATATATAATATTTTAGATAAAATTAGTATATAGATATAGTAAGTTTTAATAGGATTTAAAGAACGAATTAAAACCTCTTTTTATAGAATACTATCTAAAAATGTTATACTAAAGGAATTTAAGTAATATATTATAGTTATAATAATTAGAAATAATAGGTTAGTATTTAGAAAATATAACTTATAATAACTATTTAGTATACTATTCTAGGATTAAAGAGAGCTTAATATAACTAGATAGGCTGAAATAGAACTAGAAGAATTATACTATCTATTAATAAGAGAATTATAGTTTATAGAAATAGTTTAGGAAATAATAGTATAATAGATATAATATAAACTAAGTCCGACCTTAGACTAGTTATTATAGAAGCGGTTTAAAGGAATATTACTAGAACCTACTAGAATAGTAGAATATTATTAGATATACGAAGTAGTATTATTAGATAAAAAAGGAGTAGTATTCTTTCCTTAGTCCTAGATTCGAGTAGTTAAGGAAAAGAATTTAAGAGATTATATATTTAAAGTTTACTATATAAAACTAGAGATAAGTATACTAGAGGCTACTTTAGATTATCTATATATAGGAGAACTATAGTCTATAAAAGCTATTTTAGAAACTAGTTATAAATAGATCTAATATAATTATAAATAAATACTAAAGCGATTTATAAAGGGAATTCCTAAAACTATAGGAATTATAGAATATAGATTAGTATATAAGGTAGTATATACTAATAAGGAAAGAGTAAGATTCTTTCTATAGTATAAGAATAAGGAGAGAAAGAGTTATAATTAAGAAAATCGATCTTTTAAAGTCTAATATATTAAAGTAAAGTTAAATACTACTTTAAGAGAAAGACAGTTAGTAGTAACTACTAAAATATAAGAGAAAAAGTTATAAGTTATAATAGACTTAGGAGTAATAAGCAACTTTATCTCTCTAATAGCTTAGAAGAAGCTGAATACTCTAATTAAAAGAATAAGACTATATTAATTAGAAGTAGTTAATAAAACGGATATTATATATTAAAATAGGATTATTAATTAGTAAACTATTCTAATAAAAGTTAATATTAAAGAATACTTTTTAAATATATAATTCGATATTATTAAAATAGGAAGTAAGAAAGTAATACTTAGTATACTATAGATTTAAGAATATAATCTAGAAATCGACTAGAAGGCTAGAATAATAACCTTTAGCTAATATAAATATATAGGTTCGTATTTATAACTTTAAGGCTAGAATAAGATTAGTACTACCTCTTTTAAAGTACTAGAACACCTTACCTAAGGTCCTCTATAGGTTAGTAAGAAAGCTAATAACGAAATACCTATATAGTATAGAGAATTTAAGGCTTTATTTAAAAACCTAGAAGACTTATAAGCCTTACTAAAACATTGCTTATAAGATTATAAGATTAAATTAAAAGAGAGTTATTATCTCTTAAAGTAGAAGCTTCGATTATATAACTAGAAAAGCTTATAAAGAATAGAAAGTTATATAAAAGAAGGTATTAAGAAGAGATATATTAGAAGATCTAAGTCGCTAATTACCTTAAATATACTTATTATTAAAAAGAAAGACGATCTAGATAAAAGAGTATATATTAATTACTAAGAAGTAAATTATACTATAGTTAAGAACGCTTATCCGCTACTACCTAGCTAATACTTATAAGATAAGTTAGATAAGGTAGTACGATTTACGAAACTAGATTAATAAAACGTCTATAGACTTATATAGATAAAAGTCGAAGACGAATAGAAGATAGTATTTACCTTACTATTAAGCTTTTACGAATATATAGTTATACTATTTAGACTTTATAATATACTAGCTATAACGTGGTATACTAGGATCTCGTAATTATTAGAACCTTGTGAATTTTTTCTTACTCTACTACTTTAAAATATAATAAAACTACTATAATATATTAAATTAATTAAAACTACTCGGAATCTAATAAACTAGATATATCTACAACTTCTTAATACGTCCGCGTATTATAACCAGTTTTTCTATAAGTACTATAACGTCGCTGAGTCGTTTGTTCTTCATCTTCTCTACCCTCTCTAGAGCGCTTATTACGTCGAACCTGCTCCTCCGTATTCTTCTAAGCTAATCCGTTCTATATATCCTCTATAGTAAGTGTACCTCCTTCTTAGACACGGGTATTTTTAGCCCTCTAGCGTTTGCTAAGGGCTTTATTTACTGTTCGAAGTATACGAACCTTAGCTAATAAGAGAGTTACCTTATAAGCTAATTACTCTATATCTTTTACTAACGAAGCGATTGTCTAGAAAATAGGTGTTAGCGAGCTTTCTTAGTAACGAGTAATACGATCCTTAATAAGAGTTGATTACGAAAGAGCTTTAGAAGGGTTATAAGAAGTCTAGGAGACCTAAGAGGTAGCGTCGGTAGAGAGGGGTCCGGTAGGTATAGGAGTCTATAACTTAATATTAAGCTTTAAGATTATAGTCTAGGGTTCTAGAGATACTAGACCAGCTCTATAGAACCTAGCTTTGGCGTTTTAGGTTGTTATTAACTGGTTATAGGCTATGTAAAACGTAAGAAAGAACTCGACCTTAGTAATATAGTTTATATAAGCCTTGATAAAGGTCTCGATTTAACGCCTATATATACGTTTAAGAATACTAAAACATCTAACGTCGAGTAGCTAGGTTAGATAAGACGAATAAGAAGGTAAGTAAAGAGTAATAATATTATATAACTTGTAATACTCTTAGAATACTACTGATTTATAACTCTTATACCTATCTAGAACTAATATTCGATATAGCTCTTTTATATAACTACGAGTATACTTATCGAAGTGTTCTAGCTATTCTAAGCCTGTCTTATTATTAGTCTATCTATTACTAGTTAGTTTAATAACCTAGTTATTAGAAAGACCGCTCTTAGTATACTAACTAGTAAGGTAATTTTTCTCTTAAACTACTAAGAATAGAGAGATACTTAAACTCTCTCTATTAATATAGACAATTACTATAGCCTATTCCCGATTGTCTAGCTAGACAGCCTTACCTCTGCTACGTTGATTAGCGCGTGTAATAACTATTATATCGTAGATAACATCTATTATAAAACCAGTCTTATTAAAGTTATAGAAATCGCAGTCTTAGATTCTATATTTCGCTTATATATTCTCTACTAGTTGAAACCACGCGCTAATTAGCTTAGGATCTTCGTATAAGGCTCTTTGGAAATCGTAAACGCGATTAAAACGCGTCTTTAGTTCTAGACGTCGTTATATAAATCGTTGTACCTAGTTCTTTCTAACGCGTTGTCTTCTACGCGACTCGAGTATATAATTTACTATATCTTCTATACTATCTAGCCGGGGCGCAAATCCTCTTATATCTAGATTAAGTATATTTTAAATAATTACCTCCTCTTCTATTATAGTTATTTTATAATTTACTAGCCGGTGTTCGCTAAGAGTAGTTCGACTAGCTATTCTATTAGTAAGTATAGAATAAGAGACTCTATATAGCTTCGTAGCTTTACTATAGTTTATTTGTTTAGATAATCGAATAGCTTCGATAGCTAGGATAATTCGAGCTTCTTAGGTTTAAGATTCTATTAGATAGTTATTAAGAAAACGCGTGTTAAAGTTAGAGATAGTAGAGTAGGGAAAAAATTCACAAGGTTCTAATAATCACGAGGTCCTAGTATACCACGTTATATTAAAGATAAAATAATAATATTTTAAGAGATCTTCTAAGAATAATAGTAATCTATTACTTAGATAATATCTTAATCTTCTTAGAAAAAGAAGAAGAATATAAGAGATATATTAAAGAGGTTTTATAATAACTTATAAAAGTAAACTCTTAGTTAAAACTCTCGAAATACGAGTTTAGAGTAACTTAGACACTTTTCCTAAGATAGGTATTTAGCTTAGGAAAAATAGAAATAGATCTAGTAAAGATCTAAGATATCTTAAACTAGAAATTACTAGAGAATATAAAAGATATATAGTTCTTTCTTAGATTTATAAACTTTTACTATCTATTTATCTAAGACTATATAAAGATTACTAAACTAATGTCGGTACTAGTTAAGAAGGCTATTAAGTTTATATAGAATAAATAAGCGAAGAATGCTTTTTAAAGAATTAAAGTAAAGTTTATAGAAAAACCTATTCTATATAATTTTAATATAGATAAGCCTAGTACTGTAATAGCTTGCTACTAAGAATAAGAGTTGCTAAGGTTATATATATACTAGATAGGATATAGTTCAGAGTATAGGAATACTAAGAGTTACGTAGAATATAAGAATTACGTATTCGAGTATTAGAATATCCGGTTTAGACCTCTAAGTCTATTATTATTATCTAAACTCTTTTGTATATAGATGCTCTTACTCTTAGTATTAGAAAAGGTTAATTTAATCTTTTCCTTTATATTTAGAGCCTAGTATCTAAGTATATTATTCTATAGAACGTACTTCTATATACCTCTTTTATAGTATTATCTATTTCATACTATTATATTAAAAGATTAAATTCTTCTTACTAGGGACGGCTTATTATAATATCTTACTAAGCGTGTTAATATCCTATATCGAATTCGATTCAGCCTAGATTCGGATTAGTATAATAATAACTTTAAATTACTAGTTTATAGATAGCTAGTAATATTAGAGTTTAATATCTATTAGTTAGCTAGTAAAAAGTATATCCTCTAATACGTTAAGGAAGTAGAAGACGCTAAGGATTCCTAAGACTTTAAATAACTCTTTCTATATAGAGATTACTATATAAGATTTAGAAAGTCGATATTAAGTTACTTAGAAGGCTTCTAAATCTATCTCTAAACCTCTCTCTAATAATATTATATTACGGCGCTGGTCTGTAACACGTGATTCTCGGTCCTACACGTGACCGTCAGAGCTGCAACGCTTAGACGGATTTATAACGAGATTAAAAGCTCTTTATAGTTAGTAGGAATACCTCTTTTTCGTAGGGTATATATTTCGTATTCTCTTGTTCTTAGAACTATAGCTTTAAATTCTCGAATATATATATATATACTCTTATACCTTTGCCTTTAGATATAGATCGTGATATTATTTAAAGCTTAACTCTTTTTACTCTCTACGAAGGATTATAATATTAACCGGATTCTACGCTTATAATAGCTAGAAGATCTTATACTTATAATAGTATAATTACGACTCTCCTCCTCTGCTTATAATAGCCTCTCTTCTTATAAACGGATCCCTCGAGTATCTCTATATTTATAACGACTTATCTCCTCGAAAGACACGCTTATAATAGCTTATATAACCTTTTTTATAACTCTTCCCTACCTTCTCCTCCTTCCTTTCTGATAATATAATAGCTAACACTTGAAGTAGTTATAGTAGAAAAGAGAAGACACCTACTAGCTTGTCTCGAACTAAGCTTTAATAACTGGATAATACCTCTAGAGTTGCCTCTCCCTTGCCTGCCTCCCCTGCGATAAGCGAGCCTCCTATAAACGAAAACGTTCGTTTATAGACTAAAATCCTCTCTTTATATATATAACTCTACTAAACCCCGTTGCTTATAAACTACTCTAATAACTCTCTCCTGAGCCGCGAGTATATATAAGCTCTCTAAGAGGCTACTACCGACTCCTCCTATTCCTGATTTAGTTCTAATAATTCTACTTATAAGTTCTAAAATAGCGAGAAACTTAAGAACAGTATCTCTTTATTATATAAGGCCTAGTAGATTATCCTAGCTAGTAAAATAAGAAAGAACCTCTTCGAAGACGAATAAGATAAACTTACCTTTGTCTTTATAGCTACTTCTAGTATAGTATAAGAGTACCTAGAATTATAGATAGATTTTAGTTCCTCTACCTTATTTATAGACGTTATAGATATGCTTATATATCTAGATACCTTATTCGTAGATAGTAACGAAGCTGTAAAGGCCTATAAGGTCTTCTATAAACTCTTAATATAAGAGGACAAGACTTTTACTATGTTTAAAGCAACCTTCTTAAGCTTTATAACTAAGGCTTATATCCTATTAAGTAAGTAGTCTAAAGATTTATATTAGAAGCTTACGCTAGCTCTCTAAGTAAGTATCTCGCTAGTCTGAATCACTCTAGCAACCTTTAACTAGTTATATAACCGCTATTACTCTGTCTATTAAGATAGGGTAACTATTAAGGAATACCTTATAGCTCGCTACAACTGCCGCCTACCTATAAGAGGTTTCCCTACCAGCTACGGATTAACTTACCAACTTCTGGCTCTATATACTACTATTAGTTATCTGCTAACCTAAAGCCTGGTCCGTTACTCTCTAGTTACGAACTACGAGACTCCTTTACCTACTCGTAAGAGTACGACTCCTGTCTAAGATATAGTAGACGTTATCTATTATAATTATAATAAACCTAGGTACTACGCTAGTAAATGCCCTCTTCCTCGAAAACCCTCTACAGCTATTAAGCTATTAGAAGACGCTGAAAACTCGCTTACGAACTCCTATAGACTATAAGCGTCTAGAGAAGAATCGGCTAACGAGGAACTCGTTTATAAGAACTTAGGAAAAGAATAGCTCTAAAGTAAGTCTCCTCTTTAGAGTAAAATAAACTTAGATTTTAACCTCTTAATCTAAGTTATATAATAGATAGAAAGGCTTTTATAACTATATATACTTTAATTAAGAATAGATATACTTTTAATACTACTAGACTTATTAATACTAGAGTAAATAGATAGCTATTTATTAATATAGCTTTAGCTGACTAGTTAAGTTAATATTATAGATAGGCTATAGAAAAGCTGTTATATATAATATTAATTATAGGGTTTAATAGATATAAAGGACTAGCGATTACTTATGTTATTTGCTTAACGCTAAGTATTAATAGATAACAGTTTACTAATACGCTCTTTCTAATTACTAATATTAGTAGATACGATATTATTATCGGCTATTAATAGCTTATAGACGTAAACGTAAAGTTAGTAGTCTATAGTTATAAGATTAAGTAGCTAGAATCCTTTCCCCTAGTTCGTTGATTCGATTACTTAGTATCTATTACTAGGGAATCGATAACTATTTCTCTACTAGATCTCTAGGCTTAGGAGAATATAGAGAACCGCGACCTCTACTAGAATATTATAGAGAAACCTATATTAATCTATTCGATACTACCTCGAAGCTAGCGCTAAACCTCGCTACTAGTTACTCTTAAGGAAATTCTAGACGAAAGCTTTTAGTAAGACCTTATCTCTACCTAAAATAGAATATAGATCCTTATTCCTAACCGCTAACAACGTTGTCGATCCTTCTTAGGAAAACGTTTAGTTATAGACTATAAAGTAGCTATAAGCTTACTTAAGGACATCTGTAAACCTACGGAAGACTTTGCTATTAATATCTATTATATTAGAGCTACTGCTTTTAAACTTAACCTTTAAAAGTATAATAACGAAGCCTTCTCTAGTAGCTTATAAGAGATCGACTATACTCTTATAAACAGGTTATATATAGAGCTCTCTTTAGTAGATTACGCTTTAGATAAATAACTAGTAGAATAGAACGTTTACTAGGAATATATAGACTTTAAGAATATCTTTTTAAAGAGAGCTTTAGACGAGCTTCCTCTACTATAAAACTAAGTCGACTACTAGATTAAACTTATAGGTCTAAATACTCTATTATATAGCCTATTATATAGGATAATAACTAAGAAACTTCTAGCTATAAAGTAGTATATCCTTAATAACCTTAATAAAGGGTTTATTATTCTTAGCTACGCCTCTTTCGCCTCTCTAGTACTGTTTATAAAGAAGCCTAACAGAAGCTTATAGCTCTATATCAACTACTAGAAACTTAATAACCTTACTTATAAGAACTAGTACTCTCTTCTACTAATCGACGAAACTCTTATACGAATTACTAGTATTAAAATCTTTATAAAGCTTAATATTTATTAAGCTTTTAACTATATATATATAGAACTAGAGTTAGAAGAACTTATAACTTTTCAAACCTATTATAGTACGTTTAAATATAAGGTGTTATCTTTTGACTTAACTAATAGTTCTACTATATACTAGAGGTATATAAATAGCGTTCTTATAAAATATCTTAATAACTTTTATATAGCTTACTTTAATAATATTCTTATATACTCTAATAATAAGCTCGAATACGTTAAACATGTCTATAAGGTCTTAGAATAGCTCTATAAAGCTAGGCTATAAGTAGATATTAAGAAGATAGAGTTCTATGTTACTTATATAAAGTACCTTAGTTTTATTATCTCTATAGATGGAATCGAAGTCGACCTAGAGAAGATCTTAGTAATCGTTTCTTAGAAATATCCTAGTACTATTAAGAGTATCTAGTCCTTCCTAGGTTTTTATAACTTCTACTAACGTTTTATTTAGGATTATAGATAGATTACTCGTCTACTAAACTATCTTATAGATAAGGAAGTACTGTTTAAGTTCAACTTAGAATATAAGAAGGCTTTTAATATATTAAAAGAAGCCTTAGTTACTACCTCTCTCTTATACTACTTTATAGCCGATTTAGAGACTATAGTTAAGACTAACGCTTTTAACGGAGTAGTTATAGCTATAATATTATAACATATATCTGAAACCGAACTATAGAGACCTATAAGCTACTTCTCAAAGACGATAAACTCTACTAAGCTAAACTACTAAATCTATAATAAGAAGATGCTAGCTATTATATACTCTTTTAGATAATAGTAAGCGGATCTTACTTAGACTAGCTCCTAGATTAAGGTCTTTACTGATTATAAGGCTTTAGAGTACTTTATAACCTCTAAAACCTTAAACCAGCGGTAAGCGAGATAGGTAGAGTTTCTATTAGAGTTTTATTTTATAATTATATTTTAATCTAGTAAGTAGAACGAGAAAACGGACACGCTAATACGCTGAGACTAAGACATTAACCTATAGAATAACCTAAAAGCGTTTATAAGATAATAAACCTTACTTCCGTCTAATTAGTTAGATCTACGTATTACTACTTAATTAGAACCTCTTATAACGTTAGCCCTAGTTATCTTAGAACCCTTACTTAACCTTGTCGACTAGTTACTTACTACTAACTATAACTCTTTAGACTTAGAAGACGACTAAATAAAAGCTACTTATAAGTACTAAAACTAGATAATAGAGAACGGCTTACTTCTTTAGCAAAAGAGACTCGTAGTTCCTAATTAAGGCACTTTATAGACGGACCTAATCTATAAGGCTTATATATAAGTATCTATAGCTTACCTTAGACAGATAAAGACGGTAGCTATCCTTGCCTATAGATACTAGTAGAAAGGTTTACAGACGTCTATAGAAACCTATATTAGTAACTACAGAGACTGTCGACGTACTACAGTTCCTCGTAACTATAAACCTAGGTTTTTATACCTATTACCAGTTCTAAAACGTCTCTAGTAATATATTACTATAGACTATAAGTCTTTCCCTGTTAATAAATAAGGTTATAATACCTTATAAGTAGTTATAGATTACCTAACTAAGTAATTAGTCTCGATCCCTTATCTAAAGACAGTTATAGTCTAAGATATAGCTCGAATATACGTTATATAGATCTATTAAACCTATAGCTATCTATAAAGTATTGTTTTAGACTATAGACTATAGTTTATTTCTTCTTTCTAGTCTAAATTCTATAGAGTCTTTAGTATAAAGCTTAAGCTATCTACTACTTTCTACTTATAAACTAATAAATAAACTAAAATTATAAACTAATAGATTAATTAACGTCTATAGCTTTTTATTAGTTACTATTAGAACAACTAGAGCGAACTTGTCCCTATTCTAGACTATGCTTAGCTTACGCTTCTATACGAGAGTCTAGTGTTACGAATCACGTGTATACGTGATAAGTGAAGACTAGGCGGCGTCCTAACAGGTTAAGCACTATCGGAATACTCTTATAGTAGATAGGGATCGGTTAGATTAGCTAAGCGATCTAAGTATTTCATTATATTGATTACGTAACGGACCGCTGGATCGCTAGGCGAACCAGCTCGTTGGATCGCTAGCTCGACGAGCGAGTTAGCTACCTAGGGGAACGAAGGTTCTATATAAGACTAGCACGTCTGCTATTAGATAGGAGCTTCGTACTCAACTTTAGTTATTAATCTTATTATATTATTTAATATCTTTAATATAAGTAACGAGTTTACTTCTAAGTAAATAACCTAGTATATCTATACTTCTTACTTATATACCAACCTTCGAGACTTAGTTATCTTTGTTTAGTTCGTTTAAGTTTTATTATACTTTAAGCACCTACTTAGAAGTTCAGTCGCTATAGCCCTAGTAACCTCCGCCGCAGCAGCTAGCTCGAATACTAGTCGAGTCAACGTTGTAGAAACATCTAGAAGTATAACTAGAAGAATACCTGCCGGTATATAGTTAACTAAGAACGACGATAATATTAGTATACTAGACGCCCCTGAGCTCTATAAGGTCGAAGCACTTGAATTAATTAAAGTTAAGATACTAGATATGTATTATAAGAAGCGAAAGGAACTCGACTTATTCCTTCTCTAAATAGACATCTACTTTAACTTTAATTTTAATAAGTTCGAAGATAATTACAACTTACGAACTATCTTTACTATCTCCTACCTTAGGAGATCAGTACTAGAATAGGCCTAGCTATACTTAGAGGACTTCTTTAAAAATAAGGATAAAGATAGAAAGATAGAATTAACTAAGATTATATTTAAATCTTAGAGAGGATTTAAGGCAACTATTAGAAAAGTCTTTAAAGACTTCGATATAATTCGAATAGCTATATATAAGCTTTTAGAATTACACTAGACTAGATTAGTAATAGATTATACTAATAAATTTCAACGTTATAGAACGAAGTTAGAATAGGATACTATTACTCTTATAGAACTCTTCTATAAAGGATTAAAAATATATATCTATAAAGAAATAGCTAAGTAGAATATATAATTCTTAACTATTATAGGAATAATTAAAGAGGTCGTCTAACTAGACAACCGTCTATATAAATTTAGAAAGAGTAACTCTAAACATAGAGAAAAGAATAAAGGGTTAGGAAAGTAGAAGCACTCTTATACTAATAAACATAGTAAGGAGGCAAACGCTATATAGAAGAAAACCTTTCTAAAGAAAGGAGGACTTTCCTAGGAAGAGTAAAATTATTAACACGAGTAGAACTTATATTATAATTATAGCTAACTAGGCTATAGAGCAAATAAGTATAGTAAGAAGAAAGACTCTAAGAGAAAGAAACAAATTAATACTACTATTTAATAATAGGTAGCCTTAACTAATCGTATTAAACTTATAAATAAGGAGCTTAAAGTACGAGGATATAAAACCTAGATTAAAAATAATAAAGGAATTAGTAGTATATAAGATACTAATAATAATAAGGATCCCCTTCTTAAGGAATATTATAATATATAATTAGTAATAGAATCTAAGCAACCTTTTTAAGAGGAATACGAATTACTACTATTGACTAGTTCTTTAGAAATATTAGACTTATCTTCTAGTTTAGAAGAAGAGATAAAAAATAAAGATCCTAAAGTTAGAGAAACTTAGGCTTTCCTTAGAACCTTTAAATAAGGAAATCGATAAGTATATATTAATAATTAGAAACCAGATTTCTAGAGTCCTTATATAATATAAAAAGTTAACCTAACTATCTTAACAACGTATATAGTTATAAGTAACGACCCTAAAACGATAACTCTAGTTAGCTTAATTACTAGAAGAAAAACTATTAAAGAAAAGGAACTAGAATAGAAACACTAACTAATTAAAAAACCTAGCTACTCTAAAGTAGGGAATATATAGAAAATATATAATATATTAGATAAAATTAGTATATAAATATAGTAAGTTCTAATAGGATTTAAGAGACGAATCAAAACTCCTTTTCTTAGGACATTATCTAAAGATATTATACTAAAGGAATTTAAGTAATATATTATTATTATATTAATTAGAAATAATAGGTTAGTATTTAGAAAATATAACTTATAATAACTATTTAGTATATTATTCTAGGAGTAAAAGGAGCTTGATATAACTAGATAGACTAAAACAGAACTAGAGGAATTATACTATCTATTAGTAAGAGAACTATAGTTTATAGAAACAGTTTAAGAAATATTAGTATAATAGATATAATATAAACTAAGTCCGACTTTAGATTAGTTATTATAGAAACGATTTAAAGGAATGTTACTAGAGCTTATTAGAATAGTAGAATATTATTAGATATATAAAGTAGTATTATTAGATAAAGAAGGAGTAGTATTCTTTCCTTAGTCCTAGATTAAAGCTGTTAAAGAAAAGAATTTAAAGGATTATATATTTAAAGTTTACTATATAAAACTAGAGATAAATATACTAGAGGCTACTTTAGATTATCTATATATAGGAGAACTATAGTTAGTAGATGCTATTTTAGAAACTAGTTATAAATAGATCTAATATAACTATAGATAAATACTAAAGTAATTTATAAGAGAAATTCCTAAAATTATAGGAATTATAGAATATAGATTAGTATATAAGGTAGTATATACTAATAAAGAAAGAGTAAGATTCTTTCTATAGTATAAGAATAAGGAGAGAAAGAATTATAATTAAGAAAATCGATCTTTCGAAGTCTAATATATTAAAGCAAAGTTAGATGCTACTTTAGGAGAAAGATAGTTAGTAATAACTGTAGAAATAGAAGGAAAGAAGTTATAAGTTATAATAGACTTAGAAGTAATAAGCAACTTTATTTCTCTAATAGCTTAAAAGAAGCTAAACGTCCTAATTAAGGAAATAAGACTATATTGACTAGAAGTAGTTAATAGAATAGACGTTATATACTAAAATAGAATTATTAATTAGTAAACTATTTTAATAAGAATTAATATTAAAGGATACTGTTTAGATATATAATTTAATATTATTAAAATAGGAAATAAGGAAGTAATACTTAGTATACTATAGATTTAAAAACATAATCTAGAAATCGACTAGAAAGATAGGAAAATAACTTTTAGTTAATATAAATATAAGAGATTATATTTATAACTTTAAAGCTAGAACAAGGTTAGCGCTACCTCTTCTAAAGCGCTAGAACACCTTATCTAAGGTCCTCTATAGGTTAGTAAGAAAGCTAATAACGAAATACCTATATAGTATAGAGAATTTAAGGCTTTGTTTAAAAACCTAGAAGACTTACGAGCCTTACTAGAACATTGCTTATAGGATTATAAGATTAAATTAAAAGAGGGTTATCACCTCTCGAAGTAGAAGCTTCGGTTATATAACTAGAAAAGCCTATAGAGAATAGAAAGTTATATAAAGGAAGGTATTAAGAAGGGATATATTAGAAGATCTAAGTTACTAATTGCCTTAAATATGCTTATTATTAAGAAGAAAGACGATCTAGATAGAAGAGTATATATTAATTACTAAGAAGTAAATTATACTATAGTTAAGGACGCTTATCTGCTACTACCTAGCTAATACTTATAAGATAAGTTAGGTAAAGTAGTATAGTTTATGAAACTAGATTAACGAAACGCTTATAGACTTATATAAATAAAAGCTAGAGACGAATAGAAGATAGTATTTACCTTACTATTAGGCCTTTACGAATATATAGTTATGCTATTTAGACTATATAATATACTAGCTATATATTAGAGATAAAATAATAATATTTTAAGAGATCTTTTAAGAGTAATAGTAATTTATTACCTAGATAATATCCTAATCTTCTTAGAAAAAGAAGAAGAATATAAGAGATATGTTAGAGAAGTTTTATAACAACTTATAAAAGTAAACTCTTAGTTAAAACTTTCGAAATACGAGTTTAGAGTAACTTAGACACTTTTTCTAGGATAGGTATTTAGCCTAGGAAAAATAGAAATAGATCTAGCAAAGATCTAAGACATCTTAAATTAGAAATTACTAGAAAATATAAAAGATATATAGTCCTTCTTTAGATTTATAAACTTTTACTATCCTTTTATATAAGACTATATAAAGATTATTAAACTAATAATAGTACTAATTAAGAAAGCTATTAAATTTATTTAGAATAAATAGGCTAAGAATGCTTTTTAAAGAATTAAAATAAGGTTTATAGAAAAACCTATCCTATATGACTTCGATATAGAAAAGCTAAGTATAATTGAAATAGATACCTTAGATATATCTATAGGTGTAATTTACCTATAACTAAATAAAAAGGGAAAACTTATACTAGTTATATATTATTCTAAAACATTTAACTTAGTATAATAAAACTATAGTATATTTAATAAGGAACTGCTTACTATAGTATTAGCTTTAGAATACTAGAGAATTTATTTATAGTTAGTAAAATACCTAGTTATAGTTTTATCTAACTATAAGAACCTTAGGACATTTACAACTACTAAGGAACTTATAACTAGACGATTAGCTAGATAGTTAGAGATATTAGAAGGATTTAATATTATTATTTAATATATAAAAGGAACGTTAAATACTTAGGCTAATACTCTTAGCTAAAAACCTAGATATAAGGAAAATAAGGAGTATAAGAAGATTATAATCTTAAAAACTCTTAAGAATAAAGACTTAGTACCTACTATATATAAGATAGTAGTAATAAACAATATCTAGATAAATAAAATTTAGAATATATATAAGAGTTATAACTAATATATAAAAGGGAAGTTATAGGTCCCTAGCTTATACGTAAAGGAGTTTATATAAGAATACTATACTATACCTACTTACGGTTACTAAGGAATTCGTAGAACCCTCTAGAGGATAAGATAATATTACTATATTAATCGATTATCTATAATAGTTAAGGAAGTAATAGTAGAATATAATACTTATATTAGGAATAAGGTTTCCTACTATACTCCTTATAGATAGATAAATACTACTCTAATACTATAGATACCTTAGAAATTAATATCTATAGATTTTATTATTAAATTATTAAAATCTAAAGACCTAATAATAAGAGTTAAATATAACACGATCTTAGTTATTATAGAACGACTTATAAAATATATAATCCTAATAGTATATATAGAGTTAAGTATAGCTAAGGAATTAGTATTTATATTCCTTAGAGAAGTAGTCTTAAGATATAGACTATTAGAAGAAATACTCTTAGATAGAGATAAGCTCTTTACCTTAAAATTTTAGATTACTCTTATAAAACGATTAAGTATAAAAAGAAAGCTTTCTATAGCTTTCTACTCTTAAATAAATAGAGGAAACAAATAAATAAATTAAGTAGTTAAAACATACCTTTATTATTATATAAACTACTAGTAAGACAACTAGGTAGAACTGCTGCTCTTAGTATAGTTCGCTTATAATAGTTTAGTAATAGAAATAACACTTATTATACTATTCTATACTAATTTTAAGTATAAATTAATAGTATATTAAGAACTACTATCTATAACTATTAATAACTAACTTACTTATATTTAGGTCTTAAAAATTAAGAGTCTATATAAAGAACTTATAGAGGACCTATAATTTATAGTAGAAAGAAACGTATACTACTATAATAAACGACGTAGTTAGAAGCTAATACTAAAAGAGGGAGATAAAGTCTACTTAGTATAAAAGAATATTAATATGAAAAGACTAAGTAATAAACTAGATTATAAAAAACTTAGACTATTTAAAATTAAACGAGTTAAGAGACCTTTAAATTATAAATTAGTGTTACTAAAGATAATAAACATCTACCTAGTATTCTATATATCCTTACTCGAACTAGTACTATTAGGAGTACTACTAGCCCTATTTATAGAAATTTAACTAGTAAACCTAAACGCTAAGAATAAAGTTAAGAGGATTCTTAACTATAGACTTATTAGAGAATAGGTTAAGTATTTAATAAAATAGTTAGATTACCTATATTTAGAAAACACTTAAGAACCTAGAAAAAACATTAGCTAGTACTTAGAAGAACTTTAGAAGTTCTACTATCGAAACCTAAGTCTACTTATATCGCGTAGTTAGTAGGAAAGGACTTAAGAAAGGCTAGGTCGAGGCCTAGAGCGAGAGCAGGGTCGGAAACGTCGGGCGTAGGAAGAGCAGCTAGCCTAGCAGCCTCTTCTTCTATCCGCTTCTTTTCTTCCTCCTTCTCCTTTTCTTTTCTTTCTAATTCTTTAGCAGCATCTAGCTCCTTAAGGGAGTTGAGACTAGCCGCTATTATTCTCTACTTCTAGGCGTAAAGCAGCTTCTTCTGCTTATTAACCCGGAGGACTTTCGCTATAGCCTTATCAGCCTCGTTCTCTAGTCGTTGGATCTGCGTATCTACGGACTCCTAATCTCGAATAGTCGGTATACAGTTTACCTTATAAACGTTATAAGTCTTACTATTCTTTATATAACGACTATAGCGATTTAGACTTTTATCTTAAGAGGCGATATATTTATTTATAAAACCAGCTTTTAAACATCGGGTATAGAGTGCTATTTTTATTCTAGATAAGTTGATTTCTTTTCTAAGAGTAATATACTCGGTATATTTTATTAAACGATCGAGTAGTATAGTGAAAAGAGAAGAAGGCTGCTAGCCTTTTAACGATATTTCTTAGGTTATACTTAAGCGTAGAGACACGCTAAGCTAAGAAGGGGATAGTATTACGAATCACGTATATATATAATAAGTAAAGACTAGGCAGCGTTCTAATAGGTTAAGCACTATCGGAATACTCTTATAGTAGATAGGGATTAGTTAGGTTAGCTAAGCAATCTAAGGATTTTATTATATTGATTACGTAACAGACTGCTAGATCGCTAAGCGAACTAGCTCGTTGGATCGCTAGCTTGACAAGCGAGTTAGCTATCTAGGGGAACGAAGGTTCTATATAAGACTAGCACGTCTGCTATTAGATAGAAGCTTCGTGCTTAACTTTAGTTATTAATCTTATTATATTATTTAATATCTTTGATATAAGTAACGAGTTCACTTCTAAGTAAACAACCCGGCGTATCTGTACTTCTTACCTATATACTAACCTTCGAGACTTAGTCATCTTTGTTTAGTTCGTTTGAGTTTCGTTATATCTAGGTAGGCTCTCGCTCTTTAAAGTAATTAATAGATACGTAGCTACTATGTCCTTTGATTAGAACTGTCTAGATAAATCTATAATAGTCTATAAACAGCTTAACTAGACTGATATAGAAGCACTCGTACGAAGAATATATAACACTTAGACCGTAGCAAAGGAATTAGTTAGTAAAGTATAAGACCGCTATATAAGGTCCGCGAACTAGATTTGAAAAGCGGTAGACTTTAATATAGACGACTTTGTTTAAGTATCGACTTATAATTAGAAGACAGACCGGCTAAGCTATAAGCTAGATAGACAAAATAAGAGTCCGTTCTAGATTACAGCCTACGAAGGATACTCTTTCCAGCTCGAACTACTAGACCACTTCTGTATATACCTCGTATTCTACCTATTACTGCTCTATAAGGCTGTTATAGATCCGTTACCTAGATAGGTAAACGAACCACCCCTGCTAATACAGGTTATAGATTAGGAAGAGTAGGAAGTAGAAGAAGTCTTAGCTATAAAGGTAGTTCGTAGAAAGCTCTAATACAGGGTTTAATAGTTAGGCTATAACTCTAATCTATAGTAGTATCTAGCCTCGAATTTTAAGTATTATCTATATAAATTACACGATTTTCACCTCGCTAATCCAGCCTACGCTAGTCCGCTAAGGGCTTTATAAAGCTAGATATAAGCGTAGAAAGACGGAATAGACGATTACGATTATCTAATAAACGATTTAGTTATAATATAAAGCTTATAGATAAGCTTTTTCTAAAAAGAGAGGTAATATTACAACGCTGGTCTATAATACGTGATTCTCGGTCCTATACGTAACCGTCAGAGCTGTAACGCTTAGACGGATTTATAACGAGATTAAAAGCTCTTTATAGTTAGTAGAAATACCTCTTTTTCGTAGAGTATATATTCTATATTCTCTCGTTCTTAGAACTATAGCCTTAAATTCTCGAATATATATATATATACTCTTATACCTTTGCCTTCAGATATAGATCGTAATATATTAAGTATATTAAACTAAGGAGCGACCCTAGGTCTCTTCTAAGCTCTACTAGAGAGTGTTAAGTAACCTACTAGAGAAACTAGTAGACCTCTCTTCGAATACGTATCGAACTATACTTATATACCTAAACCTAAAAAGTTAAGAAATAACAAAGATAAGAGCCTAGCCTGAAACCTTAGAGACCTACGAGACTTTTCTAATATAGACGAGATATAGAGTATAGTATAAGAATTAGAAGAAGAACTTCGAAATAATAACTATCGGTTTAGATAGTTAAAATCTATTATAAAAGAACTCTAAGAATAAACTAGAGTCTCTTAACCTTCCTAACCTAAAACCGACTATAACTCTCCTTTTATTCTAAGTACTATACTAGACCTCTTTCGCTTAAGAAGCGAACCTGCCTCTAATACCTTCTCTTAACAGCAGACTACTCTACATAACTCTAAATATAGTCCGAATACCCTCTAACTTACTAAAAGCAAAATCACAGAAAAAATTAAACCTTTAGACAACGGTATATTACTAATATACTAATAATAGAAGATATTAGTACGCGATAGACTTCTAGTAAATACCGATTATTATAATATAAGCTTAACTCGAAAAGCTCTTATCTAGAGAATAACTACTAGAATCGCTAAGAACTACCTTAAGCTCCGATACTAGTCTAAGTCGATTTATATTACTTTCTACGATTATTAAGATATAATTAAACTTTTAGATTTATATTTCTTAACTAGATACGAGATAGAGGATATATAGAACGCTTTCTAGGCCTTATAGATAGGTAGAAAAGATTATATTAAAGAAACGTTTACTAACTTCAGAGGTTGCTTTTTAAGTATAGCTATACTTAGAGAGATACTAGAGTTAGAACGATTCTTTTATATATAGGAGAAAATTATACTATAGCTACGAAACTCGGCTACTATACTTAAGAGACGTTAGAATTATAACTTTATTAAAATAGTAGTAGATCTTCTAGCCTTAGATAAGAAACGACGCTGAAACGCTAAGTTATATATAGCTAATATAACTAAGCTAGTTAGTATAAACACTTCGGTTAAAAAGACTACTTTTTAATCCTTATCTAGTTTAATACCGAAACCCTTACTACTTATAAGCGGATCCTTCTCTACTGTTTAGACTACTTTAAGGATATTTAAAACCACCTCTACTAGCGAACGCTAAAAGACTCCGGACCGAGTCCTAGCTAGTACGACGTGCTACTACTATAGTAAGCCTAGGTACTATAAAACCGACTGCTCTTAGCTACCTAGTATTAAAGAAATAGTCTAAGAAGCGGACGAAGATAACCTACAAGTTCTTATAAAGTACTCTGATTCTAATCTAAATTAGAGAGAAAACGAGGCAGCCTAGATAAAGACTCCTTCCTAGGCCTACGTAAATATAATCTATTAAATCTCGACCTTTCTAGACTTATAAGAGGAAACCAATTCCTTATAAATATAACACTTATATTACGAATTATAGAATACGTAGTAAGTAGTCTAGATAGTATTCTAATAGAATAAGATATAACATCTAGGAATAGAAGGTAACATAGGAGGAAATCAGTAATACGAAGGGTATTTAGAGATTTCAGGATCTTACTATTGTAGTAATGTTGGAAGTCACGTGCGGTCATATAACGTGATCGCCTACATCGCTCTGATCGCCTTAATCGCGAGCGACGCGAGCGACGCGAGTAATATAAGTAATGTAATTAGAATAAAGGTTCTATATAAGACTAGCACGTCTACTATTAGATAGAAGCTTCGTACTTAACTTTAGTTATTAATCTTATTATCTTATTTAATATCTTTAATATAAGTAACGAGTTTACTTCTAAGTAAATAATCTATCGTGTCTATACTTCTTACTAGTATACTAACTATCGAGACTTAGTTATCTTTGTTTAGTTTGTTTAAGTTTCGTTATACTTTAAGTACCTGCTTAGAAGTACTACTGATATAATGTTGAAAACTACGCTATCCTCGAGTTCGACCCCTGTACCGCCTCTAGCGCTAATAATACCAGTAGTACTAGTTACGACTATTAGAGAGGAAGTGAAATTACTAGTACTTAAAACATTTAATAGCTCCTTAGAGAAACTTACTAAGTTTATTATAAAAGCTTTAATATACTTGAACTTTTACTTAGTATAGTTTGCTTATAAAACTAATTAAGTTATATAGCTTACTACCTGTCTTAAGAGAGTAGTATATAACTGGATAGAGCTGTATTTAAAGAATTTTTAGAAAAATAAAATATTAAATAGAAGAGTGTTAAACCTTATAAGTGAAAGCACTTAAGGATTGTTTTTAACCGTTGCTGGATTTAAGAAAGGAATTAACTAGGCGTTTATAGATGTAGATTTAAAGAAGAAAGCAGTATAAGCTTTGTATAGCCTCTGATAAAAGGGGTTAGTAGCTAAATACACGTTAATATTCTAATAATACTCTATACGTCTTAGCTAGAACGATAAAGCCTTACGTAAGCAGTACTATAGAGGATTGAAGGACAGTGTTAAGGATGAATTAGCTAGGGATAACTTCTTAGACATACTCGACGAGTTAACTAACGATATAATTAAGATCGATAATCGGAATTATAAGAGGAGTCTAGAGAAGAAGAGTAGTTATAGACATTGATATTAGGGAAAAAGTAGGAAAAAGGACTGTAGAGACTCTATAGAAGTTGACGCTACTTAGAAGCGTTAGGTTCTAGGAAAAGGAACTTAAGAAAGAGACCTACTAAAGAAAGGACTTTCCTAGAAGGAGCGAGATCGTCGTTATAAGTAGAACTTGTATTATAACTGTGGCCTCTCTGGCTATAGAGTAAATGAGTATAGTAAGAAGAAAGACTTTAAAGAGAAATAAGCGAACGCTACTGTCTAAAAAGAAGTAGCTTTGCTAGAAAAGATAGAACTTACGGACGAAGAACTCGAAGCTAGAGGATATAGTACGTAGATTAAAACAAATGCCTTAGATATAATAACAGGCGCTATATACCTATAGCTAAACGAAGGAATCGAACTCTAAGATAGTAAGGTATAAGATACTAATAATAGTAGGAATCTACTTCTTAAAGAATATTATAATACGTGATTAGAAATAGAATATAGATTTCCTCTTTAAGTAGAGTATAAGTTACTACTATTAATAAGTTTATTAGAGTTATTAGAATTAGAATCTGATTTATTAGAGATAAATCTAAGAATATATAAGCCTAAATAAGACAAGATATAGACATTTATTAGAACCTTTAAGAGAGAGAATAGATAGGTATATATAGAATACTAGAAACCTGATTTCTAGAGCCTATATTCTACTTAAGGAATTAACTCTACTATTTTAACTACTTATAAAATAGTTTAGAATAAACGGGATAGAATAACATTAGTAAGCCTTATTACTAGAAGGGAAACCATCGAATTTAAAGAACCTAGACTAGAATAAGCAGTATCTAGCGAACTATCTAGTACGTCTAAGATAGGAGATATTTAGATAGTCGTAGATCTTTAGAAAGAAATCAGCTTATAGTAATAGCAGGGTTCTAACGACTTTATAAGACGTTCTAAACCTAGTTTTTTAAGTACGCTACCTGATAATAAGGAAGCTATACTAGAAATAAGAGGCTAGTACGCTGTGGTTGCTTTAGTCGAAAAAGTTAGAGTAATATTTTAGAAATCGAGAAGTAGAAAATTATTTAGTATAATCTTCTAGGAGATAAACGAATATAACGTAGACTAAGAAACGGAGTTAGTATAGAGAGAGCTCTACTAACTAATAGATAGAGAGCTAAGCGCTACCTCTAGAGAAAGCTAGTTAGTTATAACTATAAAGATAAAGAGAAAAGAACTTCGAGTTATAATTAACTTAGGAGTAATAGGTAATTTTCTCTCTTTAATAGCTTTAAGAAAGCTAAATGTTTTAATTAAGAATATGAAACTATACTGCTTAGGAGTAGTTAACGGAATAGATGTTATCTACTAAAATAGGATTATTAATTAGTAAACTATTCTAATAAAAGTTAATATTAAAGGATACTATTTAGATATATAATTTAATATTATTAAAATAGGAAATAAAGAGGTAATACTTAGTATACTATAGATTTAGAAACATAATCTAGATATTAATTAGAAAGCTTAAATAATAACTTTTAGTCGATATAATTACGTAGGATTGTAATTATAACTATAAGGCTAGAACGAGGTT
Source organism: Calycina herbarum (assembly GCA_001414485.1). Classification (NCBI taxonomy): domain Eukaryota; kingdom Fungi; phylum Ascomycota; class Leotiomycetes; order Helotiales; family Pezizellaceae; genus Calycina; species Calycina herbarum. The sequence goes on from LLEY01000113.1 coordinate 47,524, forward strand.
AGTGCTACCTCTTCTAAGACGCTAAGACACCTTATCTAAGGTCTTTTACAGGTTAGTAAGAAAGCTGATAATAAAATACCTATATAGTATAGAGAATTTAGAGCTTTGTTCGAGAACCTAGAAGACTTGCGAGCTTTACTAGAACATTGCTTATAGGATTATAAGATTAAATTAAAAAAGAGTTATTACCTTTTAAAGTAGAAGCTTCGGTTATATAACTAGAAAAGTCTATAAAGAATAGAAAGTTATATAAAGAAAGGTATTAAGAAGGGATATATTAGAAAATCTAAGTTACTAATTACTTTAAATATACTTATTATTAAGAAAAAAGACGATCTAGATAGAAGAGTATATATTAATTACTAAGAAGTAAATTATACTATAATTAAGGACGCTTATCCGCTACTACTAAGCTAATACTTATAGGATAAGTTAGGTAAGATAGTACGATTTACGAAACTGGATTAATAAAACGTTTATAGACTTATATAAATAAAAGTCAGAGACGAATAGAAGATAGTATTTGCCTTACTATCAAGCTTTTACGAATATATAGTTATACTATTTAGACTTTATAACATACTAGCTATATATTAGAGATAAAATAATAATATTTTAAGAGATCTTCTAAGAGTAATAGTAATCTATTACTTAGATAATATCTTAATCTTCTTAGAAAAAGAAGAAGAATATAAGAGATATGTTAAGGAAGTTTTATAACGACTTATAAAAGTAAACTCTTAGTTAAAACTTTTAAAATATAAGTTTAGAGTAACTTAGATACTTTTTCTAGGGTAGGTATTTAGCTTAGAGAAAATGGAAATAGATCTAGTAAAGATCTAAGATATCTTAAACTAGAAATTACTAGAGAATGTAAAAGATATATAGTCCTTCTTTAGATTTATAAACTTTTGCTATCTGTTTATATAAGACTATATAAAGATTACTAAACTAATAATAGTACTAGTTAAGAAAGCTATTAAATTTATTTAGAATAAATAAGCTAAGGATACTTTTTAAAAAATTAAAGTAAGGTTTATAGAAAAACCTATCCTATATAACTTCGATATAGAAAAACTAAGTATAATTGAAATAGATATCTTAGATATATCTATAGATACGATTTACCTATAACTAAATAAAAAGGGAAAACTTATATCTATTATATATTATTTTAAAATATTTAACCTAGTATAATAAAACTATAATATATTTAATAAGGAGTTGCTTACTATAGTATTAGCTTTAGAATATTAGAGAATTTATTTATAGCTAGTAAAACACCTAGTTATAGTTCTATCCGACTATAAGAATCTTAGGATATTTATAATAACTAAGGAACTTATAACTAGACGATTAGCTAGATAGTTAGAAATATTAAAAGGATTTAATATTATTATATAATATATAAAAAGAACGTTGAATACTTAGGCTGATACTCTTAGCTGAAAACCTAGATATAAGAGAAATAAAGAATATAAGAAGATTATAATCTTAAAAACTCTTAAGAATAGAGACTTAGTACCTACTATATATGAAATTATAGTAATAAATAATATTTGAATAGATAAAATTTAGAATATATATAAAGGTTATAATTAGTATATAAAAGGGAAACTATAGATTCCTAGCTTATATATAAAAGAATTTATATAAGAATATTATACTACGTCTACTTATAGTTACTAAGGAATTCGTAGAACCCTTTAAAGAATAAGATAATACTACTATATTAATCAGTTATCTATAATAGTTAAGGAAGTAATAGTAGAATATAATACTTATACTTAGAATAAGGCTTCCTACTATACTCCTTATAGATAGATAAATACTACTCTAATACTATAGATACCTTAGAAATTAATATCTATAGATTTTATTATTAAACTACTAAAATCTAAAGATCTAATAATAGGAGTTAAGTATAACTCGATCTTAGTTATTATAGAATAACTTATGAAATATATAATTTTAGTAGTATATATAGAGTTAAGTATAGTTAAGGAATTAGTATTTATATTCCTTAGAGAAGTAGTCTTAAGATATAGACTACTTAAAGAAATACTCTTAGATAGAGATAAACTCTTTACCTTAAAATTTTAAATTACTCTTATAAAACGATTAAGTACGAAGAGAAAGCTATCTATAGCCTTTTACTCTTAAATAAATAGAGGAAATAAACGTATAAACTAAGTAGTAGAAATATACCTTTATTATTATATAAACTACTAGTAAAACAACTAGGTAGAACTACTACTCTTAGCATAGTTTACTTATAATAGTTTAGTAACAGAAATAATACTTATTATACTATTCTATACTAACTTTAGATATAAATTATTAGTATATTAAGAACTACTGTCTACGACTATTAATAACTAGCTTACTTATATTTAGGTCTTAAAAATCAAGGGATTATATAAGGAACTTATAGAAGATTTATAGTTTATTATAGAAAGAAATATATACTACTATAATAAACGACGTAGTTAGAAGCTAATACTAAAAGAGGGGGATAAAGTCTACTTAGTATAAAAAAATATTAATATAAAAAGACTAAGTAATAAACTAGATTATAAAAAACTTAGACTATTTAAGATTAAACAAGTTAAGAGACCTTTAAATTATAAATTAGTATTACTAAAGATAATAAACATCTATCTAGTATTCTATATATCCTTACTTAAACTAGTACTACCGGGAGTACTACTAACCTTATTTATAGAAATTTAACTAGTTAATCTAAATATTAAATATAAAATTAAAAAGATTCTTAACTATAAGATTATTAGAGATAAGATAAAGTATTTAATTAAATAGTTAGATTACCTATACTTAAAAAATACTTAAGAGCTAAAAAGTAATCTTAACTATTACTTAGAGGAACTTCAGAAGTTCTACTACTAAAACCTAGGGTTACCTATATCTCGTAGTTAAAAGGAAAAGCCTTAAGGAAAGCCGAATTAAGGGTCGGCTTATTAATAAAAGCGGGGTCGCTAGAAGAAGAAGGGGCCGCTAGCTAAGCGATCTCTAATTCCCTCTCTTCTTTCTCCTTCTCTACTCTTTCTTTCTTATTAGCTTTATTAAGCTCTTATAAGTTAGTAAGACTACGATAGAGTATCTCTTACTCCTACTTTATAAAGAAGCGTTATTGTTTTCGTAGACGAAGGATCTTTTATATAGCTTCTTCTTAAATCTTATAAGCTACTTCTTCCTCCTATTATAACCGCTGCTTCTAAGTATTAATAGATTCCTACTCGAAAATTAAGAGTATTCGGTTTTATAACTTAATATTATAAGATTTGCCTTTCCTAGTATACTTAGAGTACTTAGAACTACTAGGAATACTAATATATTAATAGCTGGTTTTCGTATTTATATATCGAGTATAAGAGATTATTTCACGTCTTAAACGTTTAATTTAAAGAGTGTTAAGAGTTCTATATTATTTAAGCTTATCCTTTAAGAAAGGTACTAATAGTATAATAGGAACTAAGAAGGCCGCTAGCCTCTTAACGATATTTCTTAGGCTATACTTAAGCGTAGAGACACGCTAGTCTAAGAACGGAATAGTATTATAAATCACGGAATATATAGTAAGTAGTCTAGACAGTGTTCTAATAGGATAAGATATAACATCTAGGAATAGAAGGTAATATAAGAGGAAATCAGTAATATAAAGAATATTTAGAGATTTTAGAATCTTACTATTATAGTAATATTAGAAGTTACGTACGGTTATATAACATAATCGCCTATATCGCTCTAATCGCCTTAATCGCGAGCGATATAAGCGATATAATTAGGATAAAGGTTCTATATAAGACTAGTATATCTACTATTAGATAGAAGCTTCGTACTTAACTTTAGTTATTAATCTTATTATCTTATTTAATATCTTTAATATAAGTAACGAGTTCACTTCTAAGTAAACAATCTATCGAGTCTATACTTCTTACTAGTATACTAACTATCGAGACTTAGTTATCTTTGTTTAGTTCGTTTGAGTTTCGTTATAACTTAGTATATATAGATATAGTATTAAAACTCGAGCCTTAATAGATATAGAAGCGAATAGATTCCTATTCTTAAATCGACCTCTAGCTCTATAGCTATCTTAATTATTAAGTATATAGATTTAAAAACTACTCTACTTAGTATCTATTCGTAGATATAATAGTAGTATTAAGAGTAAAGTAATATAGTTTATACGACTATATCTAAACCTAGATCGACGTCGTATCTAAAACTGCCTCTTTATTATCCTAGACCTTAGATAATAAGACCTAATTATTAGAAATAAATAGTTAAAATATTTTAATATTCTCCTTAACTCTACTAGGAATCAACTTATTTAGCTAGCTGAAACTCTACCGACTTCTTACTTTAGAAAGAAAATCTTACTTTCTCTAACTTTAGACTAGAACTAGAAGTCTTATTTAAATACATAGTCGGATACGAACCGAAGAGATTACGCCCTCTATTAAGATAAAAAGCGAAGGAATAGTAAGCTCTTAGCTAAGTTATTACTATTATCTACGATATTAACTCCTGATATCTACCTCTCTAACTCTGCTTCGAATACTCTCTAACCTACTAGTATAGCTTAGATAGATCGGACCTTATACTCTTTTATTAGTAAAATAAGTACAAATGCTTTATATTTTAATATAAAGCGATCTAATACCGAGTTCTTTATAATAAGCATCTACGAATTAGATTAGATTATCGACGAAAGATCAGCTCTACTCTTAGATAACGCTAAGACTACGGACCTAATATAGTCCCGACTCTCTTAATATTACTCGTTGTTCTAGGATATGTTCTTAAAAGCAGCCTCGGATAAACTTCCCTCTTACTATATATACGACTATAAAATCACCTTAAACGAACCTCTTCCTACCTCTTACTCCCCGCTATATCGACAGTTAACCGCAGAGCTATAAGCGACGAAAGAGTACCTTATTAATAATTTAAATAAAGGATTTATTATTAATAGTAATAGTCCTTTTACCTCACTAGTACTCTTTGTTAAAAAGCCTAATAGCGATAAGCTACGGTTCTATATTAATTATTAGAAGCTAAATACTCTTATCTAAAACAACCTCTACCTAATTCCTTATATCGACGAACTTCTTTTAAGATTAAGAAAAGCTAAGATCTTTACTAAGTTAGATATACGCTAAGCTTTCTATCGTATCTAAATAGACCTAGACTTAGAAGAGATAACTACGTTTAGAACTAGGTATAGAATATATAAATATAAGGTCCTTCCTTTTAGACTCTATAATAGACTAGCTACCTACTAACGTTATATAAACGACGTCTTAATCGAATATCTAGATAACTTTTATATTACTTACTTAGACGATATATTAATTTATTCGAATAATATTAAAGAATATAAGAAATAAGTTAGAAAGGTTCTAAATCGGCTCTAAGAAGTAGAACTCTAAGTAGATATTAAGAAAAGCGAATTCAGTATTACCTAAGTTAAATATCTCGGTTATATATTAACTACGAAAGGACTCGAAGTAGACCTTAAGAAAGTAGAACCTCTATATAACTAGGCCCGACCTAGTACTATAACAGATGTAAAGTCCTACCTAGGCTTTTATAGTTTTTATAGATAATTTATTAAGAACTTTGATAAAATCGTAAAACCTCTAACTACTATAACGCGCTCTTCAGAGCTGTTTCAGTAGACACTCGAATACGAAGAAGCCTTTGAAGAATTATAGACCTAGCTACTCTTAGTTTAAGCCTTATACTACTTCGACCTCGAATGTTCTACGAAGCTAGAGATAGACTCTTCTAATAGAGTAATAGTAGGTATATTCTCTTAATAATACAGTGATTATTAGTATCTTATAGGTTTTTATTCTCACGTCCTAGTCGGATATAAAATAAACTAGGAAATCTATAATAAGGAACTGTTTATAATTATAGAAGCGTTTAGAAAATAGCGACCCGAGCTTATATTATATTAGAACTATATCGACGTCTTCTTAGACTATAGATCCTTAGAATACTTTATAACGACGAAGCTGCTTACTTCTAAGCAAGTACGATAGATAGAATTCCTCTCTAACTTTAATTTCTAGATCCGATTCACGTCTAAAAAGAATAATTAAAAGATAGATATACTAACTAGACAGGAGTAAGACATTAGAATATAAGATTAAGTTAAGTTAGACAGCCGCTTACGTACTATTCTTAGACCTATTAGGCTTAACCTCTAAATCAACGCCGATCTTACTTAGACCTTTTAAGTGATATCTCTTTCTATAATTAAGTTAGATATTATCCCTAAGTCTAGATTAGATCTAATTTAGAAGCTAAGGACGGCTAATATATAATTATTCGAGAAGGAATATAGAGAACTTAAGAATAGTTATACTATCTCGTCTAATAATTTACTCCTATTTAGAGAACGGCTTTGTATTAAAAGAAACACCGAACTCTATATAAATCTAATCCGAGAAGCCTACGACTAAGTATCTAGTACTTACCTAAGTGCTTGAAAGATATACTAGTTACTAGTATTCGCCTACTACTAGGTTAGTATAGGTTTAGACTATAAGCTATATATAGCTAACTGCCGAGCTTATAGATACTCTTATCCTCGATAGACTAAATAATAAGGATTCCTCTACCTACTACTAGTACTAGATTACCTAATATAGTATATATATATAGACTTTAAGTTATTTCTTAAGAATAAGCATAGATATAATATTATACTAGTATTTATTAACTACTTTAGAAAGGATTTAGTGTCTATACCCTACTACTCTACCATCGACGCTAGAGGATTAGCCTAGCTTTTTATATAATAGATCTATTGTTTTAGTTACTACTCTAAATCGATTATATTAGATAGAGGATCTTAATTCGTCTTAGCTTTTTAGACGGAATTCTATCGTATTATCAGTGTTAAGCTTAAACTCTCTATAGCTTACTATAAATAAACAGATAGTTAGACAGAGATTATAAACCGATATATCGATTAGAGGCTAAGGCCTTTTATAACCTACTATTAAGATAACTAGAGCGAGTCAATCCCTCTTATAGACAGAGTATAAATAACTCTTTCGTACTCGTCTATTAGTATAACCTCTTATTAGCTTAAGTTCAGGCTAAATTCGCGAACCTCGTAGGATTAGAATACTCTTAGGACCTCTATTCCCTAGAAACGACTAAATTATAATAAGGTAGTTAAGATAGCTATATATATATACTCTGCCTAGAACGTAGCTAAAGATAATATAAGCGAAGCTTAGTAGAGAATATAAGATAGTACGAATTAGTACTAAAGAGCTATCGACTAGAACGTTAGTAATAGAGTTTACTTATCGACTAAGAATCTTAAGATAAATCGACCTAGCCGAAAGCTAGCTAAATAATAGACTAGACCTTTTGAAATACTAGAACGTATAAGACACTCTTATAGACTAAAACTCCTAGAAGGATTATTAATCTATAATATTTTCGCTACGGACGTACTATTTAAAGACCTAAATACCCCTCTACCTAGATAAGAAGCCCTAGAGCTACCTCTAGAAATTATTCAAGATATATAAGAATAGGAAGTTTAAGAAATTCTCAGTAGTAGACTTTTTAGGAGATAACTATAATACTAGGTTAGATAGGTTAGTTATAATATAGACCCTACCTAGTATTCTACTAACAATTTTAAGGTTTACTATACCTTCTAAGAGACTTTTATACTAAATATCTAGACGAACTAGGACCGCCCCGACTTCTCTCTAAATAGATCTAAGTATAGGAGATAAATAAGAACTAATAACCGAGTTACTACTAAAAACAAACCTCGATACTACCCCGGCTATAATACGAAGCCTTAGAGACGAGTCTTTTTCAAGAGAGAGAGATGTAATAGCCTACTACTAAGAATAAGAGTTGCTAAGGTTATATATATACTAGATAGGATACGGTTTAGAGTATAGGAATACTAAGAGTTACGTAGAATATAAGGATTACGTATTCGAGTATCGGAATGTCCGGTTCGGACCTCCGAGTCTATTGTTATTATCTGAACCCTTTTATATATAGATGCTCTTACTCTTAGTATCGGGAAAGGTTAATTTGATCTTTTCCTTTGTATTTAGAGCCTAGTATCTAAGTATATTATTCTACGGAACGTACTTCTATATACCTCTTTTATAGTATTATCTGTTTCGTGCTGTTATAAGTACGATCGAAATAGACGCCTTAGATATAGTAGTAGATACGATTTATCTATAACTAAATAATAAAGGAAAACTTATATCTATTATATATTATTCTAAAACATTTAACCTAGTATAATAAAACTATAGTATCTTTAATAAAGAATTACTTACTATAGTATTAGCTTTAGAATACTAGAGAATTTATTTATAGCTAGTAAAACACCTAGTTATAGTTTTATCTAACTATAAGAACCTTAGAACGTTTATAACAACTAAGGAACTTACGACTAGATAACTAGCTAAATAGTTAGAGATATTAGAAGGATTTAATATTATTATTCGATATATAAAGAGAACGTTAAATACTTAAGCTAATACTTTTAGCTAGAAACCTAGATATAAGAGAAATAAAGAGTATAAGAAGATTATAATCTTAAAAACTCTTAAGAATAAAGACTTAGTACTTATTATATACGAGATAGTAGTAATAAACGATATCTAGATAGATAAAATTTAGAATATATATAAGAGATATAACTAGTATATAAAAGGAAAGCTATAAGTTCTTAGTTTATATACTAAGGAGTTTATATAAGAATACTACGCTATGCTCGCTTACGGCTACTAAGGAATTCGTAGAACCCTCTAGAGAATAAGATAATATTACTATATTAATCGATTATCTATAATAGTTAAGAAAGTAATAGTAGAATATAATACTTATACCTAGAATAAGGCTTTCTACTATACTCCTTATAGATAGATAAACACTACTCTAATACTATAAATACCTTAGAAATCGATATCTATAGATTTTATTATTAAATTACTAAAATCTAAGGATCTAATAATAGTAGTTAAATATAACACGATCCTAGTTATTATAGAATAACTTATAAAGTATATAATTCTAATAGTATATATAGAATCAAGTATAGCTAAGGAATTAGTATTTATATTCTTTAAAGAAGTAGTCTTAAGATATAGACTACTTAAAGAAATACTCTTAGATAGAGACAAGCTCTTTATCTTAAAAATTTAGATTACTCTTATAAAACGATTAGATATGAAAAGAAAGCTCTTTATAGCTTTCTACTCTTAGACAAATAAAGGAAACGAACGTATAAACTAAGTAGTAGAAATATATCTTTGTTATTATATAAACTACTAGTAAAATAACTAAGTAGAGCTGCTATCTTTAGTATAGTTTATCTATAATAGTTTAGTAATAGAAATAACACTTATTATACTATTCTATGCTAACTTTAGATATAAATTATTAGCGTATTAAGAACCGCTATTTATAACTATTAATAACTAACTTACTTATATTTACGTCTTAAAAATTAAAGAGCTATATAAGGAACTTATAAAGGATTTGTAATTTATAGCTAAAAGAAATATATACTACTATAATAAACGACGTAGTTAGGAGCTAATACTAAAAGAGAGGGATAAAGTCTACTTAGTATAAAAAAATATTAATATAAAAAGACTAAGTAATAAACTAGATTATAAAAAACTTAAACTATTTAAAATTAAATAAGTTAAGAGACCTTTGAATTATAAACTAGCGCTATTAAAGATAATAAACATCTACCTAGTATTCTATATATCCTTACTTGAACTAGTACTACTAGGAGTATTACTAGCTCTAATTATAGAAATTCAACTAGTAAACCTAAATACTAAATATAAAGTTAAGAGGATTCTTAACTATAAACTAGTTAGAAGATAGGTTAAGTACTTAATTAAATAGTTAGATTAATATAGTTTATTAGAACCTGGCGTATATCAGAACCTAGCGTACTTTTCCTTAGTATTTAACTTTAAATATTAATAAATTAACTATAACTACTTAGAATCCAAAGAATTAGATATATTTATATCTATTTAATAAGTTCGTATATTATAACCAGCTTTTCTATAAGTGCTATAACGCTATCTAGACGATTACCCCTTCTTCTTATTACCTCCCTCTATACGTAAGTCGCGTTATACTTACTTATTAACGTCCTTTTAAGTTAAAAGATCTTAGACATCCTCTACTATAAGTACCCTCTCTTAATATACACGAGTCTTTTTAGCTCTACAGCGTTTGCTTAAGGCTTTATTCGCTGCTTGAAGAGTACGTACTTTAGTAAATAACAAGGTTATCTTATAGGCTATTCGCTCTATATCTTTTACTAATATAGCAACTATCTTAAATAGTAGAGTCAGCGAGCTCTTCTAGTAACAGGTAATCCGTTTCTAAACAAGAGTCGATTATAAGAGCGCTTTAGTAGGGTTTGAGGAAGTCTAGGAGATCTAAGTATTAGAATTAGCAGTAGAGGGTCTTAGAGGAGTTAGAGTCTATAATCTTACGTTAAGCTTTAAAAGTACTACTTACGAGTTAAAAGATACTAGGCCAGCTCTATAGAATCTAGCTTAAGTATTCTAGACTATTATTAATTCTTTATATACTACTATAAAAGCTAAAAAGAACTCTACCTTCGTAATATAGTTGATATAGGCTTTAATAAACGTCTTAATCTACTAACTATATACCTACTTTAATATATTAAAGTATTAAATATCAAGTAGTTAGGTTATATAAGATAAGTAGAAAGGTAGTCTAAGAGTTATAATATTATATACTTTATAATACTCTTGAAATTCAGCTAATTTATAACTCTTATACCTATCTAACACTAGTATTTAATATAGACCCTTTATATAACTAGTAGTATATTTATTAAAGTGTTTTAGCTATTCTAGACCTATCTTATTATTTATCTATCTATTACTTATCGGTTTAATAACCTAGTTATATAGGAGGCCGCTGTCTATATACTAATTCGTAAGATAATTCTTCTCTTAGATAACTAAAAATAGAGGGATATCCTAACCCTTACTATTAATATAAGCAATTACTATAGCCTATTCCTAATTACCTAGCTAAACTACCTTACTTCTACTACGTCGATTTATATATATAATAACTATTATAGAGTAAATCACATCTATTATAAAGCCTATTTTATTAAAGTTATAGAAATCGTAATCTAAAACACTATATTTCGCTCTTATATTTTATATAAGTTAGAACTATATACTAATTAGATTAGAATCTTCGTATAAGGCTCTTTAGAAGTTATAAACGCGATTAAAACGTGTCTTTAACCCTAGTTATCGTTATATAAATCGATATATCTAAAGCTTACTAATACGTTTCCTTCTCTATAATTCGAGGATATAATTTACTATATCTTCTATACTAGCTAGCCGGGGTATAAACTCTCTAGAATCTAAGTTAAGTATGTTCTAAAGAATTACTTCCTTTTTAAGTTAAGTTAATTTAATATTTACTAGCTGTTGTTCTAAGAGAGGAAGTTAGCTATTTATTCTATAGCGAAGGCTAGTTTCAAGGACTTTATAGATTTTTATAATAGCTCGATAACTAAGCTTTTTAGATAATCAGATAGCTTTAATAGCTAAGATAATTCGAGCTTCTTAAGTTTAAATTTCTATTAGTAGTTATTAAGATAACGTATATTAAAATAATAAAGTAGAGAAGATAGGAAAAGTATACCAGGTCCTGATATACGCCAGGTTCTAATAAACCACGTTACTTATACTTAGAAAACACTTAGGAGCTAAAAAGTAATCTTAACTATTACTTAGAGGAACTTCGGAAGTTCTACTACTAAAACCTAGGGTTATCTATATCTCGTAGTTAGAAGAGAAAGCTTTAAGGAAAGCTGAATCAAGGGTTAGCTTAGTAACGAAAGCGGGGTTACTAGAAGAAGAAGAGGCCGCTAGCTAGGCGATCTTTAATTCCCTCTCTTCTTTCTCCTTCTCTACTCTTTCTTTCTTATTAGCTTTATTAAGCTCTTATAGGTTAGTAAGACTATAACGGAGTATCTCTTACTCCTGCTTTATAAAGAAGTGTTATTATTTTTGTAGACGAAGGATTTTCTATATAGCTTCTTCTTAAACCTTATAGGCTATCTCTTCCTTCTACTATAACCGCTGCTTCTAGGTATTAATAGATTCCTATTTGAAAATTAAAGATATTCGATTTTATAATTTAATATTATAAGATTTACTCTTCCTAGTATATTTAGAGTACTTAGAACTACTAGGAACGCTAATATATCGATAACTGGTTTTCGTATTTATATAACAGGTATAAGGAATTATTTTATATCTTAAACGTTTAATTTAAAGAGTATTAAGAGTTTTATATTATTTAAACTTATCTTTTAAGAGAGGTGTTAACGATATAATAGGAACTAGAGAGGCTACTAGCCTTTTAACGATATTTTTCTTAGGCTATACTTAAGTATAGGGATACGCTAGTCTAAGAAGGGGATAGTATTATAAACCACGGTTATATAGTAAGTAGTCTAGACAACGTTCTAATAAGATAAGGTATAACATCTAGGAATAGAAGGTAACATAGGAGGAAATCGGTAATACAAAGGACATTTAGGGATTTTAGGATCTTACTATTATAGTAATGTTAGAAGTCACGTGCAGTTATGTAATATGATTGCCTATATCGCTCTAATCGCCTTAATCGCGAGCGACGCGAGCGACGCGAGCGATGTAAGCGATGTACTTGGGAATGAAGGTTCTATATAGGACTAGCACTTCTGCTATTAGATAGGAGCTTCGTGCTTAACTTTAGTTATTAATCTTATTATCTTGTTTAACATCTTTGATATAAGTAACGAGTTCACTTCTAAGTGAACAACCCGGCGCATCTGTACTTCTTACCCGCATACCAACCTTCGAGACTTAGTCATCTTTGTTTAGTTTGTTTGAGTTTCGTTACACTCTCTCTCATATACTTCTTTGTCACGCGCCATTTACTGACGAACAGGACGAGGAGTAAAGCTCCTATGACAACCATGGCTGCCAGCGGTGCGAGAATCGAAAAGACAGTGAAGCCGTAGCTGGCTCTCTGGAAATCTTTATCATGCTGTAGATGATCCGTTGCTAGACCTACTTGCATAGCCGTCAAAACAATCGCGACGTATGCAAAAACCGTTGCGAGGGTCGCGAAGTTGTGGCGTAATCTATCGCCGTAAGAAACATATCCAGCGACTTGCGAATAGCCTCGAAGGAGCCATCCAGTCCGAAGTTTGTATATCTTGTTCAATCTCGGGAGTCGAAGTTCGCCATACCAATATCTCGGATTCATCGAGTTATAGCAATGCTCTTTCAAAAACTCCCCACACAAAATTTGCCAATTCTCCCACGTCACACTTTTTGGAAGCAAGCCCTTTTCTTGGGCAATGCTAAAGTCGCTCTCGTAGCTGATCAAGGCGGTATACGAAAAGAGGAATCCAAGGGCACAGCCACGGAGCTGTTCCTGTCGTGAATTGTCTTTACCCCTTTGACGAGGTATATCCAGATGCTTAAGCCAGAATTCCGGAGCGAGGAGAAAGCGTGGAAGAGGTTTGATGAAGATTCGACCTCTGGACCATACGAGATGTAGTTCTACGTTTTCGGTGACGATGATTTCCCGACGGACAACGATTTGGTGATGCAGCGGCCTTGGTGGATTGGGCCTTCCGCATAGCCAAAGCCATTTATGGACGGCCGTCAATCGCGGAACCAGCATTTCTCGCTCTAAAAGTTCCTGGCTGGGCTGTGGTTTTACTATGTGATCCTTCTTAGTGCGGTACGTCGCTGGCAACAGAGAAGAAAAGTCATTTTCTCCGCTTGTAGGGCCATCATCGGCATCGAGTATTTGAACGACGAAGGGGAGGGTCGAAGAATCCATAGCTGCACTTGCTTCGAACGTGCGCGATCAAGATAATGATAGCCTAAATAATGCTACTCAGTAAGAGGAGAAGATATATTCATTATGAGGGCGAAAAAAGACAAGGCTGTATTGTCTTAGGTAAGATCCAAAGATAGAAAGCGAGTGAGGTTTTATTAATGTAACTCGAGTAGTACTGCATGACAACGGACGTCTAACCCCAACACCAGACAACATGATTGGATCTTGCCTATCTTCAGCTCAATATCGTAATACTGAACTTGGAAAATATATTTAAACGCCTCAGCCTCAATGCAACCTGGGGGCGTCGCCCGCTCATCCTTAATTCAGAAAGAGCCGCTGCGGATGGGCAAGCCATACTTATGTCTACTCAAACACCACTACAACCCACACTTTTACAACTGTTTGCCAGCTCTCTTGTTTGATGCACGACCACAACATTGATAACGCATCTCTTCACCATGGCCACCCTTAATCGGTCAGGCACCCGCAAGCCCGGGAGATCCACTACCGTTCGCAAAGCAAAGAAAACACCAGATGATGTTCATCAAGGAATCAAAACTTTATATGCCCCAAAAAACGAAGAACCGGATGTCGACATTGTATTTGTACCCGGGCTTGGTGCTGACCCCGTGAACAGTTGGGTTTCGAGCACACCCAATAACGAGTTCAATTGGGGCTCTCATGAAAGCGGGCTGCAAAAAGATTTTCCAAAATCCAGAATTCTCCTCTACCAGAACGAATCGGCCTGGATCGGACAACTCAAAGTCAAGCAATATATTCACAATCTGAGTTCCACTCTTCTTCATGGCTTGCAAAGTGAGAGAGGGAAGTACCCGCGGAGGCCCATTGTCTTCATAGGGCACAGCATGGGAGGCCTGATAATCGCCAAGGCTATTGTCATTGCGGATTCTCGCCGTGATATTTTCCCGCAAATGTTCGAGGCTATATCAGGATGTGTTCTGTTTGGGACCCCATTCAAAGGTGCTCCTAGTGCAGCTCTGGCTAGCTTGTGGGCAAAGATTGGAGAAAAGTATGATCAAGCAACTCCATCTAAGTTACTTGATCTTATGAAGCCCGAGGACGAAGCGTTGAATGAGTTAAGGAATGACTTTGTACGGCTTGTCGGGAAATTGAGTCAAAGGATCGAACTTTTTTGCTTCTACGAGCAACACAAAACTGACTTTTCAAAATTACTTAACCTACCTAAGTGGGTGAACGCCGTAATAAAGCCTCTCATTCCAAGTAATATCGAACAGATTGTTACCCGAGAATCTGCAACCCTTGATGGCGTGGATCATATGGGACTCGCGTGTATACACCGAGATCTTGTCAAATTCGACGGTTTTCAGGACGAACGTTATCAATTGATTCGCAATCCGCTCAGGCGCATTGTGAATGGCGCTGTGGTTGTGTCCAAAAACCGCTTCAAGTCGACCCGTAACCTCGATCATGAAATCATCTCAGAAGTTATGGACGTATTTGAAGGCGTCTCTAGAAAACGGAAAACCCTAGGAACTGTTGATTGTGCGTCGTCTTGGCTCACCAAAGAGAAGCTATACTCAGATTGGTTATCCATCTCGGGAGGTGGCGAACTATCGCCCATAGACACCAGCAATCGTCGAGGGACGAAGTTTTTGTGGATTCGGGGTCCAGGGGGCAGGGGAAAGACCAATAGTATGCTAGCGGCGGTTGATGGAATCGAGAGAAAAATCAGAGGTGCACCAAATGGACAAGCACCTCCCTTGGTTGCCTATTTCTTTTGCGATCCGGTTGGTGACTACTCTAGCGCCGAATGCCTGCTCAAATCCTTGCTCTGGCAGCTTATCAAGCAGCAGGGAATGTTAGCATCGTATGCAAAACACTTTGTGAAGAAGAAGGGCAAAGAAGAAACGTCGAAGCAAAATCCCCAGTTGACAGTAGAGAATATGTTCAAAGTTCTTCAAGCGATTCTGTCGGATGATTTTATAGGCTGTGTCGTAAGTAAATGGGGACTTCGTTCTCTCACTCTCCTATAACACATGGTTTCATTCCTCGTGTTTTCAAATCAGTGTAAATCCAATCATCTTAGAAAGGCAACAGCTGATTTCCTTGTCTTCTAGTATTTGCTCATCAACAACTTGCACGCCCTACCCGAAGACGACCCAGCCACAATCAAGTTCCTCGGTCTGATAAAGTCAGAAATCGAGGAATCAGCTATTGGTGACCAGAGAGTTGCACCGACAAAGTGGTTGTTTACGAGCAGGAACACACACAGTATTGGGCAGGTCTTGAAACCAAGCTCAGTGAGTCTCGTGGACCTTGAGGACGAAAAATATGGCGACAAAGTTCAACAAGAGCTAAGAATACATGCCAACGCCAAGATCATCGCCTTACAGAAAGAGAAGGAATATAATAATGCCATTGCATATTTTGCTAGCAGCCTGATTGGTGATCGAGCGCAAAATAGGCAATGGATCGACATAGCTTGCGTCCACTTAGAGGAATTTTCCCCGAAAGAGAGTGAGCTTAGAGTCAGACAGATACTAGAGGCTATGCCCCAAGATCTGAAAATACTTCTCGAGCAGGCGTGGTTGCAAATATTTCGCTCGAGCGAACAAGATGTCAATGAGATCAAGGAAATGTTGCGGGCGCTCGTTCTCACCTACGAGGACCCAACTGAGCCCGAGCTGGGTATTTTAACTGGAATTGACCCATCGAAATACGTGGCGGGCGAGGCAACAAATCAACCAGAAAGTCCAGAAAAGTTTAAGGGGGAGATACATAGGCTTGCACAAAAATGCAGGCCTCTTCTTGTGATCAAACGCACCACAGAAAAGGAGGTCAGAATCACCTTTATGAATGCGGTAGTCAAAGAGCATCTGTTGGAGAATTCCGAAAAGCTACTTGGGTTGTCACGGGAAGCTATGGAACGCAACCATGGTATGTTTGCACTTCGGGCTTTTGAGCACCTGTTGGAGGTGTTGAATTTCCCGGAGGAGTCCGAGGTAGACATAACACCAGTTGGGTCCGAGAAGGATCCAAATGAGGAAGAGGAAGACGTGAACGATTTTTTTGGAGGGTTTTCGTTCAGCGATTCCGAACAAAGTGATGATGACGATGATGATGATGACAGTGATTCGGACGAATCGAGTACCGATTATGACACCGATTCGGATTTGGATGAAGATGACAGTCAGTTTGGTATGTCTCCAGGAGACGATTCTACTACACGAAAAAAGGACCCTGAAGCTGAAAAGGTCGCAAACCTTGTTTTGCCATATATGGTAAAGCATTGGCTTCACCACGCCAGCAAGGCCCACCGAACTATGATCTCGAGTCTTTTGAGTTCTGAGGAGAAATTCTGGAAACAGGGGTCAATGATTCGGCGTAGGTGGCTTGTTCGGTACGCTGAACTTACTGGTGCTTTTGATGCACTCGAAAACTTAGATAGTGATCTTTCTGCTCTGCATGTTGCTTCAGCTATAGGCTTTAGGTAAGCTTAAACCCCGTCGCTATTATTCAACTGTTTTCCTAGATTGGTGTAGGAACAACATTTCGGATCCTGATTATTCGAAATGGCTTCGTACAAGACTATGTTGTTGTGCGAGTAAGTCTCGAGTATCTTGACCCCGAAAAGTGGACAGGAAAAAACAAAAGGACCTTCTCTTCTATCCATTTCTATATATATGAGAAACTGACACCAATATCTCGACACTCAGACAGCTTGTTTCCGAGCTTATTGAAAAATACCAGGATGATCTCCATTCAAGGGATTCCTCGTTCCATACGCCGGTATGTTGCCTTTAATATTGCTATTTATCTTTGCTCTCGAAATAAACTAACTATGGAGTAGCTGCATTTTGCTGCCATGTTTGGACGGGTCAATATTGTCGAGGAGCTACTCGATCATGGAGCTTTCATAAACGATGGAATAGACGAGAGCCATGACACGCCATTACACGTGGCAGCAGCAAGTGGGAAAGAACGGATTATACAGAAACTGGTTAATCGCGAGGCCAATCCTGATGCCATTTCTGATTTTTCTGGGCCGGTACTCACTTCTGCAATCCTTTCTGGCAGTAGAGAGGCTGTGCAAATTCTCATCAAAGCTGGTGCCAAGTTCATTCTAGGTATCAGAGACGAGCACAGCAACATGGAGAACGGTGGCGGCCAAAATGGAATAGAGGCGTGTGGCGAGGAGAACAATGACGGTGACGATAACGACATCGATGAGTACGATGACGATGGCAACGCTGATGATATGACTCGTTATGGTCCGTTAGCTACAGCAGCACGGTTTTCCGAGATTTCCATGTTTGAATATCTGATGACTTCTTGCGATCAAACCGTCCATTCCCAGGCATACGATGAAGCACTGGTTGCGGCAGCAGAAGAAGGTCGAACAGAAATTGTTCAAAGGTTGCTTGCTTATCAGCATCCCCAAAAATGTCTACAAGAAGCATTGGATATCGCTTCGAGCAACGACAATTGGCACACCTGTAATATTCTTCTGGGCAAGTTTGAGGCGTTCGATTGTACGACGCTCTTTCTTTGCGCGGTCCAATCCACTGAGGACCAAACTAAGCTGCTCCAAAGAGTCTGGCAGTATATGCACGGCTCCATCTCATCAAAGCACATGGCTGCAGCGTTGAACTCGGCGGCCTGGGCGGGACAACAGCCAACAATGGAATTGTTGTTAGATGAGTTTGGCGCAGATCCAAATTTACCCTATTATGAGTAAGTTCAAACCCATTCTTCTGATACCAGAAAGCATCTCGAGAAAACATGCTAACGACAATGCAGTGACGAATTACAAAGCTCCAGTGGAACACCTCTGACAGAAGCAACAAACTTTGGGCAGATAGATATCGTCAAAACTCTGATAGCGAGAGGTGCCAATCCCAACTCACCAGATTGTTGGGCCCTACAACTTGCTTCGCTAGAGGGACAAGAGGAAATTTTGAAAGAGCTTCTGCATTGCGGTGCTGACGTGAATGCCTCTTCTACTATGGGAGATTCTCGATGCGCAGTAACAGGCTTGGAAGCGGCATCCTCAGCTGGTCATACCTCTATTGTTAAGTTGTTACTAGAGAATAACGCGAATCCAAATACGTGGGGAGACTCACGCACAACGCCCCTCCTCATAGCTTCGGATGGTCTAGAGAGCGATATCGTCAAACTCCTGGTTGAAGCCAAAGCTGAAGTAAATGTTTCCGGGGGCGCAGATATACTAGAACAAGAGGCAGAGAAGTCTACACCTTTAGTAAATGCCGCTTCCTTCCTACCGAAAAAGACTCTCTAGCTTCTTGTTGTTGCCGGAGCCGATATCGATGTTCCTGATGAAGCGGGTTATACACCCCTCATCATGGCCGCCACGAGAAACGACGAATCGGATGAACATTGTGTGCGCTACTTGCTATCCCAACGTGCAAACATAATGAAATGCAACACCTCGGGCGAGAACGCACTCCAAGTTGCTCTGAGGAAAGATCACAAAGATAATTTGAAAGTTCTCGTTGAGCACACCTCGAAGATTTTTACCGCTCTCCAGGCTGCCGTTAATTCAGGAAACTCTGAGGTCATCAATGTTCTCCGCAGTATAGACGTTGAACCCGAAAAGGAGAGGCGAAATAGCGACGTATCTTTCGTTGTAGAAGATGACGAACATATCGATTGCATTCCCGCATCACCTTGTGGCTCTATTCTTGATAATGTCGATGCACGAAGTGAGAGCAAAGCATTCATGGGCTCTCTGGGTGACCGGGAAAAGGACCCCAACAACGTGTGCCAAGATAGTAACATATATTTTGCAATAAAAGATATGTTCAATCCCAATGCCACACTTCCCGCTGTTTATGATGATGAAGCGGGCCTTCCCAGCGCATCGAACATGACTTTCTCGACTATCGACCCGCTATATTTCGACCCACCTGCGTTGCCTGTGATCACTTCGCAGGCAGCGACAGAGTCACCCAATGTGAGAATGGCCCTCTCAAATGAGCCATCTGCCGGGTATAATGGGAATACCAACTCAAACATGTCACCTTGGGCCGGTCCCATCAAAAGAAAGCCAGCACCAAGCCCCGTCCAATTTTCACAGAGAGCGTTGTCCACAACCCCCCCTCCAAAGATAGAAACCATGGTTTCTTATGGCAGTCAGTCGTCGAAACCTATACTGCCCCCAAAACCAACACCATATCGCCAATATAATCCCCAACCAGAGCAACAACCCTCCACCCCCAACTATCGAGGCTCCCAAGCCAACTTCTCACAAAATAGTTCGCCACCCCAACAAAGCCCGTCAATGCCCTATTATCAAGTTCCCAGTAGCAATCCGTCAACACCTTACCAAAGTAATTATCCAACATCCTCCGCACCCTATCCATCTCCGCCACCAGAACAACGCACCCCTGAGCGACGTCCACCTTTGTCGAATGTAAACACAACCCCTAACTCGGCAGATCGCAGGTATCAAAGCATTGATCACCAACGTAATCACTCGTGGTCCCGTGAACATCCCACTCCTGCCCCCTCGTCGTACCGTGCATCTCATGCTAGTGATGAATTTTGGGGTACGAATGCAAGACCGGAGGTTAAGACAAAAAAATCGTTATTTAATTTCAGGATGGGAAGGTAGGATTGTCTAGAGTGTATTTCAATTTTTCTGGGTCATTTATATTTCATATATTCAAATAACGTGGTTTATCAGGACCTGGCGCATATCAGGACCTGGCGTACTTTTCCTTGGCATTTAACTTTGAATATTAATAAATTAACTATAACATATTAAATTAACTATAACTACTTAGAATCCGAAGAATTAGACATATCTATATCTATTTAACAAGTTTGTGTATTATGACTAGCTTTTCCGTAAGTGCTATAACGCTGTCTAGACGATTGCCCCTCCTTCTTATTACCCCCCTCTATATGTAAGTCGCGTCGTACTTGCTTGTTAACGTCCTTTTGAGTTAAAAGATCTTGGACATCCTCTACTATAAGTGCCCTCCCTTAACATACACGAGTCTTTTTAGCTCTATAGCGTTTGCTTAAGGCTTTATTCGCTGCTTGAAGAGTACGTACTTTAGTAAATAACAAGGTTATCTTATAGGCTATTCGCTTTATATCTTTTACTAATATAGCAACTATCTTAAATAGTAGAGTCAGCGAGCTCTCCTAGTAATAGGTAATCCGTTTCTAAACAAGAGTCGATTATAAGAGCGCTTTAGTAGGGTTTAAGAGAGTCTAGGAGATCCAAGTGTTGGAATTAGTAGTAGAGGGTCTTAGGAGAGTTAGAGTCTATAACCTTATGTTAAGCTTTGAAAGTACTACTTATAGGTTAAAAGGTACTAGGCTAGCTCTACGGAATCTAGCTTAAGCGTTCTAGACTGTTATTAATTCTTTATATACTGTTATAAAAGCTAAAAAGAACTCTACCTTTGTAATATAGTTGATATAGGCTTTGATAAACGTCTTAATCTATTGACTATATACCTGCTTTAATATACTAAAGTACCTAATATTAAGTGGTTAGGTTATATAGGATGAGTAGGGAGGTAGTCTAAGAGTTATAATGTTGTATGCTTTGTAATACTCTTAAAATTCGGCCGATTTATAACTCTTATACCTATCTAACACTAGTATTCGATATAGACCCTTTGTACGACTAGTAGTATATTTATCGAAGTGTTTTAGCTATTCTAGACCTGTCTCGTTGTTTGTCTATCTGTTACTTGTCGGTTTAATAACCTAGTTATGTAGGAGGCCGCCGTCTGTGTACTAATTTATAAGATGATTCTTCCCTTAGACGACTAAAAATAGAGGAATATCCTAACCCTTGCCATTGATATAAGCAATTACTATAGTCTATTCCCAATTACCTAGCTAAACTGCCTTACCTCTACCACGTCGATCTACACGTGTGACAACTATTGTAGAGTAAATTATACTTATTATAAAGCCTGTTTTGTCGAAGTTATAGAAATCGTAATCTAAAACGCTGTATTTCGCTCTTATATTTTATATAAGTTAGAACTACGTGCTAATTAGGTTAGGATCTTCGTATAAGGCCCTTTAGAAGTCGTAAACGTGATTAAAACGTGTCTTTAACCTTAGTTATCGTTATATAAATCGATATACTTAAAGCTTACTAACGCGTTTCCCTCTCTACGATTTAAGGATATAATTTGCTATATCTTCTATACTAGCTAGCCGGGGTGTAAACCCTCTAGAATCTAAGTTAAGTATGTTCTAAAGAATTACTTCCTCTTTAAGTTAAGTTAATTTGATATTTACTAGCCGTTGTTCTAGGAGGGGAAGTTAGCTGTTTATTCTATAGCGAAGGCTAGTTTCGGGGACTTTATAGATTTTTATAGTAGCCCGACGACTAAGCTTTTTAGATGATCGGATAGCCTTGATAGCTAAGATGATTCGAGCTTCTTGAGTTTGAATTTCTATTAGTGGTTGTTAAGATAACGCGTGTTAAAATAATGAAGTAGGGAAGATGGGAAAAGTGCGCCAGGTCCTGATAAACCACGTTATATAGTATTGTCTTTGCGAAAAGAAAAAGTTTGTACTAGGAGACGTATTTCAGTTAGTCCTTATGTCTCTTACGTTATTGAGTACGTTTAGTTTCCACGGTTATCGTGAAAAAGAATCCCCGCATTTCAGTGTCTAGCGAATTTTTCAAGCGAAAGGATTAAGCGAGCCCGAGAGGTAGCTAGTTTCAATGGCATTTAGCGAGTGGTATGTAGATTATTATCACCATTAGAAAAAGCGATCTTCCAGATAAAGTTACAAACACTTCATATATCTCTTCTACAACCTCTACCTCTAGACCTACTTTTTAACTTCAATCCTCCTAAAAACCTAAAACAATAACTTCCTTCTAACCACTTTCTCAAATAAAACCTTACTGATGGTCCTCATACCCTCTTCGCATCCTAGGAAAATAATTTATTTAAACTCTTTCTCCAACACATCTAGAACAACAAAATTAATTAAAGAAAGATCAAATTCTCTCAACTCGTCTTTTTAGAAAAGAGATGATTCGCAAGAAGCTTCACTCAATTACTACTCCTGATTCCCATGATATGAGCGTATTCAAAAGAGATTTTATCGTCGAGATGAAGTTTACTCTTGCTTCAGCTTACGCTCGAGTGCTTCGAAGAGAGTTCATAAGCAATGAATGTCGTGTGGAAAATGAACGGTGCATGGAAAAGAGATGGAAAAGAGACGCTGCCTATTTGAGATCGATATTAAAACTCATTATCCAGAGAATATCCTTAAGTTTCCTCCGATACTGGGGGTTGATTATTGATATCCCACCCTCAGCTTCTCTACCTTTTTTTTGTCGGGTAAGCTACCCAGTAAGCTACTAAGTAAGCTATGAATTTCCTATCCACATCTTCCAAGCTACTTGTATATTATGACTTTTCTACCCTTCTTTCTTTATCTAACCCATTATTACTTAAAAACATTATGCCCAAAGTATCAAGCAACTAAATCCAAACATCAAACATCAACAACACCCCGCCACCCTCCGAAACTATTTTCTACTTAATTATATCCTCAGAACAACATCATTCAAAAAAGTCTCATTCAAACCCCAACTCCTCCACATCTCACCATCTTAAGCAGCATCAGTTAAAATAAAGCCATCTATCACATGTACACCACATCACAACACCCAAGAAATACAAGATAAAACCACAGAAACCTACATGATAGAACAAAACATAACCCAAGATAAAGCTGAGAAGAGATACCGAGAGAAGGCAAGCTACCCTGTACTGGGTGTAGTATTTCCTGAACGTCCTTCAGCTCGTCACTACTTTGTGGTGCACTTTTAGTACTAAAACTAAGCGATAACCACTTCCACACCTACTTTTATCCTTACAGTTAATTAACAACTATCACATAAAATGGCCAAAAAACACCAGAGATCTAAAGGACGCTAGGCCCCTAAGCGGAAGACTTCCCGCCGTGAGGTCTCTCTATCTAGCAGCGTACTATTATTATTAGCAGAAGTGGACAGAATACTAATAAGCAAGAGTTAAGAAAGACTCTTTACAAGATGGTAGATTATGGTGGGGATAATGATTTCCGTGGATAGAGCTTTCATTTCTATTACTTTTCATATAATAATACTTAATTTTATATAATATATATATGAGTGAAAAAAGGGGGGTGAGTTCAAGCGAGAAAATGAGCTGAAAATGAGCTGAGGACGCTCAGAAAATACTACGCCTAGTAATGCCCTATATTGATTGCCTTGGAAGCCGCAAGCTCTACGGAGACGGAAAAAAAAATTGTTCCCATTTTGCTCCTGCACTGAACCCTATTAAAGGACTAACACAACGACTAAAAGAGACAAGAAAAATATACAAAAAAATATAGAACAAGTCGCTAACCGCTAATTAAACATTAGAATCAAAGCTCCTCTATTTTAATTGTCATCTTGTGGTTTTAAGTAGGATTCAAGACTAATTTTGAAGGGGACCAAATCGGACCTTTTTTCCGTCCCCGTAGAGGCAAGCTAGGGAGAGCGCTGTATTTCAATTTATTAACACACTCCCCCCCCCCTCAGAATGCTTGGTTCATTCATATTAAAAAGGGGGAAATCGCGCATCGCAACAAGCTACACACAAATGAACTATCGCTGGTGGTAGTATCTATCGATTTTGCTCTCAAACCTTCCCTGCAAAACGCCAATGATTGATGCCCAAAGCCTCATGTGATGTACCCTCACCAGCTAACTCCTTTTTTCGCACTTCCATAAAAATCAAATTTTGCCAGATCCCATTTCGTCTGTACGCCCATGATGAAAATGACCCCATTTGTCCATTCATCATTGTCATCATCGTGACTTTATCGCAAATGCCAAACTCCTGGTAGTAAAAAAGAAGGACAAATGAAAAGGGATGCCTTCATGCGCCAAACCTCCAAGTCCCGAGACTAACGGAAGCCCATGGAGGAGCCACCATTTGAGGGTTGAACATTTGCAAAATCCCCAAAGTCCTTAGGAACTTGCCAACCGTGTTGTGCACAGGCTCGCTTGTACGCCTCAATAGCTTCATAGACACCATAGTCCTGTTGACTACGTGACATACCCTTGAATTCCAAGCGGGCAGGTCTCGGCTCTAGGTTCATCAAGGCCATGCGAACCTGGAGGAGGACACTCTCAATAGATGAAACAGCGCTCCATCCAGAATTCGTGAGAAGTTCCATGCACATAGCCCCACCAGCCGTAACGTGTCCACCTCCTCCGTTCATGAATGGTAAGAAGCGAGGTCTGATAACTCGTACGAAAGGGGGACTATGTGGATAATCCTTTCCGAATCGAATTTCGAGGACAACGCTGGTGATGCCGGAAGCCTTCATGTCTTTTGCAAGTGGTGTGGATTGATCGAATGAGTGCAGCTCAACAATCCATTGATACATGTTGTTAATAAGCTCTGCGTTGATGTACCATCCAAGCTCATGAAGGGGCGTCTTCTTCTGGATATCCAGAACTTCCTTCAAATTTCGTTGCAAAGTTCTCGTCGCCATGGGAGTGGCGTATGAGGGCTCATCTAGCATTGGCAAGGTTGATTGATCGAGTGACCCAG
This sequence comes from Calycina herbarum, assembly GCA_001414485.1. Taxonomy (NCBI): domain Eukaryota; kingdom Fungi; phylum Ascomycota; class Leotiomycetes; order Helotiales; family Pezizellaceae; genus Calycina; species Calycina herbarum. Next base: position 73,083 of record LLEY01000113.1, read on the forward strand.
GAACGAAATCTGTAAGGGGGGCTTGAGGCCTGATTATGTTAGTAAAGTATTGTCACACAGAGAAAAAAATGACTCACGACTTGGTAAGAGCACCACCTTCATCATCGGAGAGGAGAAAGGCGATATCCTCCATTTCATCACTATCGCTGACCACCATCAAGGACAAATCCTCACTTGCTTTGGAGCGCTTCTGCTTCTTCTTCATAGGTAGAGAAAGGAATTTATGCTTGTCGGCACGGAAACTCTTGGAAGTTGTGATAGCACAAGACGGTACTCCGATTGTCTTGCTGAGAGTGGATGTTGCCTTGTAACTTGGATCCTGAGGAATATCTTCCGCGCGAGTCCTATTTTGCATGTCAGCCAAACAATATGTTGGAAGATATTGGGTCATTTTCATACTCATTGACGCTTGCTGTGGCATCGTGATACGGTGTTAAACTTTCGCTCCCTCCTGCTGCAACTTGAACGAGCAAGTATCTGCATTGGATCCAATCGATATGTTGTACAACAAGAAAAGGGTTATTGCTAGCGAATTGTGCAGGGCAGTTAACAATCTCGTTCAAACTCATCGCGCTGGTAATTTTCAAGGAAGAGCCAGGCCAGAAAAGCTATGAAAGTTAGCTTGATCATTGTGCGTGGGTATTATATGTTGGGCTTTTTTTGGGATATAAACTCACCTGGTTTTGAGCGGCATAGCCAATGGACTGTGAACAAATGTCAGTTGAATGTTTTTGTTGATATCAAGCATGTTGCAAATAACTTACAGTTTGTTGATCCCGGGCATGATAAACTCCGTGACCGTATGCTCGACCATTCAAAGTCTCCTTGAAATCTAGCCCTGATCTGATAATGCTATGCCAATTTGCAAGATTGCTTCCGTGCCAGGCGAAAATAGTTGGATAGGTATTATTGAGATTAGCCTGCTGCGCCTTGAGCGCATTCAGAAATCGCTGTTCCTTATCAGGAGAGCCTTGTGCAAATCGGAATTGCACATAACTCGACCCAATGTGCGAAATTCTCTGGTCCAGTCTGACCTTTGACATGTCGAGATCCAGTTCCTCCTGACCGGGACACTTGTCAACCTGAACAATGCATGATCTATTCGAAGCAACGATCCAACGGAGAATTCCAAGAGCCGCAGGCGAGATGCGATCACTCCAGGCGCGCAGGTTCGGCTCAGATGATCTACTCTGACGTAAAAGATACGATCTCATTTCCTTTATGGATGGCAGAGTGTTAAGGAGTGTAACGATAGTCTCGGCCATGGGCTCATCGTCCATATCATCAAAATTCTCGCTATAAGCTACCAAGGTGGCTTTGACAATATTTTGAGGAGGCGGAGTTGTTGCAGGGGTAGGGACAGTGGCATTTGCGTCGGAATTCTTCAGAGTGACGGGTTCCTTTGACAGCCGAACGGTAGGGAAAAATGCGATTTCGTGGACCCGATAGTGCTCTGGCAGGCCCTCTGCGATAGTTAGTATACAATAACTGTGTAGTATGCATTAAACTTACCAGGAGCAATAATAACAACCCATTCCCCAACATTCACAGGTGACTTGTCGTATGCTTGGTTATCAAAGGTGATCTCTTTGGAGACAGGATCAAACTTGACCTCCACTGATTTGTCTAAGTTCTTTACATCGATGGCAATACCTGAACGATTCGGATTGTGTCCACCGTAACGAGATATTGTAGGGTTTGTTACATTGAACATTACTGGGGGTACCAGCAGGGCCATGCCGGTCGGATAATCTCGAATTCTCTGATTCTGCATGTTTATTAGCTTATCAAGTGCTCATGTACACAAAGTTCCACTCACGTATGCGCTGGCGTAGCAGAAACTGGTGAGCAAATCGACGACATATGGTTGAGTGAGAATTTCTGGAAGTAACGTTAGTGAATCGAAGCAAGTGGAGGATTATAAGACTCACCATGTTCTATAGATGGCCCAAATCCCAAGGACATGTATTGATATAAGCAAAGAGGCTTGTCGCAGACATAAGGCTTCAATGCTTCGAACTCGTCTCGGAGCTTATCGTGACATACTAAACAATATTCCGTACAGCGGACCAAATATCGCAAAGCGAATTGTGCCGCGAGGAGAGGAAAGGAAATTTGTTCGTCGCCGTGGTCGATCAAGTGATCACAAGAGATCATATCCGGGACTGATTTTTGGTTATCAATCGCATCTTCTTGATAAAGTGGGTCGGGGAGGTCAGATTCAGCATTGTCCATTCTAGACTGCTTTCGATTGTACCAGGATTTCGCTCCAGACCAACCTACCCCAACATTATTCCGAATCTTGACGAGTGGAACAAGTGATTTGTTGATGAACTCGTTGAGAGAGCTGCTGATAAAAAGACTACCATATCCAGCAGGGCTTTCTTCCTTCAAATCCTGGGTGCCTCCTGTATTAGAAGAATTTGGGTCATACTTCTTGGACTCACTGAAAGCGGCGAGTGCTTCGACCAACGTTGGTTTATACTTCTTGCCGACACCAATTCGATACTCGATGCTAAGGTTTTGAGCCGCCTCGGAAATGATGTCTTCAAAGGTTTTGTATCCATCGGTGTACCGAGCTAGAAGAATAATGTACTGTTGTGGCTCCAAGTCCCAGGCCTGGATCGCTTCTTGTGAGAGACCGAGTTTGTCGACTTTGACGGAAATGCTGAGCATTGTAGACACGGACTCCGCCTTTGCTCCATCCAATATTCCAATTCGGAAACCGGCTCGTTTGACAGCTCGAAGGTCTGCTCTGATACGGCGATTGATTCGAGCTGCAGTCTCCGTGCTGAGCTTCAACTTTGTCACATTTCTTGAACCTTTGGAAGGGCCTTGTGTCCAGTCTTCGTCGTCGGATTCGGGAAATGCCTCTGAATCTGAATCTTCATTGTCTGCCTCCTCATCTACCTCCATATCCGAAGCACTGCCAATGTCGACTGGGTGTTCTCGAGTTCCTGCAGAAAAGTGACGTCCAAGCTTCTGGGAAATAGTGGCCAGCAGATCTTGAATGCGCATTCCGGCCGAAGTCTCCTGGATGTCTTGCAATACGTCATTGACGCCATCAGGTAGATCCATAGATTGTGTGGTGATCATATACATGTTTTCCGAAGGGTAACCGCCAACCTCTGCGAGACGTCAGTGGATCAAAACTAGAAATAAGAGGTCTGGAGCCATGTCGGCGCGATAGAAGAAGATAAAATCAAGCGCAAGGGTACCAGGATTTGGGATGATGGCAGGGTTGATCACCTACCCAAAGAGATCAAAGATATTTCAATTGGCGCGCCCGTCGAGGCAACATAACAAAGGTGCACCTCGCCATCCTCACTACCCTTCGCAAAGGAGATGATGCCAGGAATCTGTTCAGAGGACGCGGCCGCCACATCAGCGATATAAGCCTTTCGACCCATTGTCGGTTAGACAAGGGGGAAGGTGATTGAATGTATTGGTGTTTGGTGCGGCCGTTGACCAGTTGATGGTAAGTGTACTTTGCGTGACCTGCGAAAAGAAATTAACAACACGGCAACCTAAGATGTTGGATGTTGAGGTCAAGGCGGAGGTGGATGCAGACGCAAAGAAGGAGATAGAAATATGAAGATGTGAGAAGGAGGGTATTTGTAGGGTGACCTTTGTGTCTTGCTAGTTCCGACCAAGAGCGTCTCCCGCAGCGCAACGAAAAAGTGGTGAATAGAAGAGAGTTGAATAGTTTTGATTTTCCGAGAATTGAATGGTCCGCACTTGACGGGGAATTTCTGGATGAGTCCAAGACGCAAGTGAACTTGCAACTCACCACTCTAGAATGATCTTGACTGGCCTGCTGCCTTGTCGGATCTTGGGGAAGCTTCGCTTATTTCAGTCGCGACAGTCGGAGGAAAGATAGGAGGATGTTTGTCTGGCCATGAAAATGAATGATGTTGACATATGAGTCGAAGTCTCGAGACGAGGAAGTAGTGAAGTTAGTGTCGGTACCTAAGGAGGGTGAAGAGGCTGTGGGCGATATCAATTTGGGGCAAGGTCTCAGCCTCGCCGTTGGTTGCCTTGTGTAGAGACCTCCATCCGCCAATCAGATACCTGCAATTATCTTTGGGGCTCGGTAGCCTGGTAGCCTGGTAGCCTGGTAGCCTGGAATCGGGGCGGGGCTAAGGCTAAGTGCAGGGGTATAGTACCACGTGACAGACCAGTGACAGTGACAATGACCTCAGAGGAGAAACATACCTCTGCAGTAGGTGCTAGGTGCTACCTACCTACTCTCAGTGTAGACGAAGGCCGTAATGTCTTTTAACAAAAAGGGTCTCGGTAGCCACTGGCATTTGATCTACCTGTGCAAGTACTATCCCCTAATTACATTGTACGGTGCACAGACAGACACTTGCCATACTAAAACGACCGTGCGCATACAATGTAATTAGGGGGGATAGTAACAATCTCGAAGGTTGGAATTCGGAATTCGGAATTTATGATGTGACGTTGGAAGCTTTCTTTTGGCGATACCTTCAACCCCTGAGCCTTTACTCGTGGCACACCCTCCTTACCCCGCCACAAGATCTCCCTCAAGCTCAACCTAGAAGCCGGACCTAGTACAAGTACCCATCAAAAGCTTCTTACCTTACCATCATGGCCTCAACCCGAAGGAGAGCTCCAAGCAATGCAGCCAGAGCAGCCCAGCAAAAGGCAATCCCTACAGTAACATACGTCCCCAAATCAACACACGTAGCAGACTCAACCCTCCAACCCTTCCTAAACCCCAATTTCGATCCCGCCGAATACCTCAACTCCACCCTCCCTTCTCTCCACACATCCAATGTCTCCCAACCCCCGAAAGGCAGCGCGCATCTGGGAGAACTGTCCACCCAGACACAGACCTTGCTATCCCAGCTCAGCGCGAATACCACCAGACTCACCACTACCCTCACGCAATTGACCGATGAGATCCTTCGAAGCGGGAGTCGGCTGGCATACGAGGTGGAGGTTTTAAGAGGGGAAACATTGGGATTATCAGAAGCTTTGACAGAAGGTCTGCAGGAAGATGTGGCCAAATTTGTGCCGACTGGACTGGAGCAAGATCTGGTACGCAAACAATCGAAATCGACCGAGGTCAATGGGCACACGCGGAGGGCATCAATAGCTGCCCCGAAGACTCCTGTGAAAGAAGACGCACCTGCGATTGTGGATCCACCCTATATCACGCAATTACGAACCCTCACATTGGTACGGTCAAGGCTCGATACTGTGATAAAAACCTTTGGTGATGCGATGGCTTGGACTTTCCCGCCCTCTGAGGTTTCCGTGACCTCTTCTTTTCTATCTGTATCAGCTCCAGAACCTGGCTCAGAAATACATAGTACGGAAGAAAAAGGGCAGCAGGTGTCCAAAAAGCTGCGAGAAGAAATTGCGGATTTATTGATTGGCGGGGATCCGGTTGATGGAATCGAGGCTGCTGCGAAGAGAGTTGAAGAGCTCAAAGACCTGGTCATCGTTTGGAAGGGAACGGCTGAAGAGAGGGCAAGAGTTAAATTTGTAGAGAGTTTGGCAAAGTTGGTTGAAGATAGGCATCGGGAATTGTTGAGAGATGCTGAGCAGGGCTCACGCCTAAGTCAACGAGTAGAGTCGCTGCGAGAAGAGGAAGAGTCGGAAACCAGTGCGGGTGAGACCAAGTCACAGGGTGGTTATGGATTCCTCAGCCAGTTACAGAAACTCCGAGGTGCTTGATAGCACATTAGGTAAAGTATGAGAAAACAATAACTCCTGGTGCTCTCTTAGTCTCGTGATTTTGTTCCTTCATAGTCCTGTCGAGATGGGGGGGATTGTCTTTTTTCCAACAGCAGGTGCGTGACGCCTTTTTGGAGAAACCTCCAGGGCTGTGTGTGCTTGCTCACTCTGGAACTTTCTGGTTTTGTCTGTGGAGACCACCAATCCAGGATAAGGAAGGAGCGCGTCTCTTACAACAAAGGCTGAAAAATGATCTCTTAAGGTTCTCCAGACGGAAGCTAAAAGACCTGGCATTGCTCTGCGTACACCTAGTCCGATTTGTTTGTGCGAAACTGCCTAGGGCAAATGAAAAGTATTGTTCAAGAGCATTTGGGAGAATGGAGAAAGCAACTTTCCAATTCTTCTAACCCTTCTCGAACAATACTTTTAATTCTTTAAAGTATTTCGCACAATCAATCTAAACTGTGTGTACACAAAAGCAATGATGCGATCTCTTACCACCGGGGTCCTCAAGTGAGAGCTCCAATCGTTTCTTTTTTTACTCCAATCTACGAGGGCAATGTGGCATATCATGCCCAGGCTCGCGATGGACATTAACAGTGGCAGTAAATACATCTGGGTCGTACCTGCCTACCTCTCTCGTTGTTCTATTTATCTTGGACAATGAAAGGTGATTATCCCAAATACTTGGGACAATTTGAAATTATCCCATACGATTAGAGCAATCAACTTTAATTGTCCCAAAAAGTTAGAACAACGAGAGCTAGGGCAGGTGCGAACTTGATGTAGCTTTTGATGTCCACCGCGAGCCAGGTCGCTCTTTCCTTGCTCAGAATGAACCACCAAATTCCTACCTACCTTATAGCAGTTTTTTCAACACATCCATCCATCTTACAACATCACTCGAGATTTTGGATAGACACCATGTCTTCTCAGGTCCTCCCCAGCAAGGAATCTGCAACACAAGGAGCACCTCCGCGTGTCAACAGAGCAACTCGTTACCTCAATATAACCATTCATTACCCCCGCCGGGTATTCAGACCTTGCCGCAGGAAACGGGTTCTTCAAATTCTCCTTGCAATCGTGCTTGTATTTATTGGAAAATGGTGTGCCGTAAGCGCTAATGCCAGAGGTCTTCATGTCGAACTTCGTACTGACAGCAATATATTCAGACCGAATTACAAGAAACGGCCTCCATCAACTCCTTCATTCCCGATATCATCGATAATACAAAATGGGACGACGACCTACTGCTGGAGGATCCCACTCAAATACCAAGCCCAGGCTTCCACCTTCTTGTTACGACTTCTGCCCCCACGTCACGACGCAACCTATGCAAATGCTTACTGTCAGCCGCGGTTCTCGATTATCCACCACCAACTTTGGTCAACTACGAGAGAAGCCTGAAACTACGAAGGGGGAGAGAGAATGTACAAGATATATACGATTTCCTCACTGGCAAAGAAGTTGGAGCTTATGATATTGTTCTAATTATTCCCGAAGGCGTGTCAAGCGTCCAGCATCTTTTTGCCAATTGCTAACAAAGAAATAGATGCATGGCTACAGCTCCCGCCTGAAGTGACCATGAATCGTTTCCACCATGAGATCATGGATTCAAATGCTGCGATTCTGAAACAGTGGGGAACTCTTCCAGCGAACCCAACACATCCCTCTTCCGAACCCACACCAAAGTACAAACAAAAGGTCATCTTCGGAGCTGCCAAACAATGCTCCCTTCCCGCCTGGGATCCAGGCTGTGCTGCCATTCCTTTCGGTCCACTTTCGCGTGATCTATATGTTGCGTTGACGAGCAAAAATTTCAATGAGCGGTATGGTAACCCTCAATATCAGAACCCTCAGTTCCTGTCTTCATATACCGTCATAGGGAGGGTAAGCGACTTAATCCCCATATACAAACGTACTCTAGACCTACTCAGAGCCACGGACCAGGAAAAGTTTGTGGGCCAACAAGCTATTACGCAAATATTCGGGGAACAGGAGGCTCATCGTCGCTGGGTGGATGGTAGACCCTTTGGCTCAATAACTTGGTGGGACTTTATGCAAGGGTACAAACCATCAAATTCTAGATCTCCTTCTCCTACCCCACCGCCAAGTTCCGCGGTAAGCGATTACGAATTCGGGATCGGGGTTGATTATTCGTCTTCGATATTTCAAACTGTGGATACCTCCCAGAAGGACCTACGATTCATTGCTTTTAATCGTTCAATCTTCATTGCCTCCCCTTCCAAACTCGAGGCTGAGATTTTCAAAAGGCCCATCAGTCTTCCGTTGGATCTTGTTAGTAATCTCACACGTCGACCCTTTGTTCTAGATTCGCAACTATGTACTACAGGCACTGCAGGTCGTCAGGCAGAATGGCAAAATACACCATATTCAAATGTTAAGTTACCGAAGTGTACCGTCACTGGCATTGGAGGTCTAGCAGAGCTTCAAAATACCACCTGGTCAGAAGTTGAGTTAGCGACGAATGTCGTGAATCCTGTGGGTGTATTTCCTGGTAGTGTTATTCCTTCTGTCTTGGATTTCCACGAAACTTCCAAGTTCCGCGTAGATGGCGATACCTACTCTAAGTATAGCTGGGGCTGGGAAATCAAAGACACAAATCTCACCTCCTTGCGCGAGAAATGGTGGCCGAACATGTGGTACACGAACCATTCAAGGGCTTTGGTGGGGAGATATTTGAATAGTTCAAAGGAGCCAGAGGATATGTGGAATATGAGAGGTGGTTATGGGGGTGTGTGGACCGGGCAAGGGGAATGGTTGGGTTGGAAGGAAATTTGTGGTGGTGTTGAGGGGCTGTATGGGGATGAGGGCGGTGATTTGGATGAGCGGGCTGACGAGGGTGTGGTGAGGAATTCTTTTGGGAATGTGGTGGAGGGTGATGATGGGGGGAGGGAGTTCGAGGGGTTGAGATTTGGGGGTGGTGGGGTGTGAGCGGATTTTTAGAGTGGGTTTGATGGATGGGGTGTGTTAGAAAGGGAGTGTTTAAGTGAGGTATATTTCTGAGGTGGGGAGCGGGTTTGAGGGACTGGATTGTGGATGGATGATGGCGATTGCTATGGATATTGACTTTACTGGTGTGTAATTTAGCGAATGAAAACACTGCTTATTCAAAGAGTTCAGAATGGTACGAAGAGAGTGCACAGTTACGACGTGTGTGAGTAGAAACTTGAATTGGCTGGGACAACAGATACAAGCCAAATACTCAGTACAAGATTTCCTTACCATTACCGTTTCAATAGCGGTCTCGAGGCTGGCGCTCACGGTAGACAGTCGGCTACTCAAGCCTACCAAGCCAACTAATAACTCAAGCAACAACTCACTTACTTTCACTTATTCCCTCTCTTCACACCCAGCCCCCCCCCAAGCTCCTCGCAGCAACCTCATAAGCCTCATCCCTCCTCCTATCTCCCCTCCCCCAAGTAGGCCACTTATCCCACCCATGCTCAACCCCCAAAACAGTATACCCCTCTACCCTCTTCCCCGCCCCCTTCAGCCTCTCCCTAAACCGTTCCCCCTCAGCAAGCAAAGCATCCTTCCAACAAGTAATAATAACCACATGGTCCGGCAATACATCCCTTATGATTTCTTCACTCGCTAAACCCGGACTCAATAGTGGATTCCGCATATCCTTTGGTTTAGGATAGAGATAGGCCTCATATGTGAGACCAACCATGAATGGGGGAACCGGAAGGGGTTTGAAATTTGGGTTTGTGGATGCTCTTTCAACTCGGGTCAGGGTCCAGTTTACGGCTGGGTAGAAGGATATTAGACTTGTCAACTTCCCTTTTTCCAATTTTGTTGAAGCAGCGACATCTTTATGAAGATTGGCAAGTTCTTCCCATAACCGAATCGCGGCCGTGAATGCGAAATTCCCTCCTGCGCTGAAACCGGAAAATGAGGTACGCGAGATGTCGATGTTGAATTCCTCTGCATGTTCCCACAGATACAGAACCGCGGACACACAATCTTCAATTCCCGTTGGAAAAGGATAGGAAGGCGCAAGTCTGTAGTCCACTGATACAACGATACATGCTGGGTTATATTTCAAAACGGCAGCGGACCAACGAGCGTCATCGGATGCGTGACCTAATGTATATCCACCGCCGTGAAAATTGATGAGGAGCGAGTATTTGCTTTTCTTTCGGTCGGCTGTTTGGTATGAAGGTGGAACGTAAAATAGGAGACGGAATTTCCCGGGACAGGAACCAACTGTACTGCTGATCCGACGTGTGAAAGATGGTTGGGGCGGGAGTGGGAATGAGGGGTAATGATCGCAATATCTTCCGATTGCTGCGAGGAAGCGGAATATTGTTGCTTTGATGAGGAGGTTGAGACGTGACATGATGATTTGGACTTCTGTTGCTTCTAAGGTGAACTTTGAAAATTGCTGATTAGGAGAATTGTGCAAGAGCCTTAGTTCTTAGCTTTTCAATATTATCTGAATTCATAGATTCATAGATTCATAGGTGCAAAGCCAACAAACGCAAAAGTGTTGAGAGACAAAAAGGGTTACGAGATCGTTGTAGCCTAAGGCAGAGAAAATTGAGAGGGGAGGGGGAAGGGTAAGTTCAATAACCTATTCTGGAATACAGAGAAACTCAATGAGAAGGAGGACATTCTCTCACTCACTGAGAAACATCTCTCTCAATTTAGTTTTAGAAAATGTGGTCAGAGAATGTGGGAATTATTCCATCTCTTGAGATTATTTCGGGTAATTTGATTGGCTTATTTACTGCCCAATCAGGGGTCTAGTATACTTTATTCAATAAGTATAGACTTGACTAATTCTGCCTAGATACAAACCAAAATGACAATAAAATAAAACAAAGACTTCATACCGGAATTTTATCTGACTAATTCAATTGTTCTAACCTTTCTCAAATATTTAAATTAGATAAACGTTACTCAGATGGTACCTAATACTATACACTCTTAGAAATCTCAAGACTTTATTTAACAAATCTAATTAACTTAACCATTCTCGAAAAATATGATTTAATAGTTGAAATTACTAGACCCACTGCTTGAGTGTCCTAAGTAGTAATCTAATTGGTCTCCATAAGTGGTGAATAAGTCTACCACGTCATAACTCTCAATTGACGGGTGACCCATACTTACACTATAAACCAATCAGCTCAATCTTTTGGCTCCCAACTCTCTCGGCCTCCTTATTCAGTGCCTCAATTTCAGCCTTGACATATGGAATACCAGTCTTCTCCCTCTCCAACTGGTTATTCTGTTCAATTTCCCCTGGAAAATAAATCTTGTCGACCCCAGCCATCTTCTCGCTTCCAATGACCTTTTCATACAATGTACCCATTCTCTCTCTAAACTCTTTCAAATCCATAAACAGATCCGGCTTGATAGCAATGAGAAAATGTCCAACATTCGCTGGCTTGCTCGGATCGTACGGGTTTGTGACACCACCAGCAAAAGCACTCCCACTCAAGACGCCGGAAAAAACATCCATCATCACACTAAGTGCACTTCCTTTCGGACCACCCATTGGCAACATGACTCCCTCGAGAGCTTTTTCCGGGTCATCAGTTCGATTCCCATCCTTATCCAATGCCCAATCTGTAGGAATCTTTTCTCCTCTCCTATAAGCCTTGTAAATCTTTCCTCTTGCAGCAATACTAGGCGCCATATCAAGAATAAAAGGCTTTCCACCTTCCGCTCCCGGAGCACCACAAGCGATAGGACTGACCTGTAGGATCTCGGAGTCAGTATACGTCTTTGGGGATATCTGAAGAGTAGAAGGAGCAAGAGTCTCAAGGACTGTTATCGGGAGTTTAAGAATGAGGAATGTCTCAGCGCTTCTTTTTTTTACCTAAAGAAGAAATTTACTCAGAAAAGCTGGTTACTCACACCCATCAATTTCTCCTTCCCCCCCCAAACCGGTAATGCTGGAGAAGAATTCGTAAAAACGAGACTCATCATATCCGCATCGATAGCTTGTTGAACAACCCAAGCACTCATGCCGAAATGATTCGAATGTTTAATAGCACACATCCCAATCCCGAATGTCTTCGCCATTTCGATGCATCTTTGCATTCCCATATGAGCGGAAAGAAAGCCAAAACTGTTGTTTCCATCGATATGTGCGACTACGGGTGTGGTTTGGGCAAGTGTTGGTTCGGCTTTGGGGTCTAGGACCCCTGCTCGGACGCGGGCCATGTATGAGGGGATTCGGTTGATGCCATGAGTGTCAACTCCTCGTAGGTCGGCGAGGACGAGACAGTGGGCTATAATATTTGCAGAGGAGGGGGGTACGCCGTTTCTTTCGAGGACGGATTGGACGAAGGTCTCTGCTGATTTGCTGGAGACGTGGAATTTCTCTTCTGGGGGGGAGTCATGTGATGTAGACATTTTTGTTGGGGTGAATTGTTTCAATTATTTGGAGACTGGGTTGCTTCTCTGATTTGTTTGGTGGTTACATTTATGTTTGGAAGCCATGAGTCAGATGGTAGTTCCTAATTGGTTGGTTCGGTACTCAAAACTTGCGAGACCGGAAGACATCACGGGATCGGGAGGATAAATCCCCTTTTCATGTTTTGGAAGGAATCTTGTCATCAACAAGTTGGATGTTCCTAGAAAAGAAAAAGCTTTTGAAGGCTGAAATGGGGGTTCCAAACGACTACGCATTACGGAGTTCATTGTCATCCGCTAGATGCCGAAGGAATCCCGATAATGTAATCAAGAATGGAAGACTCTTACTGAAAACAAAATGGACATGAATTACCAAAGTTTTCATGATTGTTTACGTACAAGTTCTTCAGGTATCTTTGACACCTTCCTTCTTGGACAATTGCGCAATTGATTGACTGAGTCATATGCAAGATTATCAGAAGTTATATAAACTGACTCACAATTCTTACTTCAACCAAAAAACTACCGTCAATCGTAAAGCCCGTCTCAAAAAGAAGAATTCAAAATGACAATCTCCACGGAATTCACCCCAGAATTCACCTATCGAGTCCATCATATCCCAAAAGATGACTCCATCCTCCTCTCCTACTTAGCCGGAAAATTCGCCTCCCTAAAACTCAACGCAGTCCAAGTAGAAAAGGCTGCCTTCTCCGCAAATTTCGAACTAGAAGCAAAATCCACCTTCACATCTCGGATTGAAAAACTCAAACTCCCACATGTCAACACCTTCATCGCAATAGCGTATCCCTATGGGACGCCAATTGAAGAACAAACAGTCGACAGAGGAGATTTCATCGGTTGCGCAACACTCCTAGGACCCATCCCAAAAATTTCCTATGAGTACCCCGAATGTGGAGGGCCCATCATAGGAAATGACGAAGAAGAAACGAAATGGCATATGACGGGTGTATATTCCAACCCAAATCATAGAGGTCATGGTGTGGGGAAATTATTTATAAACTCCGCTTGTGAATTTGCCGTGGAACAATCGAAAGGGAAGGCAAGTAGAGTTCGAGCTAATGTTCATCCTTCGAATGTTAAAGCTTTGGATCTATATTATAAGTTAGGGTTTGAGAGGGCCGGAACTTGCAATAGATTTGAAGCTGTGAGGTCGAATGAGGAGGAGTTGCCAGAGAGGGAGACGATGGATCCGAACATGTGATTCTATAGGAATGGGCCAATTCTTGAGGACTGCGCCAAAGAATTAAAAGGCTAAAATCGGGAAATGTTCCAATGACTCTACTAGAGCTCGGGGAAGGACTGTTGTCATGAATGGCACCCTAGCTGAGATGTCGAGTGGAAAATTACGATGTTCTTCCACAAACATCCACAGAAGTTTGTTGATCTTAATATCGAGTTGGAATGATGTGGTACAGTGGAAGGGAAGCGAAAAGGGGGTTGCCACGGGAAAATGGAACTTCAAGATATATGAATGAGACCCGGTATAAAAAATTCATTGACCGCCTAGGTTACGTTATGAAATCCCATTAATGACTACATCAAACAAACATCCGCCCGAAAAAGAACATAGAAGATATTTCCGTCATCTTACAATCTGCCATACAAGAAATCATCCCACTTCTCCCGAAAGACAACAATCCAAATTTCCCATAATCTTAGATACCAGAATCATCCTGGAACTCCACGGGACTCCAATGATTACTAACATTCCCCACCCAAACGTCCCAGTTCGCACAAACTCGTTTCGTCTCCTTGTTATGCTCAGCAGTGATGTTAATCGAAGACTCTCTTTCCAAAATCTGCAATGCCAGTCCAGCACTTGCATGCCAAGCAATATGGCAATGCATCAACCAGGCTCCAGGGTTATCAGCTTTGAATGCGAGAAGGAGGAACCCGTTGGCTGGTAGTAAAGCGACATCTCTTCGTGGGGGATTGTCCTTTTTGATCTTGACGAGTGGATCCCAGTAGGGCTTGTCACTTTGTTGGAGAATCGCGAAGTCTGTATGAACTCTATCGTTAGCGTGAAAAAATAGTAGGGATGGAAGGGGTAACTGTACCATGGCCGTGTAGGTGGATCTGTATGGTGGTCAGCTGTGGTTATTTTTAGGAGGATGAGGGGGAGGAACTTACTGGATGAGCAGCTGGGACGAAATTCTTTGGCGCGGATCCAAAAGGAAGACCCGTAGCCGTGACAAGAAGATAGATCCAAGATTCAGCTGTAACGGCGAATGTGTTCGCTGTTCCAACGACACCAACTTGAGCCGGCCAGACTTTATTCTTCACATGAAGATTATTGATTGTGGGATCCGAAAAATTGAGGAACATTGGCTCTCCGCCCATGTCCCAACGTGAGAAATTGTGCTGTCCAGGATATTTTCCGGTCTTGGGATCGACTTGGGATAACCCAACTTGGAAGGTGGATCCTTGCTCTATTTTTTGTAAGAATGTGATAGGTAGAAATATGTGAAAGGTTTACTTACGTTCGTTGACTGGGTCTCCTATGTTCCATGGAACAATAGGAATCAATTTGTTATATGGCTCGTCTGAACAGGTCTCATCGAACTTCCCTCTGGTTGTGTCTGGAGGCTGGATGGCAGAACCTCCATAGTTCAGGATTCCATTTTTCTCCTCAGTTGGACCTCCAAACCCATTACATCCATTCGGAACAGCAGTCCGAATCCAGAAGTTCTTCTTTGGTGTGTTCTTTGTGAGTGGTTTTGCCTCCAAGATGACATGATATCTCTGACCTGCAGTAGATATTGTCAGTAGTGATTTTAGCTTGATTTAGCGAACCTACCTATTCCAACCAAGACAGCATTTGTGGTGTAAGGGTGAATCGCGACGAAATCCGATCCGATAACTGTGAGATTATGATCATCGACGGTGAAGATGAACGTGTTATCTACTGACGTATTGATGATTCGGAGGAGATACTTCTTGCCCTGAAGTAATTGTTAGCTAGAGGAATAAGAATGGACCATTGGGATTCTTACAGCTTGAACTGTTGTATTGTAGTATGTGGGCGCTGTGTCTGTGCACTTTCCCTGAACTTTTTCCTCTGGAGTACAGTTATATCTCCCTAGAGAACTCTTAGTCCACACATCATGAAAAAGAATTCACTGGATCATACCTTGGTCGTTCAGAAGAATACTGGTCATGAGTGGACGACCTCCAGCTCCGACAGGATCGAGTTCCTTGTAGAAGTCTTCGAAAGCACTGCGGTGATTCCAGTCACTCATCAGGATTGGGTCAATAGCTTGATCATATTCAGCTGAAGAAGGACCGTAAATTGTCAAGGGTCCCCTAGTTTCCGATTAGAAAACGTTCGCTAGGACTTCAAAATTGCAAATGCAAACTTACTTTAGGCCATCCGCGTACTGATTTTGACTTGATCAGCTCATTTTCTATAATCATTGGAGTTTCAGTGCATACCTGTAACGAGTAATGACTATGATACCTACGAAGCTGGTTAGCTGTAATTCAGGGTAATGATATTAGATTGTGTTTACCAAGAGGTTCCATATTGCTGAGCCTTGAATTTGTATGTATACTCATCACCCGGCTACGGAAAGTTAGTGTGAATGAAGTTTTCAATTTAAGAATGGGTCTTTTTTACAGCAATTGGGCATTGAGTAACTCCTATGGGACAAATTAGAACTGGATACTATCTACTCTTAGATGGCGAAATACTTGCCGTTGACTCCATCACTTTCCATGTTGTTCAGAAGACGAATCCCATGCCAGTGTATGGTTGTTCCATTGTACTGTGGGAGATCTCGGAGTTAGTATTGTCATTTCCAGAAGTATAACAGGATTATGAGGAAACAGAGTCCCATCCATCCCTCCTGAAACCATCTTAAAGAGAAAAAGAACTCGGAGAACACTCACCTTGAGATGATTTCTCACGGTAATTTCTGTAGAGCGTTAGAAATCCTTCTTGTGACATAATGATACTTAGTTTACCTATGTCGTCGCCCCAACAAGCCTCTGTAAGATGGTCAGAATTAAATAGCCATTTAAGTGTAGTTTCATGAGCTTACGAATCCATGGCCCGGGAAAGGTTTTGTTGAAAACTTTGCCACCTAGGTTTTTGTAACCATCGGGGTGGAGTTCCATAGCATCGACATCAAGAGTGTACTTGTCAAATATTAGCGAACGTGCTTTGAATCATATTCCCACTTGACCAAACTTACTTTGCGAAGAACACCAGTAGGGGTGTTGTCTTCATAATTGGTATTAATATCAAATCTCTTGTTCTGTGGACCTCGGAGCCAGCAGCCGCGATCATTTGAAGTTGAGCAGTCAGTCCAGCCTTCCATTTTCGGATACTTGCAAACGAATTCAGAATTCTCAGGCCCATTAGGAGGCCTGAATTCAGGAGTATCATCGACAACATGTGGGGCACCATGCCCGGCAACGACAGGTTCTAGAGAAATCGGGTGCTGGTTGCCATTGAAGGGTGAGACCGATCCCAGACCAAGTGTGCAAGTGAGTGCTGTCCAACAGCTTTCGAGAAACCTCATTTTCGCAATGAAAAGTAAAGGAAAACAATATCGATCAATTAGAATAGTTTTACAGAGAACGATGTTCTTGAAAAGGGACTACCCCTCGAGGCAACAGAGGGGTATATACATTCTCCGGAATTCCATGTTCCACAAAGCCAAACAAGGGATACAAACTCGCACACCGATTTTTCGAGACCGTGGCTGCTGTAGGCGCCCGCCAATGCAAACTCTTCCAGTCACAATCAGCTGCGGCCTTGCCAGCCTATGGACGCCCATGTTTTTGGGGGCTGATTATATGAGAGTTCTGACATGACGAGAGTTCGCCATACTAGATGAGCGGAATACGAGAGCCTCAAGAATGTGGTTGGACTTGGAACTACCAGGTTGTTTTATATCCAGAGAAGTTTTCAAGCAAGAAGATCAACATAGTAGAATATAGCATACAAATTCGAACACAAATAAACTTAAAAATTACAGAAAGTATGTAAAAGTACCAACTCTTTTTTGGTGTAACCAAGTGGCTGGCTGATTGTGCTTATGGCGGAAATTTCGCGGCTGAAGCTGACCTACCTTACCGTTGTTGATAGAGCCAACGGAAGGGGCTTATAAGCATCGTAATCATCAGCAAATCATTGCAATTGCATCTTCGTAAAAGTATGCCGTGTATCCTGTGGCACAAGGAAAACCCCGAAAGATAGTCCGGTTGGCCAAATACATGGTTCCATTGGCGTTGCTATTCTGAAAAGAGCAACGGCCGGTAAAGGCCTTCCAGCCTTATGGGTTGGAGTTCGGCAATCAGACAAATCGATTGAGTTCATATGAACAGTCGCAGAGAGGCGTTGGCTGTGTTTGCCCAGTGCTGAGACGATTGAGTGGCCATGTCTGTTGCCCTCCTTGACAGATGAAACTCCAATGAGATGCATTCTTGCTTGATGGCTGAGACTCGGAGAGAAGCTGAATGCAGTCGACACTACATTGTGAAAGCAATAGAATATGCCGAGCTGAATTTGGGGCATTGGGCCGTTGTCTCCTATGCTCGTCCTGGGCCACCTAGAAATGAGCCAGAAGGTAATGTGCCTCAACTGTCGGGGTTTCTCTCAAGGAAGGACATGCAAGGCTGTAGGCCTTGATGAGTGGAGTGACTTGGAGGCATGAAGGTGGAAGCAATTGGAAGTAGAGTGGGAAAAGATGACCCCAAAAACAATAAAGCTAGGATATTTAAGTGTTGTGTTTGAAGATTGATTAGCTGCAAGATAGAATAGCAAGAAGGAGGGAAGTCAGGTGATGTTGAATGTTTGCCAAACCATAGTGGGTCAGTTTTTATCATGCTGATTGGTGCAACACGGGCCAGCAAGGCAGGGCTGTAGGTTATTTACCTTCAGCCTTGTCTGCTCTTAAATACTCGAAACACCACACCTACAATACAGCATCGTCGAGATCCGGCATCAATATGTCTCGATCAGCAGCTACATCCCAATCCCCCCCGCCACCCGAACTCATCGGTTTCTTTTCAGGTACTCAGGCCGACCGCAATGGCCGTTCCCTCGAAAGCGTCCTTGCCTATTCTGCTGAGAAGCTCGAGCGACACCACGATTATATCCAAACTCTCTTCCCTTTACCTGAGCGATCTCCTATCGATCCCCATGCCCCAATAATCGACGAACAAATTTTCGAGGCGTTCCGTTCAGACCCAGATTTGAGAGCCAACCTGTTGAGAGCGTTCAAGAGAATCCTATGGTTCTATGGATTTGAGCTTGTTAAACGTGAGAATGGTACTTTAGTTGTGAGTTCTCCTTAGAACGGGTTGAAGTAGCTTAGGCTATGCTCTCTATATCAATTTACTAACATCAAATAGGTCAAGAAAGGACCCAACTTCGATACGAACCCAAAAGCGTGGAATCGATACTTTGACCACAATCATCTCCGAATTACTCGCATAATACGATGCCTTCGAGTGCTGGGTCTTCAGGAAGAGGCTTTGGCTTTCTATGCGGTCCTCATCAAATATTCCAACAACTCAAACCCCAAATCGAGAGAGTTTTGGCGACGCGCCGCTTTCAGAACTCTCAACCAGCGACCCGATGAGGAAACCAAGAACGATTCTGACCTCACAGTCGGTAGAATATTCCTGCGGAAATATGAGGAAGATATGAAAGCCAAGAAGGAAAAGGCAGAAATGGGCGAGGAAACTACAAAGAAAGAGGGAGCGGTGGAGGGACAAGCCGGCAGTTCGGCTGGGAAAGCGGATGCAGACGAGCAAAGTGAGCCTTTGTCCCCAGGTCCACCCAGAAAGCGAACTCGCAAATGAATTGAAACTGGGAGCACACGATTGTACGATAAAGGATTGTGGAGCGGAGTTTGAGTGTTATTGATACCCGAAGACCGGCATAGATTTTCCTGCTGGCTTCATTGCCCTGCTTATATACCCCGCTGCTAACATAGCAGCAGAGCACTGAATAAAAAAGCGTTTTCTCAGAGGAAAGACTACTTTCATTTGATGTTCCGGTTTTCAAACGAAGTATGCCATCATAACGATACTTGCAATTAATGTTGTTTTCTATCATCTCTATGACGTTTCCTTCATTGCTTGCTAACGCGTTACAGCTTCCCTTCACATTCTCATCAACATAAAAGAACCCACCTTTAGTAAAGCATCCATGATGAGCAAACAATCGACAAGTCTGTTTCTCGTCATTTCCATAACTCATACTTTTTATGTACCATCAACTAACCACTACCAGATTCTACATTGCACGATTATTACGCCTACTTTCAAGACGGCATGTAAAAGCAATTGTACCAACGTCACCAGGAGAGTTCAATTTCGTATTGAAAGGGGGCTGTCATAACGAAAGAGTACAGCAAACTTTCTTTCCAAGCAAAAAAGTAAGCAAGTGAAGTTTCACTCTTCACTCTTTTTCTTTTTATAAGTTTTCTACTCGCTTCAATGAGTACTTATCAATTGAGAAAAGTACTCTTCCGTGGAGTTTTCTCCTGATCACACTGTCTCACACTCATGTCTCGCCAGCCAGCTTGTCATATACCTGCTTATAGTTTCGTTTATTTATAAAAAATTTCAGGCCAGTACTACATCATTTTCTGGCTTTACATACCTAATAGAGATTTCCCAATCGCATTTTCTCGTTTTATAGGTTTACTTGATTTAGGCAGACTCAAAGCAATGCTCCAGGCGCAATGTTTGATGTCCAAGCTTTTAAGTCATATAACCACACACTTCAAACAATACAATACTCGTTGAAACTTCTATCTACAGCCTCTAGTAGTAATAGGCAGGACGTAAGGGTATCTACTAGTGCGTTGCAAGGTATTTTGCAAGGTATTTTGCATGTGATTTGATCAACTCCAATGATTCAGGGATTACGAAACGTCCTGTCTACTTCCCCAAGAGGCTGTAATTTAATTCCAGAACAAAAAGAGTATTGTATGCTGACGTATACTGCCCTTCTTAGTATGCAAAACATCCTCCAGGTGCCAGATGCCTCTAGTACCAAATCACTTTTCCAGCAGTCATTATATAAATAGATACATAGGGACTTTCGCATCTGCTTCCCCAATTAGGGTTTTATTCTACCAGTAAGTAAGCTTATTTATGAATTAGGCTTAAGAAGTGGGCATACCTTGTCTTTCCTCGTCCCGAGTGTATGGTTACTCAGCGATTTAGATTTCAAGGGCCCATGTACTGGCTTGTTCGCGTCGTAGAATCTAGCCAATACCTTGGCACCCACGTGCTGATCCGCTGAGCCACCCTCCCCTTTCGCTTATCTTTAATACCCTCAACCAATACTGGTCTTCAATAGGCGGAAAGCACATTTATTAAGGCGCAGTCGCAAATACCAAATTTATCTTTTTTAGGCTTCCATTCCTTTTGATGATGAGGAGAATTATTTTGGAAGAAGGATTGTACGAAGGTACATCCTTTGTAAGTCTTGGTCTGGCTTCGCGGTTGTATTTGAGGTATATAATGATGCGGAATCGCTACATTCGAGTTTTTTAAGACGCATTCAACTGTGCTTTCATATTACATTTCATTGCAGTTTCCTTTCCTTTCCTTTTCTGTCTGGTTTTTACGTCCTTTTCTTCTCAGCCAGCCAACCAATTCGTTTCCTTTCAACAGCCAGCACTTCTGCGACGACTTCAACTCACACCAGGCGCGCCAGCAGAATGCATTTCTTTTTGAAGCTTCTTGCCCTCACGGCTCATGCCTCAGCTCTTGTGCTTCCTCGAGCAGAACAACCATGTCCTCATCACGAACCCTCGGCAGACCCCGCCGACCAATATATTGTGAGATTGCATGATGATCACACACTTGATAACCATTTCGAACACATCGGCATGGATCTTTCCAACGGTACCGATGTTTTCCATTCTCTCGAGGTACTGCACTCCTATCGCGCCACCTTGACCGAGGAATTCGTGCATAACATCATTCGCTACGATCCCGGTGTCCATTCGGTTACGCGAGGAAGCTTCATTGACGATGAGGAAGCCTTGGACCAGGATCATGAAGACGAGCACGTTAAGCAACCAGCCGGAAAGCCGGAAGGTAAAGGGCTCTCTGGAATTTTTCAGCGGGCTGTCAGATGGACGAAAATTAAGCGGAAAGGCTGGTATCATTTGCAGGAGATCACTGCGGGAAAGAAGATGGATCTCAAACGTCGCGAAGAGGTGTTCGTCCCAATGCTCAGGACCGCCGGAGAAGGAGTCGACATCTACATTCTTGATTCTGGTATTTTTACCCGGCACTTGTGGTTTGAAGGCCGAGCCAAGAATTTTCGAGGTGAGACAGAAACAAAGTACACAATACGGGTTCCAGGTGGTACGACGACTGTGAATGATGACGATAGCCATGGAACTCATGTTGCAGGCCTGGCAGGAGGTCTCAGACATGGAGTAGCGCAGTGGGCAACATTGGTTAACGTCAAAGTCACCTGCCGAAAAAGCTCGGAGTGTCGCAGTTCAACAGCCGGTATCATCCACGCTCTGAACGATATTCTTGAGGACCACAACAAGAACAAGGAACGCAAGAAGAAGAACCAAAGGGATCCATGGAGGGGTTCCGTTATCAATCTTTCTTTTGCCATAGGCGATGAATCCGACGAACTTACTCGCGTCCTCCAGAAAGTATATGAGGCTGGCATTCCGATAGCTGTTGCTGCAGGAAACTTCAGGGCAAGTGATAGTAACAAAAAAGCTCGAGGAACATTATGCCGCTCACCGCATACCATTTGTGTTGGCGCAACAGACTCCCAATATAAAAAGCTAGATGTGAGTTACACAGAGGTTTCCTTTCTCGCCAATGTGGCATAGCTCCTAACACAAAGTTAGATCTCGGGAGACGGCAAAGAAGTGAATATTTGGGCTCCTGGAGATGATCTCCCCTCTGCACACAACAAAGAGTTTGCTAATCAAAGATGGAAAACGGGCACAAGTCAAGCTGCACCCTTGGTTGCTGGGACTATGGCAATTTGTAAGTTATCAAGTCTGTTTCTACGTCAACAAACCACTAACAACCAATTAGTTGTCGGCTATGAAGAAATCATCGATAGCGCCCAATCGGTTTACAACACCCTCAATGACAACCAACTGAACGATATACTTTCCGGTCTTAGCGACCCATGGTTCTGGGGCGAGAAAGAGAACAATTGCTTCCTCCAAACCGGTATCACGCAACCTCCCAATTCTCCAAGCAATCAACCATACAAAGGACCTCCAGGGAACTATAACCCACCCCACGATCGCCCACCCGGACTGAAGGCCCGCGCTACAGTCCCAACAGGGGCGAGAAGAGACGTCGCTCCAGAGATCGATGCCCCTCCCGACAAAGACTTCAAAAACACCAAAGTCGAACCAGCCGGAGAAAACTCGCCTATGGTGATCACCCAAGAACTCACTTTGACCGATGAAACCGACTTCTCAAATGCTCCCTTAGATCCAATCTACTACGACGAAGTCCCCGCCGACACCGCCCCAGAAAATAGCAAACCCACTCGCTTCGTCAACGTAATCCTTGAAGAAAACCTCATAGGCATAGCACCCTTCTCCCGCACCGAAATGAAATGGCTCTTCTACACCTTTAGTGCCGCTTTTGGCATTTCCATACAGGATTCCATTGATTCTAGATGTTCATTGAATGCTCCGTCTTCTGAAGCACCTGCTGATGGCGTGAAAGATTTGAAAGGATCGCCATTTCCTGCGGGGAGTTTCAAGTTTACAACTGGGGATGGAGATTGTGAATATAAAAATGATGGGACTGGAAATCCTGGCGCGGTTTGGTGTGCGGGGACGGATTTCGCGCATAATTGTATTGCGAATACTGGGTTGAATAAGTACTGTGATCAGCTTGTTAAAGCAAATACGGGGGAGGCGAAACAGATTACGCAGAGAATTGTTGCTGATTGTAATTGGTAGACTGTGTTTCTTTATAGGTAAAGAAGAGGAGGTTAAGAGATGGTTTTGTATGCTAGTTTCTGAATGGTGGTTAGTTAGTTAATATTGTTTAGTGCTTGTTTTATACATACCTCGTGATGTTCTTCTGTAAGACGCCCTGTCATGACCGGCACCTTTCCAGCTTATTACGCCTAACATGTTTAAGACAGCGAGAGACAAAAGATAGCTCTAACTAGCATCACAAGTCCACGAGTTTACAAACAAAAGAGCAATATAAAATAATACTACAACCTCCGACCTTTCGATTTACAAAAACCTAGACTCTAAATTTACACCTTTTATTCGTGAAGAAGAAGCAAGTGAGAAGGAACACTAAGTTTCAAGGCCTCGGTGTGCCTCCTGGCGTGGTGCGGGTCTCTGGTCGATATTAGTAGGGTAGTACGGTGTCAAGGGGGGAACTCAGCCCTGCTTTCTTATACATCTTGGTAGAGTATAACTCTTCTTTCTTTTGTACTTAAACTAGCATGTAGTAAAAATAATCTTTAAATTTGATTATGCTAACAAGTCTAAACAATAGAACCAAATGGTTCAGTTTACGACACTGCACTCTCATTTGCAGGTTAATGTTGGAAGTGTCGATTTCTCCGTTGTCTTGAATCGAAAGTTAGAGACTTGTAGCGAAGTTTCTTTTGAATTCACTCTTGTTCTCGGAAGGTATGGTTATGAAGTTTTTCCTCGAAGTCAAGCTTATCTAATCTACTTTGAAAGAGTTTTATTATTCTAGATAACTAGTAGAATCTTTTAAAGCAAATGCCTTTCCGAGGTAGAGAGAAGAAAAATCATTTATAGTCTACTCTTGTAAAGTGGTTAGTAGGATCTTATTGTTCTAACAATTTAGTATATTTTTCTTTAACGTGGTTTATCAGCACCTCGCCACTTTTCCCCTTATAATTTACTTTACTATACGATAAATCAACCATAACCTATAAAATTTATTAAAACTAATCGGATTCTAATTAACTAGACATATCTATATCTTCTTAGCAGGTTCGCGTATTATGACCAGCTTTTCTACAAGTACTACAGTGCCGCCTAGATGGTTGCCCCTTCTTCCGATTACCCCTCTTCGTACGTAAGTCGTGTTATACCTGCTCATCTACATCCTTCTAGACTAAAATATCCTATACATCCTCTACTATAAGTACACCCCCTTAACAGACACGAGTCTTTTTAGCCCTATAGCGTTTACTTAGGGCTTTATTTACTGCTCGAAGGGTACACACCTTAGCAGATAGAAGGGTTATCTTATAGGCTATTCGCTCTATACCCTTTGCTAATGTAGTAACTGTCTTAAAGAGTGGGGTTAGTAAGCTCTCTTAATGACGGGTAATTCGATTTCGAACAAGAGTTAATTATAAAAGAGCTTCGGTTAGGTTAGAAGGGGTCTAGGACACCTAAGAGAGGGAGTTAGCACTAGACAGCCGAGGGGGAGTTAGTGTCAGGGCTTGTAGCAAGTGCTAATGAATTGAACTACAGAGGCTGTCTATGTACAAGAAGATTCGATTGTCCTTTCCAAGCCAGAGTCCTTGCCAACTTATATACTTAGTCTACTTATTCTAGAGGGTTCTACCAAGAGTACTCTCGAAGGTTCTGTCACGTCCATGCGTTGCTAAGCGAGGTCACGTGAGTGCGTCGCTGGAGTACTCCGAGACTTATTCCACAGGTGTAACCCTTAACAGTTAGAGTCTATAACCTTACGTTAAGCTTTAAAAGGACTGCTTATAGGTTAAAAGGTACTAGGCCAGCTCTATAGAATCTAGCTTTAGCGTTTTAGATTATTATTAACTCAAAATACACTACTTTAAAGGCTAGAAAGAACTCGACCTTAGTAATATAGTTAATATAAGCTTTAATAAAAGTCTTAATTTAACGATCGTACGTCTGTTTTAATATACTAAAACATCGGACATCGAGTAGCTAGATTAAATAAGAAGAGTAAGAAGGTAGTCCGAGAGTTATAATATTATACGCTTTATAGTACTCTTAGAATTCAGCGGATTCGTAACTCTTATGCCTATTAAGGACTAGTATATAGTATAGACCCTTTACTCGACTAGTAGTATACTTATCGAAGTGTTATAGTTATTCTAGACCTGTCTCGTTATTAGTCTATCTATTACTTATAGGTTTAATTACCTAATCGTTTAAAAGGTCGCCCTTAGTATACTAATTCACGAGATAATTCTTCTCTTAAACTACTAAAAATAGAGGTATACTCTAACCTTCGCTATTAATATAAGCAATTGCCGTAGCCTATTCCCGATTGCCTAGCTAAACTGCCTTGCCTCTACCATGCCGATTAGCACGTGTAACTACTATTGTAGAGCAGATAACACCTATTATAAAGCCTGTCTCGTCGAAGTTATAGAAGTCGTAATCTAAAACACTGTATTTTACTCTTATATTCTCTACTAGTCGAAACCACGCGCTAATTAGCTTAGGATCTTCGCATAAGGCTCTTTAGAAGTCATAAACGCGATTAAAACGCGTCTTTAAAGCTGGTTGTCGTTGTACGAATCGATACGCCTAGAGCTTCCGAACGCGTTTCCCCCCCCCCCGCGATTTAAGAATATAATTTGCTATATCTTCTACGCCAGCTAACCGAGGCACAAACCCTCTAGAATCTAGGTCGAGTATATATTAAAGAAGTACTAACTCTTCTAATTCGGTCAATTTCTAATTAGGAGGTCGGCGTTCGCTAAGAGTAGTTCGTCCGTTTATTCTATCGCGAAGTGTAGAACGTAGCACGTTATAGAGTTTCACAGCAGTCGTAGAGTTAAGTCTTTTGGTAGTTCGGATAGCCTCGATAGCTAGAATGATTCGTGCTTCTTAGGTTTGAATAGGCATTATAGTTGTTAAGAAATCGCGTGTCAAAGTTAGGGAGTAAATGATAAGAAGAAAAGTAGCGAGGTACTGATATTGGCGAGGTGCTGATAAACCACGTTATCAAATAAGTCTAAAATAAGTTTTATTAGAGTATTCTAGAAAAAAGGTTATAAATAGTGTTGCTTTCCGCACAACGTTCGTTCTCTAGGTAAGGTTTGAATACAGGTTGGGAGGAGGGTGATTCGGTAGTAAAATTACGAAGTAGAAGAACTGCAATCTAGGACGTCGGCTTCCAAGGGGTATTCACAAGAGACTAGATTTTGAATTCCGTGAAGACAAGTTTATTCTAGTAGTTCGGGTGACTGGGAGTACTTAAGACATTGAAGATAACTTTTTGTTTTAGCTTCATGGTTTGGCTCAGCATTTCTTGTCTTCTCTATGTACTTACCAAGTGACTCTCGAGTCTTCCTGTCTACCAAATTTTTCCCTCTCTGTGGAGAGGTTTTAGGACCTTCATTGGATTTCTCAGTATATTAAGTCCAACCCTGTACTACTCCTACCCGAGCAAGTAACAAGGTTTTCGCTGCAAAGTCTAATATGCTCTATTCAGCTATTATATAATTGATGCCTAGAACTACTTTAAATCAGCTATAATCAACATCTATACTCCATTTAGCTAACTTAAGTAATCTAAAGTTATAGAATAATCAAATCAAATCGCTGTTGATTAGATGAGAACCCATACTCTATACTCTTAACCCTTTTCACACTTTATTCAATTTAACTTAATTATTCCAAATTCTCTAGAACAATTTGATTTAATAGCTTAACTTACCAGACTCACTACTTAATATAAAGTAGCAACGTGATTTGTCATTTTTGGACTACTCACAGATTTTTTCTGCAGGGCCAGCCACGATTGGAAATTTTTAGCGAAAATGTGACCCTGTAATGCTACCCACTAAGTGAGGAAGTATTGAGGCCTTTCAAATGCAGCTGAAGCTGAGCTGAAGTGGCGGAAGCACAAAAGCTTGATTGGTAGAAATGTCTACTGGCGGCTACCTGTTTTCCAACACTCCCACCGATGAATTGGGCAAGGAGCATATATTTACCCCGCCTTTGCTCATGGCGTCCCAACCCCTTATTTGACCTCTGGAAACCACCTTGGCTCGTACAGCAACTGACCAAGAATGCCATCTCAACTCTGCGAGACATGTCTCGACATTCCTCCCCATTTCTGGGGAGAAAACCTAGACGACAAAGGCTTCCCATGGGGTCCATACGTCAAGCTTCAGCCTTTTAGAGCTATGCAAGCAGCAGCAGCAGCAGGATGCCCATTGTGCAGAATTCTCATACACCAGGCTGACACCAGTGCCGTGGACGACTCACTCCTCGAAGACACCAAGGTTATGTTGTCAAGAGCGACGATTGATAGTCACCAAGGTATTTGCCTTGCTGTGTACCAAACTGATATATCTCATACTACCTTCTTCAGGGTTCCCCAGTTGTGGAGTAATTCTTCCTATTATTTGAATTTGCTTTGAACAAAGCTAACAAATTGACTTTCACAGGTGATGGCCCTGCACAGGGAATAGATAGCCCAGTCGATAACTTTCGAATTATGAGGACTTGGATGCAAGACTGTAGACAGAATCATGATGGGTGCAACTGGGATTTGGAGAGTTTTCTGCCTACAAGACTGTTAGATCTCCAAGCTTTTCAGATGGGAGAGGATGTCAAGCTGGTGTGTCTTCGAACTGAGGATTTCGATGATCAACCCTACCAACCTGAGTACCTTACGTTGAGTCATTGTTGGGGGCCTCCTGAAAAGCGTCCTGTCATATCTACGAAGGCAAATCTCCAGGAGAGAATGACTCGAATTAAAATGGAGGATTTGTCCAACACCTTCCGAGACGCTGTTCGCATAACTAGAGAAATAGGCGAGCGATACCTGTGGATCGATTCCCTTTGCATCATTCAGGATGATAAAGACGACTGGGCGAGAGAGGCTGCACTTATGGCAGATGTCTATGGGCAATCCTGCTGCACACTCGCAGCTCTTGATTCTAAAGACAGCACTGAAGGCTGTAAACTCGTCCCTGACATTCAAAACATTGGCACGTTCTTCGAGTTCGACTCTGGCGCCGAATACCTCAGAGACGACCCTTTCTTCCCTTTCTCCTATCGCATCCGAATTTTCGAAGACGAGCCTCGAGAGTGGCATGAAGAATATGGTGACAATCCTTACCGGCATGGGGACTACGGGAATCAACCTCTGCGCACTAGAGCCTGGACACTACAGGAAAGGGAGCTTTCAAGAAGAAACATCCATTTCGGTAGAGCTCAAATGTTATGGGAATGTCGAGAACTCAAAGCCTCCACTCAACTTCCGTGGCATCACAAGAAGCCTGAAGACGACTTCGAACCAATGCCCATTATCCCGACAAGAGAACGCTGGTACGAGCTTATGGAAGATTACTCTTTCCGGAACCTGACTTACGAAATGGACAAACTCCCAGCGCTCTCTGGACTGGCTCGTAGTTTCCAGCACTCGGTTCCACAAACTGAGTACCGCACAGGAATGTTGCACTCAATATTTGTCCCACAAGCTAAATACTTGGCCGGGATATGGAGCACTCACTTACCAGAAGCGCTTCTCTGGCGAACAAGATATACTGGGCGCCGATCGTTGTCTGGTTCTTATATTGCGCCGACGTGGTCGTGGGCATCAGTTGTGGGGAGCATCACTTATGAGAGTCAACGACTTGAACATGGTAAACGAATCGAGGACCATCCCAAAGAACGGCCTTTGGATTCAGAAACAGGAAATCTTTCAGTAGAGAGCATGTCTACACAACCAAAGCATGACGACGAACATGGCGCAATCCTATCTGCAAGCTTGTCTTTTACTGGGGCGCTTCTCGCCAGCATCGATTCTAACCCCCAGCTCCACAAATTCAAGGACGATTACCGAGGCGGCTCTACAGCAATAATGACCAAAGATGGCGTGCCGGTTGGAGTGCTCTACCCAGACGTCCGAGGTGAGATGCCATATGCAAAGGAACTGTTCTGCTTGAGACTCAGACCAGAGCCAGACAAATCCCAAATTCGTCGACCAGGCGAGCTATACGAAGGGGAAGAAGCTGGGGACTTGATCATGGGACTTGTTCTTGCGAGGGAGCCCAATATTGGAAATGAATCCTGCTTGTCGAATCAGTATAAGAGAATTGGCCTAGCTCGTTGGGTCAAGAGTTCCTTGTTTGAAAGTTGCCAGCCTTCAGTAGTCACTCTTCTATAATTTGCAATTATCGACGAACCTGTTTTATGGTTAGCCCCTATTTTCAATTCGTTTAGCATTAATGAAATACAAATCGATGACGGAACCCCTAACTGGGTGATATTGATTCAGAGCGTAGATGACCCCCATGTATTACACTTGTTAGCATTCCGACAGGTGGATTTGACGTTTATCAGAGTTGTCTATTACGCTGCTCCATAACTCAGAGCTCCTGCGAGACCTACAACCTATTTTCCGTAACATTTTCGTACCACCTAGAAGCTACTTGTGTATGAAATCTCTCTCTGGCCTCTAAAACCTTCGACTCGGAGCTAGTAATAGGTGGAAATGCCCGAATCGAGAATATAAATGTTAGCTCCCTCTAATTACTCCATTGCAGAAAACAATGGTTTTATTCACCTCTCCATTGTTACCCCTAAAAGTTGATTCCAGTTTTGCATTTCGTGTCCCCTTCCCTCCACGCTAAGCGCCTCTATGGTACAGTTATTTCATGCCAGCAAACCTCTAAACTTTTCCCGTCCCCCCTTACTCGAGCATAGAAGCTTGGTTTGTGTATAAAACATCCACGACACTGCTCAACTTCTCGATGGTTGCCAACGCAGCATCGTAACCCACATCTCTCTCTGTCTCGTCGAAAATAATTAAGCATCCAGCACCCTGGTCCAAAACACCAATAATCACTTTGTCGAGAATCATCTGTGACAGCTTGCGCTCAACTTGGACTGTGTCGAGACCAACCATCTTCGCGATGTGATCGATCTCTACTCTGGAAAAGGGCTCGATGACTTTGATGAGATTCTGTTCCAACATAGCATCATAAAGACGACGGAGGTGATTTCGGATGAATGGGTCGCTGCCGAGTTCATGACGATAATCTCCCAGCGCTTTCTCGTATTCCTCCAAAGACCGGTTTGAATGTGCGCGTGCGACGGCCTTCATAGCTTCCAAGTTTTTGCCAGCATATTTGAGGGCTTGCTTGGAGCTCATAAGTTGGTTGACATCGTCGGATAAGTTGAGCATAACCTTGCATAGCAACATATATTGTAATGCGGCGGTCGCCTTCTCTGGTTCGTCCTGGGTGTGATATCCGTCTAATGCTTCGATGAAATACGAGAATGCGGTGCTGAAGTCCTTGTCTTCTGCGTGAAGCTTCCCTGATTGCATGTCCAAGCCAGCTTGTAGTAGAGGTGGTGTGTAAACGGATGCTGCGCTTGTGCGAGCACTCGTGAGCGCCGATCGACCCTTTGGCACATTTCCTAAGGCGTGGTAGACGCGGGATTCGAGAAGTTGGACTTCCACAAGGACGAGTTTATCATCCAGACGCTTGAGCTCCTTGAGAAGACTGTTGATGAGGGTCAAGGCTTCGTAGTAGGATTGCTTGATCATGTAAAGAGCAACAAGACGGGTCTCGAGGTTTTGTCGCAGGAACCCTCGACGCTCGGAGGTGGCCCATTCGATGCATGACTTTGTGACGGAGATTTGGATATCGGTGGTATTAGGGATGAGGTTGAAGAGATCTAGGAGCTGTCGAACTAAATTACACGGAAACTGTCAGCATTGGCTCTTCTGCATCCCATTGAACCATTGATGGCAAATTGATGATTATCCCAACATACCAAGTTTGGCAGTCTTTGCTTTCGCAAAGGATGATAATACCGTCCGGCTCTTCGTGATCAGCTCTACTAAATCGTTTGCTCGCCTGGTTGAGTCAGTAAATAGACCAGAAGGGGGCGCGCTAGTTCTGTTTACTTCTGATCCCGATATAGTTCCCCCAAGCTGACCAGCGCGGTCTCATACTCTCGTACAGCGGCATCTGAGGTGACTGAAGGAGGTTTCGAGATGATATCCTTGTATTGTGATTCAGCTTTGGTTAGGTCTAACTTAGTCAACTTCTTTGCCTCGGCTATCCGTGCTGAATCTGCTGGCGCCATTTTTAGATGTTGGTAGTGGGTAGGTAGTGTGGTGTTGTTGAGTTTATGGAGGCTGGCTTGCTCGCGGTTCTGGAGCTAGGCTGGAGCTCACATACGTCGGCTTAGAGGCTAGCGGCATATAAATGTTCCGCCCCGATAACTTTTTGATCTCTCGAAATCTTGGCGCCTATCAAAACTTATTCTCCATCACCAGATTCCCATGGGACTTTTGAGCACAATATGGTATGTTAAAACCCCCAAAATTGTTGCCGCAATTACTTACAAGTACTACTAGAAAATAAAAGCTCTTAGTCGCCCTGTTGCTTCGGCGCAGGCCCCCGGGTCTGATGTCGCAAGACAACCCCGCAACCTCGATCCAGCACTCCATCCTTTCGAACGAGCAAGAGAATATACTCGAGCACTCAATGCTACCAAGATGGAGCGCATGTTTGCGGCGCCCTTCATTGCGCAACTGGGAAAAGGTCACGTCGACGGAGTGTACACCATGGCGAAGGACCCGAATTCTTTACAGAGATTTGCCAGCGGAAGTGGTGATGGAATAGTCAAAGTATGGGATTTGACAACAAGGGAAGAAATCTGGAATACGAGTGCGCATGAGAATATTGTTAAGGGAATGTGCTGGACCCGGGATCAAAAACTTTTGACTTGTGCCAGTGACCGTGCAATCAAGCTATACGACCCGTATAACACAGCTGCTGGAGCAGCACCATCTGCCACTTGGCTTGGGGCAAACGCGTTCACGAGTTTATCACATCATCGATCGAATAATGCCTTTGCTGCTGCGTCAGGCGTAATTTCAATTTACGATTTGGAGAAGAGTTCAGCACCACCCGATGTTTTGAAATGGCCATCAGCTACGGATACAATCACTGCTGTTTCTTTCAACCAAACGGAAACCTCAATATTAGCCTCTGCCGCAACGGACCGGTCAATTGTGCTTTATGATCTACGAACTTCAATGCCCTTGGCCAAGACGATTCTGAATTTTGCTTCAAACGCCATTGCTTGGAATCCTATGGAGGCGTTCAATTTCGCGGTGGCAAATGAAGATCATAATATTTACAGTAGGTTGCGTATTGTTACTTTACCGATCCTGTGCTAACATGCTTTAGTTTTCGATATGCGGAAAATGGATCGCGCACTGAATGTCTTGAAAGATCATGTGGCAGCAGTGATGGATGTGGAATTCAGCCCTACTGGAGAGGAGCTTGTCAGTGCTTCATATGACAGAACAGTCCGATTATGGAGCCGCATGAAGGGTCACTCGAGAGATATCTACCATACCAAGCGTATGCAGAGAGTGTTCTCTGCCAAGTGGACCCCTGACTCCAAGTACATCCTCTCAGGATCAGACGATGGCAACATTCGGCTATGGCGAGCAAACGCATCCAAGAGAGAGGGAATCAAGTCTACAAAACAACGGCAAGCTCTCGAGTACAATGAAGCTCTATCAGAACGATACGCCCACATGCCTGAAATTCGACGTATCAAACGTCATCGCCATATTCCCAAGGTGGTAAAGAAGGCCGGTGAAATAAAATCTGAGGAGCTTAAGGCAATCAAGAGAAAGAATGAGAATGAGCGAAAGCATACCAAAGCCCAGTTCAGGAAACGAAGGAATGAAAGGGAGAAGATGGTTTTGGCTGCAGAAAAGTGATGGAATTGGCTTGGCTTGGCTTAGCTGGCGTACATGGTAAACAAAAGGAGTTTTGGGGATAACTGCAGCATTTGCATGGCGTTGGTGGAGGTAAATGAACTTGAGGAATACCAATAAGAATTTAGTACAGTAGATGTTCAATACAGACATATCATGTAACCTATGGTCCTTTGGTGCTAATGCTGCGTCTCTACATTGACTTCGTTCATGAAGGGGTAGTGCTTCCAAGTCCTTTCATAATACTGATTGTGTTAGCAACTTACAATTGTGCAGCCTAATCTCCATCCGAAATACATTCTTGCAATTGCCAGATTGCGGTTGGTCGTTATTCTCCAATTGACCTAATTGTGTCTTGTCGCTTAGAACATCGCCATATTAGATTGCATACTGGTGCACTTCTTGTCAGCCAAATAAGCTGTAGGGTATCTGGTGATCATCATCCTCTCTCATTTATACACCAGAAACGCGTAGGGTTTCTTGCTCCGCGTGAACAAATGTGAAGTGTTCTCAGCTGCACCCATGTCCTGTGTACATAACAAAAGAGAGACCCCATTTGTTTGCAAGGCCCCTTGTTTTTCTTTCTTCCTCTTGAATGCTCTAATTCTACCGCCTGACAAAAACAAAACCACCACAACCGGCTAAACCTCCCTCCCCAAAGCTCCCAGCCACAACACCAACCGACTTCCCCACAAAAATAGCCGAACCATCAACAAAAGCCTCTTAAAAATAAAAAAAAAGCTTCGAAACCACCAAAAGAGGGTAAAAAGCAGCATTACTATGGGGGATGCTATTCACAAAAAATTGCAAAAAAGAAACTCTGCCTCCAGAGGTAATCGAAACCCCATCTCCAACAAGATACTCAGACAATCTAATCCAAAACCGCAAGGAAAGGAAAGACAAACGCCTGACGCCAACGCCTTGAAAGACAATGGTATGTTGTTGCTCTAACCGTTGAGCTATAGAGGCCTTTATTTTGCTTTTTGATGGGAGGGAGGGGCTTATTTGGGGTTAAGATTCGGACGTCTGTAGGGGGGTTTGTGGGAAGGGGAAGTTGATTTTTGTGGGGTTTTCGGCTTTGGGGGAAGGGGGCGAGCCGATTGGGGGAGGGGAGGGTGATGGAGGGGTGGTGAAGGGTGTGGGAGGCGGAGGGGTTGTGAGGGGTGAGGTGATGATGATGGTGGTTGGGAGGTGAAGTGAAGGTTGAGCGAGGGAGTGTGTAGACGAGTGGGTGACACTTGAGAACTTTTCTTTTTCAGCGCCTCGATGTTCTCTTTGGGTTGTTTTGGATTTTGTTCCAAATTGAGGCTTTTGCTCAACATGTCGCGCGCGATGTTTTAGTGTATCCAATTTTTGTCTTTTTACTTTCATGGGAAGAAGGGTCGTCAGTCGGTACGCGTCTTGTCGCACACTTTGAAAACTAGACAGAAACACTTCACCTTTACATGGTTGAGGAACGCCCAACCAGAGATAGAGACAAAGGAAGGACTGCTAAGAACTAATTTATACGCGATGTAACTGTCTTGTGTTTTTGTTGTTTTCTCTCCTTGACATCCATGGTAATCACATAGCGTCTGTTCTTTTGTCTCCAGCGCCCTTCTGTCGTAATATATACTCTAATGGAAATGAGTATTTTATTTCTCCTAATAGTATCTGGTATGCTTTATTCACTAATTGAAACACTGATCAATTCTGTCTAGGATACACTAAATGCGCTGTAAGTTTCTGTTCAGCTAACTTAGTTATTCTGAACATTCTTGAATAATCAAATCAAATAGCTTTTCCTTGGATGAGTATTTATACTCTATACTCTTAAGATTAACTAGACTTCAGTTAATTATCTTGATTAATTCAAATTCTCGCGAGTAATAAAATTTAATGGTTGATTTACTAGATTCACTACTGAGTACTATAAAGTAGTAATATGATTGGTTAATATCACAATTGGTGAAAAAAGCATACCATATCAAATAATACTCTTCATTACTGGAGAATATTTCAGACAATTCTCAATCAAGGAGGTGGCAGGTAGGAATGACTATATCTCTCACAAACTCCACATGAATAGCTGCTAAAAATCTTCACAAGGTAAAATCCAAGAATTCGAAAACAAAAGACATTATCAATCGAACTCAATCGGGAAGACTCTTCGACCTTGAGGATTAGAGTATGTTAAGTAGAAAAGATGATTCAATTCTTGAAAAGTTAGGTAGCTTCATCAATCCCATGCAATTAGCCACCGGCCCATTACTCCTTTTCTTCTACCATCAACGCTGTAAATGCTCAAATCCCCAACGCCTACAATGATTTTTCATATGCCTCAAAGCAGTTCCCAGTTAACCTAATTAATCCTCTTCATCGACTGGGGCTGTTGTCGCAGCGTACTCTCTAGCCTTGGTCGCATTCTCCGTCATGGCTTGAATGTTGGCCTTGTCATTAGGTCGACCAAGGACATCACCAATGACTTTCAGTATCTCCATCTGTTCCTCATCACCTGGAAAACGCCCCTCCATCTCTTCAATGATCGTGTTGAGATTTTCCGGCTTGGAAGGGCGAAGGTTGAGGATCATGATAATCTCGCCCTTGGTGAAGTTCCACGGTCGCAATCCTTCCAAGAGATTTCTGATTGTGTTTTCGTGGTATGGGAAGGGCTCGGAGCCAAGAGGAGCGGGTGGTGCGCGGAGGTAGTCAAGGATCTGAGAGGGGAATTAGCATTATATATAATATAAGGGGATTGGAATCAACATACCTCCTTGGTGACGGTGCCCAAGGCTTTCGGGCGAGGCTCGTCGTCTTCTTCTTCTTCTTCTTTGGATGCCTTGCTCTTGGCCTGTTTTGGAGCAGGCTTCTTCTTTGCGGCCTCTCTCAAGGCAAAGCGTCTTTCCTGGTCCAGCAGATGGGTGTAGACTTCATAATTAGTCAGGGTCGCCGACTGCGCTTCCAGGATTTTCATGCTGACAGCCGGAGGCGGAGGGCGGGTGCCTCGTGGTTCGTGGTTCGTGGTTCGTGGTGGTGATTCGGGTGTTGCGTGGTATAACGAGATAATGAGTGGTCTGGCAAGAAGCATCTCATCATCTCATCTCACATGGCGGGGTGACTGCCTTTTTGCTGACCTTGCCAGCTGCAGCCCCGTTGCCGTCCAGCCATTCACATGCCACGCCATGCCACGGCCAGCCACAGCCTTGCATCGGAGGGTCGCCTTGCCCCACCAAAGCTAGGACGAGTTGCGTTTAGCCTGTTTCCAATTCTTAGTCCAGCTTTTTCTGCTTTTCTGCCACCCATTGCACGACGCAAACCCTTTTTTTTACACCATTTTCTCCTCTCACCTTCAACACCACAACACCACTCATCTGAATCTAGATGGATTATACTCCCCAAAAACGAGACCTCCTTGTCATTCTTCCGCCATCCCCATAACCCTCTCTTCTCTCCCAATCTGCGGTCGAACCGTTTCCGCCCCAACCCCCAACCTCCATCTGCAAAGCTCTCTGCTTTTGGCTCTTAGTCCGCCACCGCTACCACCACCCACTTAAGCTCTCTTTTTCGAAATACCGCAACCCACCGACTTTTCCCTCCAACTCGCAACTTGAGCCCATCTCAACCCTCATCTCAAACAAGTCAATATGGTTCGTAACATTGTTATTCTTGGGGGCAATTCCCACCCTCAGCTTGTCGAGAAGATCACTAGTACCCTCGGTGTGCCCGCCTGCAATCGCATCCTCAAGAAGTTCTCCGTCGGAGAGAGTCGTCTCGAGATTCAAGATTCCGTTCGTGGCAAAGATGTCTACATCATCCAGTCTGGCGGCGGAAAGGTCAATGACAATTTCGTCGACCTCTGCATCATGATCTCCGCCTGCAAGACTGGCTCTGCGAAGCGCGTCACAGCTGTTCTCCCCTTGTTTCCATACTCTCGACAACCAGATGTGCCCTACAACAAAGCTGGAGCCCCGCTCTCGAAAGCCCCTACAGATGTGAATCGAAACGATTTTACCTTTGAGAGTCGTCCTCCCACTCCAAGCCCCGCCCAACCACAAAGTCAGGGATTGAGCAATGGTACGGATGTTTTGCAAAAGAAGCTGGCAAAAACCTCCCTCGACCAGCAGAATGGAAATACATACACAAATGGCATTACCCCTAGGCGTTCAGACACCACTGATTCGCTTCAGTCGTTGGCAAATGGCCGGGATCGGAACGGCTCTCAGGGATCACAATCAGCTAGTAACCAAACTTTTACCACTCACGATTATGAAAACACCGCCATTCTCAACAAGAGCTTGTTCAACCCAAAACCAGGATACAAGCAATGGGTGGCACAAGCCGGTACGCTCGTGGCAGATCTCTTGACTTGTGCTGGAGCAGATCATATCATTACTATGGATTTGCACGACCCGCAATATCAAGGCTTTTTCGACATTCCTGTTGACAATCTATACGGGAAAAATATTTTGAAGAGATATATTCTGCAACAGATTCCGGAATTCAGAAGTGCGGTGATTGTTAGTCCCGATGCTGGAGGTGCGAAGAGGGCAACTGCCATTGCGGATGAGTTAAATATGGAATTTGCTCTGATTCACAAGGTAATACTTCCCATGATTCTAAACTTGCGCACACTTATACCCCCTAGGAACGTCGCCCGACCCGCATTACGGACCGCCAAAATGCCACCATGATGCTCGTTGGGGATGTCGCAAACAGAGTTTCCATCCTGGTTGATGATTTGGCCGACACCTCCAATACCATTACCCGAGCCGCAAAGCTATTGAAGAAAGAGGGTGCCACACAGGTCTATGCCCTGCTCACGCATGGTATATTCAGTGGAGATGCCATCGCCCGAATCAATGCTTCGGCACTTGACAAGGTTGTTGTGACCAATAGTGTCCCGCAAGAGGAGCACAGCCGTTTATGCCCCAAGCTGGAGGTTTTGGATATTGGCGGCGTCTTTGCGGAAGCCATTCGTCGTGTCCACCACGGCGAATCGATTAGTTCTCTTTTCTGGCAATAGGATTGTAGGCGTCCGGGGTGATTTCGTTTGTTGTCTGCGGAGGTTTCATTCATTCTCTTCGGCGTTCACATGTGGAAATCAAATGGGCGTTTGGATATCTGTGGTAGTGAGCTTCGCTGTTATGCGCCTGCCTTGCCTTAGCCGATGTGCCAGATACAATTGCTATACCCATCAACCGAACCGCTCTGCGGGTCATTTTACTGACTTCCATGATCTTTGGAAGAAACATAGACAGCCATATGTGGCTTTTCCATGAACGCTTTCCCCAAGTGCTGGATATAGCGTGCGTGCTCTTGTTAATAAGAAGCCATAGATATGGGAGCAAGAAACTCATCAAGAAGATATCAAAAATAGAGGAAGCGTAAATAAAGATCTCGTGTGGGGATTCACTATGAATTTTTTTGCCATTTTTTGTTCTGCGTGTATGTACTCATTCTTCATGTACCCAAGTACCCGAGGTACATCATCGGTACCTAGGCAGGGTTTCGTTGATATACCACGTTACACCGCCCGCCACTGTCAAAGTTGTACCATGGCAAGTACCATGCTATGCCTAGCATTTCAGTAGGTACAATGAAATATTTACCTCACCGTTGCACAGAGGGGCAATGCCTTCTGTCAAATCGTTGATGACGTCTGAGCCTCGTGTTTATCGGCTACTTGCGATTTGCCGATGGAGCGGGGATGCCCCTTCGTGTTCGGACGTGTTCGGACCAAGAGCGCGGAAATGGGGGATCGACTGTCGGTCGCCTCTGGGATCTGTTGATGGTTATTCTTATTTTTGTTCTATTGAGTTTTGTTTGTTCTTTAGTTTTGGGTTTCTCGTATTTTGATCTCGTGAGGGGAAAGTTGAGCATGGAAGTTTTTGATTCTTCAACGCCGGCATTTGAGCGAGATTACGATGGGTACCTGACTTCTCAGTGGACTTTTCTCCCCATCTTGCGCAAGAGGGAACTTGTCAGCTGTTTGACCCTGGATTTGTTGTGGTGTTGTTTCTATATTCAGGTTTTATTTTCGATTCCAAGTGATGCGGCTAAAATGGCGGATACGAGACCGGGGGTTTTCAGATGCAGGTTGTTTTTGATTGTGGTGTGCATGGGAATGACCATGTCCGTATGCTGAGGCGGAGATGCGAGAGTGGGAACGGTACTTGGGTACGAGTAATAAGCTCTCTAAGCTTTATTTATTTTGGTAGAGAGGCTGAAGATGGAGTGTGAGAATATACTTTTCGACCAATCGAATGCGTCTATTCTGTGCTTATTAACTACATACAGGCATTACTGGTTGGACCAGGTCAGGTGCCCAGCCTCTTCAGGTACTCCGTAAGCAAGTAATTTATTTGGTGGTGGAGGCAACTGAGTGATGAGAGAGGCACCGTGGTATTTCGTCAAGTTGTAGTATTGCGATTTTCTGGCATTGATTTTGAATTTCGCAAGTTACTACCGCTCTTTCCCTGTTTCTTTCGAATGGCATTTTCCAAAAAGTCTGGGGAAAAGAAGCAGGCAACGGACAACCAATCAAGTATTTTAGATGCAGATTCCCCTTGGTTTTCGAACCAATCGGGGCTGTGCGTTTTAGGACACCGTTAAAAAGTACGATGCGGGCTTGGTACGACATACAGATCTGCATACGGGAGGCGAAGCAAGTTAGACCGACTTCAAAAAATACGAGCTGTCAGTGATCTTTGCCATCACGGGCTTTCCGATGTAGTTCATCATGAGATTCCTAAGGTGCCCTATGGCGAGTGCCTAGTCTATTGGAAAGTATATATATCTCCTTTTCCCTCCTCTTTTTTCCCATCCATCAGCATCATCATCATCATCATCATCAATATCAATCATCTCCTCAATCATCTAAACCTTTCCTCGATATTTTATATCAAGACATTCGTTTTAAACAACAAAACTGAAACACCTTCATCATGATGTACACCAAGACTCTCATCGCAGCCACTCTCGCTGGCCTCGCTGCAGCTGCACCAGTCGCTCGCGACACAGTAGATACCGTCGGCCTCATCGCTCTTCGTAGCACAACCGCCATCCATCTCTCAACCGTCTCAGAAAATGGCCTCAAATTCTGGATCCACAAAGACACAGCTACCTACTGTCCACCACAAGCAGAGCCTTGCCCAAGTAAGTCCCTCCCATACTTCACATCCCCATTTACCCTGCAAAACTAACAACTTTCTTAGCCGGAAACTCAACCCAACTTCTCGCCTCCACAACCTCAGAAGGCGTTTCTTTGAACGTCAACGTCCCAGGCGGTCAACAAATCTACGTCGCCTCCGACGGATCTCTCTCCGCTACCCAGGCTCACAGTGCCAACACCGGTGACAACGGACTACGTGGTCCTTTCGAGTACACGCCTGCGCCTACATCTTCCGTCGGCTCACTTTTGTTTAACAATCTGAGTTTTACAGCTTGTCCTACTGCGACGGATCCCAATGTTTATCAGGTGTTTGCGCTTGGATATCCGGGCTTTGTGGCCGGTGCTGGATGTATTGCTTTTAACTTGGGACCGCATCCTGTTGCTAGTAGCCCGGTTTGGCAGTATATCTAAATGTGTCGGGCGATCTTATAAGCGAAAGGGAATGAGGGGGCAGGTTATTAATTTGAGTGGTTAGACTAGCGAGTCTTTTTTAGAGCGTTTGGGGGCATTTTGCGATGTATATACGAGTTTTCTTTATTGTATAATGATAATACACGAGTTAGATATAATTTACATCCGAGAGACGATATGGAGAATGTGAAAGAATATAACCCGAACCCCAAATTTATAGATACTCGATTCCCGCTCACGAAACAAAAACGACATGTTGACAAGTTCTCTCCGTAACTCCATTAAGCCAAATGGGGTTTACAATCGACCTTCTTCTTTTTGTGCCCGAAGTTGTCGCAAGCGCGACCGTGCTAGCTGCTGTTTAGACTCGGAAGAACTTACTATAACATGTTAGTAAGTCGTCGTTGTAAATGAGACATTCATCGGTATGTACCTAGATCGAGGAGTGGCTCCGGTGATAGTGAACGAGAAGGACTACCTTACGCCTTTCTCTTTAGTATACACTGAGGCTCGACTTCTTCTATAAAAAACACTGCTATTTCGTTCTTCGAGAGTCCTTTCCAGGTGATTGGAGTAATTTGCGGACGAGTATGGATCGAAGAAACAATATCCATAGAAGCTCGTGGGGATACTGATCGGGATCTCCCAAGATCCCATTATACCACGTAGCAATCGCATACCGGCGTAGAGGATTACCTGGTAACGTGCCGCTGTATAGGCGGTTCCACAGCGTTGGTCCAAACCCCCCCCTGTTGGGCACGAAGCTTGTCCAGCTTCAACAATGCCTGGTTCTGGAGCTCAGATGCCATGATCTTATCCGCCAGCAGCCATAAGTCGATTAAGAGAGTCATATCATGGGCTCGAGCGGTTCCACCATATTTGTTGGCACGATTAATACCAATGACAACTGCTTGGCTGTAGAGCCAATCAACAAACATGCCAAAGGGTTCTATATCCCTGTCGCCACCAAAATCTGCACCTAGTATTTGCCCTTCTGCGGTTTCCAAATTGAAAGCAGCCTTGAAAACCCGAGAATAGTGACATATAAAATTCTTGCGAATCAAGAATGTTTTGTTGGAGCCAACGTTGACCTTAACCATAGGTTGCGGATCTCTGGAAACACAAGTTAAAACCAGAAAAAATATGAGCGAGTTTTTTGCGGCGCTTACAGTAGATTTGGTAGTGGCTTCTTTTTCATATAATAGTCCAAGGCTTCCATCTCAGAAGCCTCCGCGAAGAACCTTGAACCCGCCTCGAGGTTGCTCTGCGGCACTTTCCTTCGCTTTCACTGTGGCAATGTTTCCATACTGGAGAATTCAAATATCTGGCGAATTTTCGGGGAAAGAGGAAACAAGAGAATTACAAAGGTAGTGTAGTACGGTGGTTATTTTTTGAACGACGCGATACGCTTTGACAAATTTATAAAGTCCGATTTCAAGTCCAAGGTAACTCCGGGCTATCCTAGCCAGAGTAAACAATCTTTACTATTAAATTCGTGTATGATTCTGGATATCTCCTTAATATCTTTTTGTGTGGGTTACTTAGGTCCAGAGCAGCAAGCGGTTATATTATCGTCGAATGTACATTGTGTCGATTAGATTTGTGTATTCTGGAATGTAAGAACATTATTATGCGAGATACTCTTGGATAACCAATACCATTAAGCGAAAGGGTCTAGGAGAAATGAAAATCGGGTTCTGATTCTTCTCAACCGTTTCGGATAGTTAAATTAAAATCTTCTAACCATCTAGCACAATGTTTACAAAAGTAGATGTCGGAGAGCAATGCCCATTTCTCTTATCTATATGCAGGTGGTTCGGGCAGATCAACCCTCTCATTAAACTGGACTAAAGGTCACTCCTTCCTCGTGTATTCATGACAGCAGTTGGAGAGAAGATGATTGAGTTGGAGCTTGGGAAAGGCCCTTTTAGACAGAAATAGTCAAACCTATAATTATTGTTTACTGAACTGTATAACACACTTCACGGCTTTGGAAACAATGGTACCTTACTACATTTTCTTTCAAAGTTTCTTCACTACCAGCACTCAATTCCTTCTTCCAGAATTTTTCACTTCTGGTCTATTTAAGCGAGAAGCTTATTTTTACATTTGGGCTTTCACTTATGATCCTTGATAAGTATATAGAACAAATAAAGCTTGTATCCTTTTCCCAAATAATTTATACCGCATATGAATCAAACTATTGCAACTAAGGAAAAATGTTACTCTGTAGTGAACAAACTCAGATCTTCCTCGCCTATATAATCAACCCGCTCAAAAACTCAACAATAATTACCCCCCGCGTTAGTAAACCCATAAGAAGCCTTCCAAGCTGTATAACTGACATAACCAGCATACATCGTATCACCCGAGCGCATCTGTCCAGTGATTCTCTCAATAGCCTGGTGCATCTGTGCCCCGGTCCAATGCTGGCCGTTCCCATAGTCGCATGCATACAACTCGACTGATCCTTTCTTGTAGGAAGCTGATACTGCCCTGGTGGCTTTGCCATTGACCTGCTGCCCGCCAGCAATGTCGCGCCCATTGCATCCGAACCATTCTTCAAAACTGATGGCTCCCGAGAATACGTCGTTTATGTCGAGAGTTTGGCCGCTGCTTTCTTTGTTCACTTCCGGTTTTCCGCCTTCGTCTTGGCGGCCAATAAGGGGTGTGGATTGGAGAGGGGAAAGATTGCGTGGGAATAGTCCGGAGGATTCGTGGTAAGTTGTGATGTTTCCATGGTGGTCTGAAAAATGAACGTATACCCCATCAGTTGCATCTCTTGGGAGGGAGATTGCAGGAGCGACGGAGAGGAGGAATGGGATGAGAAGTGTAGAAGAAATCTTCATTTTCGTTAAGGAAAAAGAGCTTGCAAAAGCTAATAAAAAAAGTAAATTTGTTGTCTTGGAAGAAGCAGCTCGATTGAATGATGGAATGTGAATTATCATACCTCGAGTGGTAGACTTTTCTTCTTATACTCTGGTTTGAATCAGTCTGATTCTATTATTATCTCTCTCTTGTCAGGTTGGCAACAAGGATATTTTTCTTCCCGAGTACTTCATTCTGGGTGGTTAAGAGTACAAGGATCTATTTTGATGGCTATTTATGTAAAAACTCAGCCTTTGATCTCCCTTGAAGACGCTGATTGACATTGACCAAGTAGTTTACAAATTGATTGGGCTAGTGAAACGAGTTCAAATTTATACTCATAAGCTTTCACTTGGCATCAGACGGGTATCTTGTCGGCCGCGTTCTATTGTCGGCGTCAGGTCACTGAAATAAGCTTGGTCTTATGCCAAGTCCTTCCGCAGCCCTACGCATAAGTTTCATGATGATGACCAAGCCGATAACTTGTCGGCCGCATGTCTTAACATTAACTGAATCTGTTATTTTTCAGGCCGCTTCTATTCATAACCTTATGTCAATCGTAACCACAATCCTATCACAACCTTCGTGACTTTTGCAAACATACGCCTTGCTATGCATAACATGAGTCAGAACATACTTCTACCAATAAGAACATGAATAAAAGAGTACTCACTGGTTTTGCGAGAAGATGATTCGGGATCTCGGTAGCCTAATCGTAAGTCAATTGGAACTTTCATTCTAATGCAGACCCAGTAGAGATGAGTTCAGCGCCACTAGAACACTAATCCTACAGGCTACGGGGGGTCCGGCTTGGTGATCTATACGAATACTTACTTTCTTACACTCGGTCAAAATATATAAAGAAATCTCCGTCCTTCGTTTAAACGATCTATAACAATCCCCTACTTCTACACATTCACGCAAACATAGACACCCCTCTCAAAAAGTTTACCTGTTAGAAACCCAGCAACACTCCAAAAATGCAATTCCTCGTCACCCTATGCTCTCTACTCTCTGCGGCAACTCTTGCCAGCACAGCAACCGTGCCAGTAGAAAAGCGATTCGGGCCATCAGGAGGAGTAGGCGTACGTCGTATCCAGCTTCTACCCTACAATACTATATCGATACTAACCA
The DNA here is from genome assembly GCA_001414485.1 of Calycina herbarum. Taxonomy (NCBI): domain Eukaryota; kingdom Fungi; phylum Ascomycota; class Leotiomycetes; order Helotiales; family Pezizellaceae; genus Calycina; species Calycina herbarum. Next base: position 117,451 of record LLEY01000113.1, read on the forward strand.
GCTTCAAAACAGGACCGATGGACTGTTGCACACAAAAATGGGCCAATATTCGGCGGAGACATCTGCTTCTCCGGATATGACGATAGTTTGTACTACCCGACCGTCAAATGCGACGGGGGAAATGTCAAGGGAATTGACGCTTCTATCTGTGCGGCTTGCTGCAAATGCGATATAAAGTCTGGAACTGGTAGTTGCACGAACCAGAAGCAGTTCTGTGGCGGGTTTACGAATGTGAAATTGAACAGCGCTTGTTTTGGTGGGGGGATTATTGGGGGAAATGGGTTATGCCACTGTGAGAAGGCTGTGTTTGCATGATAAACTGAGATTGTCCGGGGTTTCGACGGCGTTGGAAGAATCTTGCTTTATCTGTTTTTTTTAGTTTTGGCGAAGGGAAATGACAATTCATTCTTTCAATGATCACAATCGAGCGATGGTCTCTTCTGGCGGGTGGCCTGGAGTTGGAAGTGCGCACCCAAAAGGGATTGACGATGTGCAGTCTGGTACTGCCTTGAGTAAGTTTACTCAATACTGATTTGGTATAACTTCAGCGATCTCAGGATGGATAAAATGATAGTACACGAGTTTAGAAATCATTCAGAGCCAAGAGATGAGTATCGAAAACGTGAAAGAATACAAGTCCAACTCTGTCTCTGTGGCCAATGATTTAGCACGGCATGTTGACAGGTTCTCTCTGCAAATATACCAAGCTAAGTGGGATTTACAAGTGATATTCGTTCCTTTAAGACCAAATATCTCATATAATTCTTGGCCTTTTTGGCTGCTTCTTAGAGAGAGAACAAGTTTTACTAATAAATTCATGTAAGAGTTGGGGCCATTACTCGTGGACACCTAAGCGAACCCCACCAAATTGACACTTATTACTTAAAAATCTATTATAATTTAAACTTCAAGTCTTTTGCCTTAAAACTTATATATATTATTAATGAATAGTTGCTAATCCTTTAACTTTGATAACATCTTCTAACTTATAAGTTAATCGCTTAGTATATCGCCTATAATCACGTGGATCTACCAGATCCCAAAGCCTTTCGATCTCTCTAATCAACGCTTCCTTAGAAGTCAGGACAAAAGGCAACTTTTTCAGCTCTTCTTTCATCCACTGCCAGACCTTCTCAATTACATTTAAATCAGGTAAAGAAGGAGGCTAATTAAACCCGCGGACACTATGTTCGAGCTTAGCTAAACGAGCATGTCCCTTGTACACCTTAGAACCGTCTTCTATAAAGATATACTCAGTACCAAGCTCGTCGAATAAGGGAAAGATAACTGGCTCGAGAACTTGATCTCTATAGGCTCGAGAATTCACCCCTTTACAGCCTTGTTCCTTCTCTAAGAAGATAAGAGGGGATTTATAATCCCAGCCGATCGCGCCCCAGATTATAACCGTCACCCTCCCTAAGCGATATGTCGACGTAATATAGTCCAGACACCTCTTTTCGTCTACACGCCGTGTAACCCAGACTCTCCTACTCTTTCCAAGCTCAAATATATACTCGTCCGACCATATGACCTTCCTCCAGTCCCCCTTTTGCCTATGAGTAGCTGCCCAGTCCGATGTCCCCTACCAGCGGTGCGTATATGCAAAAGCAAGACGTTTCTTTGCTTGGAGTCGGCTAATAAAGGGACAAGGGCAAGCAATACATCGTCGGTAGCCAGCGTAGCGAAGTTCTCGGCGGATTGTACGGGCAGAAGCAGGTAGATTAAGAGCGTTTTTGACTTGTGTAAAAGACATACGACGAGTAGTATAATTTTGTGATATAAATCGAAGGATTTGGCGTATATGTCGCTTAGATAGTAATCTCTTTCGAAACTGCTTCCTTTTCCGTGTAGTTCGACTTGAATTGCTCTTACATATCCTTTGCGCGGTCGATTTTAGTACACCTAATTCAGCTTCTATCTTCCTCTACGATTTTCCATCGTCTCGCGCTTGACGTACTCTAGCGCGCTTCGGTGTCGACCAATTCTGGCCAGATTCGTGTATAGAAGAGGGGGAGAGGATTCGGTCTGCCATTTTCAATTTAATGAGTTTTGGTTAAAGGTTGAATTATGGTAGGTTTTTGAAGACGGAGTGTCGGAAATTATGGTGGGGCGGGAAATCTCGCTTAGGTGTCCCACGAGTAATGGCCCCAACTCTTATGATTTTGGATCCCTTCTAAATATCTTTTATTCGGGTTGGTTAAGTCCAGAGTAGTTAGAAGCTACATCATCGTCGAACGTACATAGTATCGATTAGATATATATATTCGGGTATTTTAGAATATACCTATATACAGGTGAACAACAAAAGCGGCAGTAAATCAAGAACTGGTATAGTATTAGGAAGTTTAGTAACTTTAGTCATATTATTTGAGAAAGCGCAATTTAATTAAGTCAAGTATATTACTTTCTAAGATTTTTGTTAGTAGAAGTAGAAAGAACTTAGTACTTTTCGAAGTAGTAATATCTCCTTTACCACAAAAGTATTCTAGAAAGTTTAGAATAATTAAGTGAGTCGAATAAAGTACGAGAAGTACGTTACTAATATAAATTTTATAACTAGATATAAATAGTCAATTCTAGAATTAGTGAATAAAGTATACTAGAACCTGTTAAACTTTCTAGTACTACCTTAGAACCTGATTGTTCTAAACATCTAGGTTAATAGTCCTAATTTGTTCTAAGTATTTAGAATAATTAAATTAAATTACCTTAGAAAGTTAAAACAACGAGAGCTAGGTTAACAGGCACGAACATAAAGTATTTACTACCACTTTTGATGTCTACCAAGAGAGTAGGTCAACCACCTCAGTAGACAGGACTCAAGTTACTTCTTCCTCTTGTATCCACAACGACAGGTGGAGAGAGAATTTCGGCCTCCTGTTTTGTCTCGGCTCTTCAGGTCGTTCCTTCCCCAAGGTAACTGCACCCGTAAGAGAGAATGAAGAAGCGGGCTTGGTTTCGTATCACTATGAAGACCAGAGTAGATATTTTTGGGGTCAAGAAGAGAAAGGCACAAGTCTCCAAATCTTCATCTGGCGAGCTTCGGGTCCATTGAGACTCCCAAGATTGAGTCTCGAGAGCATTCCTGAATTGACGTGGCCTGAGAAGGGTTACTTTCAACGTATATACGCTGCGTCTCTGGTGTTCTGTCCGCTCTTATTTATATGTTGTATGCTGTGGCTAGGAACCTAAGCCAGCCTTTGGGGGGAAGGAATTTTTGCCGTTTTTTTGAGTGTTTTTCTTAGCCTGATGTGGTTTAAGAAGTCCAACTTCGCTCGCTTCTCGACGCTATCCGCCAACAGCCAAAGAGCCATCAGTACGTATGAACTCCCAGTAATGGAACAACTTCCCTCTGATTCTACCATAAACTCCATCTGCACAACTCTTCCCCAAAATCTCAAAATCGAATGTCATATAAAAAAGAGTCTCCAAACCTATGAAACAAAACACGCACAAGACGCGGTAGGGTCTTGTTGCAAATGTATGGCGGAAACTCTTCAATTTACTAAGTGTGGACTGAGCCGACTATTTATGCCCTGGGATGGCGCTAGTAGCCACGCTAGTGAGTAGTCATGTGCCTGAAATACCTCTATTCACTTCCAACAGGTCTTGGTCCTAGTTCAAAGGGGTCCGCCATCTCAACGCATTCGAGTAAGTAATAACAAGATCTTACTCGGTATTCTTGTAGAGGTTTGTATGGAGGGATACTGTACACCTTGTTCGATCTCTCGAATGGTGAGAACCAGGTTTGAATCTGCCAAATTGGCAATGAATGCAATGGAGGGTCGCAGAATGCCGTAGGAGAGAGATACTTACCTTCGCCTCCCTCAAGCCCAAGCCCAAACCCATCACCGGAAAAGTGAACCAACATCCAAGCGCCATGTGGAAGCATGTTCAAGCCTTTAGGAACTGAGGCGTTGGCCTTAGGGACGACTTGAAGAGAGGTCGGTGTGTTGGAGAGGCCCATCCCCTGGGTACGGGATGATGGAGATTGGTTGCGGATGATTTCAATCCGTTGCGAAGCCAGAAAAGAGGGACGAGGAAGAAGAGAAGAAAGGAAGAAAAGAAGAAAAGAAGAAAGGGACGGAAGAGGGTTTTGAAGATTTTGAGCTGGGGTGTCGTGGACGTTCCTTCCTTGTGCTCGCGGGGAGAGTTGAGCGGTCATTCCTTCCCTTCTTACACACTTTACGGCAAGACTTGCTCTGTTTCTATCTTTGAGTAAGAAGGGAAGGAGCGAATTGAGGGAATGCTCGGGATGCCCCACCAAACCCTTCTGAACTGATTTTTCACGAAGCTCCTATCTATAGCTACAATGGCGATTTGATTGTTTGTCTAGAGAGTCAATTCGAAAGATCCAACATCAATGTTGCCACCAAGTTTCGTGTACAATTTTCCCCTCTGTGATTGGAAAATTTAAGAATGTTTTCGAATCCTAACCCTGCGGATCGCTGGAAGCACAAGTCAGCCTCCGGGCTGCTCCCCAGCCTGGCGAGCTTCCTTTGTTTTGAACTTGTCAATTTTTCCATAATGACCCAACAGGCAAGTATCCGGGTTTTGCTCTACAGGTAAAATGAATGAAAGACTAGATCTATGCACCTGGTCTCCAAGTCGTACATTTGTGAGTATGAACGCGATGCGCATTGACAGAGTATAAATTCCGATTTTTAGCCCAAAATAGGTACGCCAGGGATTTGTAACTGACCAAGAGTATAATATTACCACTCTGCTTCCCCAATTGTTCAATCAAGGCTCGGAAAATCAACCTAAATCTCCTAAATCACTAGGACAATTTGATTTGTATTGACTTCATTCTCCTGGAGGTGTTGGGATAACTGTAGAAGGGAAAGTGTCAAGGTCACGATTCCCTGCAACCCCTGTGGCAACTCCGTACCCATACAAGCCAGAAGGGACAGGTTTTGCGATTGAAAGTTGTATAAATAGATTCTGCAAGGTTGATTTTCAAAGTTCCCGTAAATACTCTTTTTACATTTTTTTAGGTTTCGATGTTAAAACAATAACAGTTCGCGTCACCGTCGAAGGTACACCTGGATGGTTCCTATCAGATAACTTTTACTAAACTTCGAAGATGATTGAACTAACATGTCTCGATTAATCATAAGTTCTGAATGATTATGAGTAAGGTTATTCTAAAACTTCTCAGGTGATTTGATTAAGCAAGTGTATGACGAACGATGACTGGCGCTCATACTAATGAAACTAAGCGAGGCAACGAGAGTGAAAGCCATCAAGTAACGCACTTAAGTATTCTCTAAATGAATGCCATCATTCCAGGGTTTCAATTTACATCTTACTGCTTCTGTTTTCTAATCCTGATACAACACAAATTTGACAAGTACCTCTAATGCATGAACGGATAGACGCCAACATGCCGGAACCACAATCACATATAAAACCACAACGTGAAGATGAAATACCAAACTTAGTGTGAGTGACCAATTTTCTGGTCGTCATGGAATTAAGGCAGCATTTAGCTAAAGCATAACACAGTGAGCCACAATCCATTGTAAAAGTCCATATTCAGCCAGCCCAAGGACCAAAGAAGACGTTCCAGCTTCACCATAACTTCATCGTTGCTCAATCTCGATACTTCAGGGCTGCTTTTAATTCTTCTTTCATCGAGGGTGCAAGCCAGGAGGTGTTACTTGAAGATGCCGACCCCAACATATTCGGACTTTTCGCAACTTGGCTTTACAACCAGAAAATCCTCGTCGACTACCGACGACTTGATGCTTGTGGTCTCTTGATCGATCTGTGGCTCTTCTGTGACAGGGTCATTGCCCCCAAACTCCAAAACCAGACCCTCAGGATGTTAGATGAAGCTCGAGAATCCCGTGGAGCATTACCAACGACTCATCTTCGACGGATTTACGAAAACACAACGGCAGATAGCGCCTTACGGCAATACATACAACTCGTATGGGACGGCAGCGTCATATGCAGCGAAGACGTCGAAGAAATGTTTCCCTACCAGTTACTCTTGGAGCTTGTTGCTTCGGAAGATCTCCGTCGACGGAATCCGGATTTTTGGAGGGATAAGCTCCCGGAAGAGAAGCTCTCGAAATTCTTCGTTGATGAATATTTTGGGCCTGTTCGGAGTGGGGATAAGAGAAAGCGTTCGCATGAGCCTGAGCCTTTGAAGGTAGAACGGCCTGCCGTCGCTGAGGGACGAAGGAGTCCAACATCACCCCTCCAGCTACGAGTGCCCATTTCATCTTGGGGACAATAACCAATCACATGATCCCTCATCCTCGTGATTTACTTTGTTATTAAAAATTGGATTTCTACCAACCAACAGACAGTGCACTTTTCCTTCCTTTTCTCTCCTATTACTTGGTAGTGGATATCTCCATCCGATTGTTCTCGTTGTTTCAAATATAATATTCTACTCACAACATATATAAAAGCTTTATCGTCGCTTCCCGATTTAGCAACTTGGCTTGTGATTCATGCAGCTGACTAAACCCCGACCAACCCCTGCTTCCCAAACTTTCTGTCATCAGTTCATCTTCTCCCACATTTCCGCTTCAAGTGCCACGAGAACGGCGCAAAAGAGCCACCATATCTTCCCTCAACCATGCAGTGCAGTTTTGCTCTGCACCCTTCAATCCGCTGGAGCCAATAATTCTATTCCCGACTCCGCCGTCTCCGGTTTCCAGCTCCAGCTCTCCTTCCCCAGTCGAAGTCGCAAACATACGGTCCTCACGGAAAGATAAACATCTCCTCTCTACCAACAAGTGGCTCTTCCGAGTCGCAGATTTCGGGCGTCTTGTCACAGGTGCCATCCGAATGCCTTCACTCCCTCCCTTCACCATGTCGCGATCCTCGTCGAATCCGATCCCGGCCACCCCGCGAGTCATCTCTCCTTCTCCCACCCCATCCGAAGCCCGAGAAAAGTCGCAAGATGGATACTTTGGGCCGGTAACGAGATCTGCAAAGAAGAAGACGGCAGCGCAAGCACGTATAGACGAAGAACTAGACGAGGATGATGATAAAAGCGACGACCTGCGAAGGGCACGATCCAAAAGCCGGAGCCCGATGAGAGCTCGAAAGATTTCTGGTCTTACAGCAGCAAAGCCAAAGAAGGCTTCAAGCTCGGTTCAAACGTCAGCCTCGTTAATAGCGAATGGAGCAGGACCAGAGAACAACGGCCACCTCTCGCCTACCAGTGCGAACTCTGGATGGAGTTGGAGAGATTTTAGTCGAAGTCCAAGCCCGCTGGGACTTATTCCCATACACAGACAGTGGAGGTCATTCGTACATCGCCACGAGGTTCCACGAAAAGTGTTGCACGTTTCCATCGGGTTTTTTGTTATTTGGGCGTACCTACATGGACTTCAAACTTCCGATATCACTCCCTGGCTCATGGGCGCCCTGGTGCCTATTGCCACCGTCGATTTCATACGGCACAAATATGCTCCTTTTAATAGGTTTTATGTCCGAGTGATGGGAGCCCTCATGCGGGAAACCGAATATGAAGGGTGGAACGGTGTCATCTGGTATCTGCTGGGAGCCTGGATCGTGCTTGGCTTTTTTCCGAAGGACATCGGAGTGATGGGTGTACTCCTCCTAAGCTGGTGTGATACAGCTGCAAGTACCGTGGGACGAGCATACGGCCGTTACACACCTCGCATCAGACGCGGCAAATCTCTCGCCGGGTCACTAGCAGCTTTTGTTGTTGGTGTACTTACCGCAGTAGGATTCTGGGGATACCTGGCCTCCAGCAATGGTACCTTTGCCGAGGATATCAATTGGCCGTTCATGTTCACGGGTACCTTGTCTCTTCCTGGTGCTATTCGAGATGTGATCGGATTGACCGAGGCTCAAACGACCATCGGAGGAGGATTGGCTCTGTCAGTTATGAGTTTATGGACGGGATTTGTGGCATCAGCCAGCGAGGTTGTAGATGTCTTCGGATGGGATGATAATCTCACGATTCCAGCACTCAGTGGACTTGGTATGTGGGGATTTCTCAAAGTTTTTGGTTAGACGGTATATCCTGCCAGGATTGTCACGGCAAAATAGGCGTCTGGGTGGCTTTCACGTAGGGAATATTTAGAGGAAATCGATTCGTTAATATGTCCAATATACATGATTCTTGCTTCGCTGGCATGCATCAAATTGATCCGAAGTTGTCATGGATGCACGAGGATGGAAATCTCCAACGGCAAGTACAATTCCGCCGGTGAGGCTCATTGGTTGGGTTGTGCCCCCCTCCATCCGCACATTTCAGAGATTGACGGGTCCATCTGCGTGCATGTCGCACCGTTGGAAGCTGCGCTGCTGCTGGCTGCTCTCTGCACTTTTGATTGCTTGGAAACGGCTCTGTGGTAAGACGATGCACGTCAAGGCTGGGATCTCGCGGCCTGGTCTGGTGGATGAATTGCACATGAATTGCACATGAATTGCCTCTTGAAGGGAGTGCACTACGTCCTACCTGCTTGGGAGCCTTGGAGTGCAGAGGAGGCCTAGGGCAGAGTGCAGATAGGGGGGGCGAAAGACGAGGGGGTGGGTTTCTTGGGATGGAGGGGAGGTATAATGGGTACAGTAAGTAACCTTGGGTATAGAAACTTGGTAACCGTGGCAGCAATGGGTGGTACATTGTGCTCTGTCCACATCGCCTGAGCAGTATCAAATATCTCGCCGCCGTGCTGGTGGAAATGGCCGGTTGGTGGCTCCTGGGACTTTCCCACGACCGATGCTCGCATGTATGTGTATGGCATGGGCGCTGGATTCCTGCTCGACCGGTCTTGATCTCCCTTGATCTCCCTTGTTGTCCCTCCTTCTCCCTGGCGGGCGTGCATGGCCGCATCACCAGTGCATCCTGTGATCGGTGTTAGTCGGGTGTAGATGCTAGAAGTGGTGGAGGGGAGGGGAGGGGAGGGGAGTGTGGATGAGGGAGACGAATTGGCCATTGACAGGTGTAAGTTGTAATAGTGGGCTCTCTGGCGTCTTCTGGCCCATTGACCAAACAGGAAAAAGATATAAAGGGTTTAGGGGATCTGGAATATTTTCCTCGGGAATCCTCTCAGTCATCGATCGCTGATGGGCCAATGACGAAGAATGACGACCAATGCAGCAGGTTGGAGGGGAAGCACTAGGAGCACTAGGAGCATTAGGTCAGTGGAGGGGGGCTGTCTAGCAGGGGGGCTGTCTAGCAGGGGTTGCTGCTCGGCTGTGGAGGGGTCGTTTTTTTCGGGCTGATTTCTTTTCCAAAAATTGCCAACACATACCTTCGCGACAGGAACATCACCATGCGTTGCAGCCTGACTTCTTACCACATCCGCCTCTTCTCCTCCATTGACATTCATCCAAACCAAATTGATGCCCACCACTTCCCACCATGACATGCCGCCGTGTTCCATTCGCCTTCGCCGCCGCAAAAGCAGCGGTCTGCCAACGACTTCCCGCCGTGGGAGCATCGCGCTTGCTCGTTTGCGCGCCATCAAATCATCAAATCGAGGAAAGACTATCCACCTCAACCTCGCCCCGTCGCCCAGAGCAACCTCCTTCCTCCTTCCTCCTTCCTCCTTCCTCCTCTCGCCCACCGCTACCCCCCGCTACCCCCCTCTGCTGCCGGCCAATTGTGGTTAATACCGGCCGGCTCTTTCAAAGCCTTGAATGCCTTTGCTGAGCAAGAGAAGGTGTGGAGCATGCCAATCCGTCCCGTTATTGTTGCCTCCCTCCAGGGATCACCCCATCGAATATATACTTCTGCAAAGGGCGGCAGCACAAGGCGAGGGGGCGTAGCGGTATCCGGAGCAGGCTAGTCGTTGAGACCAGGACCATGACCATGGCAAGCCTCCATCAGCCTATCTTGATGCTGCTCTCTCTTCCTCGAGCGGGGTTGAGAAGCAGATGGCAAGAAAGGGTCAAGCTCATCCCCCCCGATGAAGCGGTCTCGAGCTAGCCGAGAGTCCTCTGGACGGGTATAAAAGGAAGGTCAGTTTACCTCTGAACTCTTTTTCCTTTCTCTTTTCTTTCCATCCGTTTGAACATCTCAAGAACTCCCTCTCCCAAGTTTCATACACCAAGTTTGACCATACAAACAACTTCACTCTACCTTTGTCAAGTTCAAGCACATACCTTCCTCAAGTTTGCCTTTACACTACCGCATACTATACCTCTTTCATCCAAGCAACGCTTCTTTGTCACCGGCTCCCTTCCCGTCGTTTGACATTACCTCATACACACCAACACCATGGCGTACCAGCAAGGCTATTACCAGACCAACTCCCTCCCCATCGCCGTTCCGGCCAAATCTCAACATGCTCAATACTACACTCCTCAAAACCACGGATACGGTATTTCACCCCCTGAAGTAGCCGAATCAGTCACCACCGGATCCAGCATGACTCCCGCCTATGGCAATTCTGCATATTCTGCAACCAACAGCACTTACGCTGGCAGCTCAAGTGATTATGACAGCACATCTTCTGCCAACGGCTTAGATATGCAGGAATATGTTCAAGATCGCTTCAATGGCGCTTTTGACCCGCTTCCCCTTGATCGCACCCTCGCTGTCCAAGCGCAAACGTAAGTTCATACCGCGCTACCACTCCCGCAGTTATGCAGTTTCACTCTCGCTGACAATTTTCCAGATCTGGTTTACTGAATGCGAAGCACCGAGAAATTCTCGATTTGCAAGCATTGGCTCAACAGCGACTCGCAAAGTCGAGAGCGCGAATGGCCGAAGGCTATCAAGATGCCAAGGAGGTCAAGAGAGATCTCGAATGGACTCAGAAGCGTGTTTCGTAAGTTCACCATTTCGTGATATTCCCGCATTTTCGAAATTGCGCAGTTGCACAAATTCGTTTCCCGACGATTTCGGTTTCGAAACCTCCAGACCACGTGAGAAACCAGACTAACAAAAGCACTAGCACAATGAAAACCAAGGCTTCCCGCAAACACCCAAAAGAATACAAGCAAGCTCGCGCGCGATACCCATCGCCAGAGTATTAGCTTCTCTCTCTCTCATTTTCCAAAAGTTTCCAAATGGGGCAATTTGTTGTCGTCGTCGACTTCCCCCCTTTCCTTTACATGTCAACACAAGAATTTCCTTGCTGGTGTGGGTCGGGGGCGTTTGTTTTTAACCGCGCTGTGAGGAAATCACTGCTGCTTTTATCGCTGGCGTTTATTTGTTTTCCACTTTTCAGGGATTGCCGGCGGCGCCAGAATGGCGGGTTGCCTGCACACCAGATTATGTACAGGCGAACCACTATGCAACCGTCAGGGCTGCAGTAGTGTCCGCCCGGCAGTGCCCGCACTATCCCTGAGGCCCTGTCTTTCTCACTGCGTTCCCCTGGGGCTTCCCCTCAGGAAATGGGAGGTGGAGTGGGAGACGGCTGCAGGTGGTGGAGCGGGTGAGCAAGCGAACGGGTGTGACATTACTTGCAGGCGATGGTGAGGGGGTTCTGGGTGGTGTGGAAGGCTGGGCTGCGGAAATTTTGGGTGGAGAAGATTGGGGAGGGCAAAACGGGACCATTCGTCTTCTCCTTGTTTTCCAGGCTTTCGGGTCCGTAGATGTGTTTCTTTGGCTTTCTTGGGATTGGTTATTTTTTGGTGATGGGGGTGTTTTTTCCTCTCTTGGTGCTGGGACTGGGCCGGGCTGAACATATGATCTAGGAGGGGATAGCGTGGATTTCTAGTGTGTCTTGATTCTCTTTTTCTAAGAGGCTGGATGGTGGTTTTGATGCCTTTTTGGGACTACGGCCGTTTGTTTTTCCTTGATTTGCTTACTGTTTTTGTACGAGATATCCCTTAGCACATACATATAAATGAGAAATGAAGACCCCTTTTCGGACTGGTCTCGATAGAAAGTGAGAGGAAGGGGTTATGTACTGCCTTTTTTGGTGTAGTGCCCATGAAGATGCTGTGAGCGTGACCCGTGGTGAGGGTAAGTGAGACATTACTAGAGGTGAGGAGGGGGGAGGTCATGCCATGTGGTCGTGGATATTGGCGAATGGATTGGTTGGGAGCGGGGCCTTTGGGACATGACATGGATGACTAGGTAGGGCTATTGATTTTGGTTACCTAAGCGTGGTGTTGTTTTGTTTTTGTTCCAAGGTTGTGGTTGTGAGAGTGGCTGATGTCTGCTACTCTCCCCCCTAATTACATTGTATGCGCACGGGCGTTTTAGTATGGCAAATGTCTGTGCACCGTACAACGTAATCAAGGGGGGAGAGTAGGGGTGTGGCATAAGGTTGAGAGGGTTGGTTGCTGCTTGATGGATGGAATGGATGGACTTGTATCGATGGAGTCTTTCTCATGGTATCTTCTTTCCCCCTTGTTGTATTTTCTCTTTCTTGTCATCTCTCCTACCTGTCGTCATCTCTTTTCTCTCTCTCTCTCTCTCTCTCTCAACTCTTACTCTTCCTCGGCTGATGATCTTGGGTTGAAAACCTTGCGCTATCTCAGTTCAGTCCAATATCTATAAATTCTCCATGCTTACCTTCTTGTGTATCAAGCATTGGTAATTAGAGGTGTTGTTGTTATACTCAGTCTCCTTTCCTTTCCAACAAAAACATAGGAAAGATTCGGAAGAGAAAGAGAAAGAGATGTCCTTGCTGCTCATCATTCTCCATCCTCCATTCATTTAGGATTTATAATTACACTACTAGTAATCAGCTCCAAAGTTACTCCCCCTGCCCTTCAGACTTTCAAGGTCCGCGGAAAGGAATATATATAAAAAGGCAAAAAAAAAAAGGGGGGGGGGAAAGATGATAGATAGGTCGTGGCAGGGTTCGAACCTGCGATGAGAGAACATTCTTCGTTCGAAGTGCGAAGCCAGAATCTCCCGTGCTAATTACTACACTACACAACCTGTTAGATGTCTACTTGGTGTAAGATTTTCTTGTTTTGATATTTGGCTAAGAAGGCAGGTAGGGTGAGGTGGAGGTGGGTACTCCAAGGTGGGTCGACCTACAATGGCAACTTCACCCTCGTTGTGGCAAGAGACTTTGTCCTTGCATTTGCCATCATTTGGACTGTATGAAGAGGTCTCCGGATAATCTAAAGTATTATTCTAGAATGTTGGAAGAAAGGGATTTGATTTCTTGATTTCTTGATTCTGCTGAAGTTTGGACGGTGGGAATGGGTAGGTGAATGAAGGAGCTTCTTAGGTATAAAAGTGGTGTTTCTGGCCAATATGCATGTACTTTGAGTGTCGACTTCGGAGCGTTATCTAGAAAGTTATCTTTATCACTTTAAGCACCTCCATAATTTATTATAGGAAACACATTCTGGGTGTTACTTTGAGAATTTGCTTTTCATTTCCACCTCTTCCTCATTTCACAAGAACTATCCTTCTCAAATCTAGCTAATATCCAATCTTGTCCTTCCGCAGTAGAAAATTCACCAAGCTCACTAACCATCACCTCTGAGTTTTTTCCATCTGGACTCTAGACTTATATTATATCTTCTATCTTGCTTTTTTCCCCCTCAGTGGGATTTAAAGAGAAGTTCCAAAATTCTAACTTAGATTGAAACTACAATATCAAGAAAGTTCACATGTGTGGCGTCCCTATCATCTTTCAGCGTGACTTACACCTACCTAACAATATTATTCTAAAAGGTTAGAATAATAGAATTAAGACATTCAACTTATATGAATTAGTTAGGATAACTAAAATCCGGTTTTATTAATTATATAAGTATTTTCAGACAATTATCCGAGATACTTTTGACCAATTTCCTTTAGTGGATATTATTCACGTGTATGCTGAATAATGACAGGGATTCCTCTAGACGACTCATAATATACTCACTCTGATATGCCCCCGAACCGCAAGTACTAGATACTTCAAAGCATGAAACCTTTCAAAAACCAGATCACTTGTTTCTCCCAGCATATTAACAAACTACTCAACTACTCGAGTACTACTCGAGTAGAGTAGAGTAGAGTATAAGTAGCGAGTCAGATGAGTAGAGTAGAGTAACTACTCTTGACTACTCTTAACTACTCGAGTAGTCTATATATAGTAGTAATATCTAAATATAAGCTAAAAAGTTCTACTTTTAGTAGTAAAAAGTGTAAAAATAAGGTAAGAAACTAATAACTCTCACCTCTTCTCTCATTTTCTCCTAAATAGATATAAGCTTAGAACATTTCTATAATTTCTAACCCTATAAATGTACTCCGATGTTAGGCTCAAGTCACTCGACCATCGGTCCGAATCGGTCCGTACTACTCGAGTAGTGTTAAGTAGAGTAGAGTAGTACTTAAAATCCCTTGAGAAGAGTAGTGTTGGTATGACTTGGTCATAAATCTGTCTGGTTGCATATGCGTATTGTATTCTCTGTGACTATTCTAGGTACTCGAAGTACGACTATTTATGCTTATGCTAGCGTGGTACTAGCGTGCTAGTCACGTGGATGGATATGAGTCAGAGGCTCATTCACCCATATAACGACAAGTAGAGTAGCGGTCACTACTTCTATTCTACTTTACTCATTTAATACGCTGGTTTCTCCTCAACGTCCCGTTATTTAAGAAAATTAAAAAGATCAACTCTCAACATAGACTAGAATAAAGAGAGTTTATTTCAGGGGATATCACACACGAATAGATACAAACAAGAAAACCAGTTTGTTGTTCCAGTAGTAAGAGGTAAATTTAGTCGCTGTGGAATTTGTACTTGCTTAGGAACGATATGGAGATAAAAGGATGGAATAAAACTATTCAACTGCTCAATATTTTCAACGGATGGGAGTTAAGACTTTCAATCGGAGAGAGCTGGGATGCGAGGAGGGTCGAGAACGGTTGTATCGGGGTACTACCCTGACAGTGTAGATAAAACAGGTGCTTTGGAAAATGGCAACTATGAGAATAGGTAATACGAGGGTATCTCACAAGATAAAGTGGTTCAAGTATAGATTCACACAGGGCACGAGTAGAAGCCAAGATGATCACATACAATCCAAGCCTTCGAGATGTTTTTGCAAAGTTCTTTATTCTTTGTAAAAGTAGCAGTTTTTTTTTACAACATCACCCAATCTGAAATGGCACAAGGTGGAGTACGATCAAGAAAACTCTCTTCGCCTCGACAGTACAGGGCTTTCCCCCAACATCTGTAAAGAATGAACAAATGTAAGGTATCTTTCCCTCATGAGCACTATCAATTTGACCTTGGATGCTAAACAGATATGCGAAGATCGATTGCTTTTGTTTGATTTTGGTTCTTTACCATTGCTCAGCCTTTGGATCAGCGGCACCCCACTCACCAGCAGCAGCAGGAGCAGCAGCCCACTCATCAGTACTAAAATATATGTTAGTGTATGTAAAAAAAGAATAGAAATTGAAGATGACTTACCCAGCAGCATCCCATCCGGCAGCGGCGGCAGGAGGAGGCTCAGTGGTAGCAGCACCGGCAAAGCCAGTAGCGGTACCAGAAACCTCCCAATCACCACCACCTCCGAATGCAGCCTCAGCTGGGGCAGCAGCCTCCTCGGAACCTGGAACCTTGTCCTCAATGGCCTCCTTGTTCTCCTCGGCCTCAGGATCACGGTAGAAGTACAAATCAACCATGACGTCCCACTCAGTCTCGCGGTTGGCGATGGATCCACGAAGACGGAGGACCTCACGGGCCAACATCCACCAAATCAAACCAATGGAGTGACGACCCTTGTTGTTTCCTGGGATAGCAACATCGACGAACTCGGTTGGGGAGTCGGTGTCGCAGAGAGCGATGACTGGAATGTTGACGTATGAAGCCTCCTTGATAGCTTGGGCATCGGTGCGGGGATCGGTAACGATGATGAGGCGGGGTTCCTTGAAGGATCGGGTGATGTAGTTGGTGAAGTTACCAGGAGTGAATCGACCAGCAATGGCGACGGCACCGGTGTGTGCGGCGAACTTCAAGACAGCACGTTGACCGTATGGACGAGCAGAGATGACACAGATATCGGCTGGGTTGTCCACCTGCAAGGTATTAGTATATTTCTCCCAAATTTCCTCTCAATTGCTAGAAATTGGGTAGAACTTACAGCTGCGATGATACGGGCAGCAAGGACAATCTTCTCCCAAGTCTTACCAACGTTGATGATGTTGATTCCGTCAGGGCGAGTCTTCCAGAGATATGGCTCCATGTGAACTTGCAAGTTCTTGGATCTGCAGGGTATCAGCGTATGTATTTCTCGGTGGAAAAAGAGTTTCCTACCCCAAGTGACTCTGGGCGCTCAAGAGCATCTCAATATCTTGAGAGGTGGCATTGAAAATTGGGGGGAGTTGGGAAGGTGCCATCTTTGCGACTTGACGTTGTGGTGTTGAGAGAACGGAGCTGTCAAAAAAGTTTCGAGGCCAAATTTGGAGTTGTGGGCGAAATTCGCGATAGGGCTAAGTGCCTGATTTCGGTTCCTATCGCAAGGCATCAACTTTGGAAGCTCCACCACGTGATCTGGAAAATGAAGACAAAAGTGGCAGGTATCGCAATTATTCAAACGTTTTGGTAGAATACGAACAACTATTATCAAAATAAGAGACAATTGAACGAATATTTGATAGCTTTGCTGATCTCAAAGACGAGAGGAACTTCTGTCGACATTTGATCAGCTCCAATTGTTCTTAATTACTACCCAGATAATGACCGCCGCCTTTACGGTATTTCTTGGTTGAGGCTAATCCCAATGAAGTTTCCAGTGGATATTATTTTGTATGGCATGGATTGAGCAACAGAAGGCAACCAGAAACCAAAATGCCTCCGCGAATACCCCTTCCCTCGCGCCTGGGTGTTTCCACCCGTAAGCTGTCCTTCTCAACGTTGATGTCAAAATGCCATACCTAACCAATTCCCAGTGTGTTTTCGCCCAGCATCAAAATCATCCACCGGTCCACTCCCCATCATCGCAACAGCAAATGTTGCAACCTTCGCCCAGCGTAAAGCTCATAAAGATCCTTACGCCTTAGCCCAATCCGCCCAAAGAAAATCAGTAAACCTAGCACGACAAACGGTGCTCCGAGAAGAGAGAAAGGAGGCATTAGGAGACCCAGTCCGAGGCCTACCAACCCCCTTCGTCGAATCGTTCGACACAGTAGGAGGCTCAACGGCCCTCGCAACCAAACTCTCCGAAGACGGTTCCTACGAAGGCCTCGAGGCCATAACCGGAGAGAATGTTCTCCTCAACCACTACCTTACATCCGCCGAGCTCGAGAAGTCCTTACAACGATCGTACGAGTTATCGGAACCCATGAGGGGGAAGTTGGGTTTTGCTCTCGACCCGATACAGGTCAGGGCGGAGAAGCAGAAATATGAGGAGGGCCACCAGAGAGCGACCACAGCATTGGCACGTATTGTCAGTCTGGCAAACTCCAGTCAAAAGGACAAGACGAGGGCGAATGTCCAGAGATGTATAAAGACATTTGGACGGCACGAAACCGACCAGACTCTCAGACCACGAGCACCAGTCAACCCAGAGATTTTTGGAGGGAAGAAGCCACCGCAGAAGACACCCAGAGCTGGACCTGATACTGGGAGTTCGGAGGTTCAGATTGCTATCTTGACGGCCAAGATCAGGGTTCTCTCCAATCAATTGCTTAAGAAGGGAGGAAACAAGGACAAGATCAACAAGAGGAATCTGCGTGTGTTGGTACACAAGAGGCAGAAGCATTTGAACTATCTGCGGAGGAAGGAACGTGGTAGTGATCGATGGCAGAATGTGATTTCCACTCTTGGACTTACAGAGGGAACATGGAAGGGAGAAATCAGCTTGTAGTTGATTGTATATCATTTGTGTAGATGGCTGGGCTTCTGTAAAATATTTGGGGAAATCAATTGTATGAAAAGTTGAAAACTGCCAGGTTCTGGCGGGGTCACAGTTCCCCAATTACAACAACTATTTCCTTACCCTAGTCCTACTCGAAATGATGACGGATTGAAAACAAAATTTAGAACTTGAGAAGTGTCTTGTGGGTCTGTGAATCCACAGGTACAGTTATCACAGGTCATTCGTTACACATCGAGCCATTCTCAAGTACGCTTGTCAATGCAGTTCTCATTCAAAAGGAACTTGCCTAAAGTACGGAAGCCAGATAGGATTATACCACTTCCAATTCAAGTCCCAATTCTCCCAGCGCCAACCCACCCAACATAACAGTACAAATTTTAACAGAGAAGGAGAGAAATTAAGAGGGCATCTAGAATACACTTATGTAATTTCCAATCCTCTCCTTTTGGTTCTGTGCTATGCATTCTGCAATCCAAGTGATGTTTCGGATTTCCTGATAGCCAGTTAGTATGTTTTCGGCATCGTCAAATGCAGAATCTTTTCTTACCTGTTCCCTCAATTTAACCCATGCGTAAACAATAGCGAATGTGAATTGCCGTGTAAAGGCCCCCTTGGAGATTTCCATCTCCTTTTGGTAGAACAAGTCCTCGAGACTCTTTCCATCGCCCCCAACACCTCCACTCATATTTCCGGCACCGCTGCTCTGTCCCATACCGGCCTGGTCAAAGTAGGTCTTGTAGTCATTAACTCCTTCCACTGCTAATCTTACACCTTCAATATCATCTGCTCTTGAAAGCATGAATGATCCTTCGGGGTATAGTCTTCCGAATGCTGGGTATAACTTCTTGCGATCTGCCTTGGAGAGCTCCGTACCGAAAGAGTTTAATGTGATGTTGATAGCTCTTCGATCCGCCTCAAATTCTAGAATCTCAGTCATGACCTCCGCTGTAGGTGTACCAGCCATTTCCGAATCTGTGTTGACAAAGTTGTGGAAATCCTCGAGGTAGTTCTTGTACAAGGTGTTTCGAACAATCTCGATATTGAGCTCATCCAAATCTTGGTGGCTCAAACTTCCCTTGAAGTATGGGGCAAGCGGGGTTTCAATCAAAACGCTGTTGTATAGTTCCTCAATATTGGTGGCTACACAGAGGACTGGCATCGTTTCGAACCATCCGAGGGGATGGCATCTTTCTAGCAACTCTCTTGTGTCTCGTTCGTGTAGGGTGCCAGTAATCAAAAGCGCCACATTATCGATCATGTATCCGTAGGTCAGGTAGTCCATAAATTTCGCCAGGGATCCAACTGCGTTTGATCTCACATATCGAAACTCTGAGATGAGTTTGTCGGTCGTCTTCGCTGCGAGGGTGGATGTAGAGGGATTTGGAGGAAGCGATGCGAGGAAATCACCGTAAGCTGGGCCCAGTTGAAGCTTTAAATCTGCGAAGCCATTAGTGGGATTTCAGAAGAGCCCTGGTCAACATACCATCGATGGTTTCGCACTGCGTAAGATTGTTGTAATTCTGGCCAGTCAAGAGGCCATTGCGATAACCTCTGACGATACCCTCAATGTAGCTTCCAAAACGTTAGGCAGTGAACTTGCAGGGGACGACAGAGCTTCATACCCATTGTTGACGTTGTAGAAAAGGCCCTCCATATTTGCAGACTGGTTCGAGATGTCGTCGAGTATTTCTGGTCTTGATGTTCTGTGGTTAAGAGCGTAGACTTGCTACCTGCCCGCGCAGCTGGGGGGATTATGACCCATAAAAGAACGTGACGTCGGCGCTAAGATTGGCTGGCGATAATTTTCCACTAGCGCCTGCCCTCTTTTTTTACCTTCGAATCTTTTTTTTTGAAACCTTGAGCTCGAGGTCGACAGAATTTCCACAACCAGAAGGCACCACCAGAACGACACCAAAGGAAAATTTAGGCCGAACTCAAGATGGGCCTCTTCGTTCTCACCGAAACCAGTGCGGGTTTCGCGCTTTTCAAGGCCGACAAGAAGGTGCTGAAGAAGAATAATACCGCAGAGGTCGAATCTGCAGAGAGCATCAATGGACTGTAAGTGCAATTGAGCTGCGATTGCGATTGCGATTGCAATGTTTTATGAGCAACATCTAATTAGGCGCTGCGCAATACAGTCTTAAATTGAAACATTTCGAGAAGTTTGACTCGGCTGCGACTGCTTTGGAGGAAGTTGCATCGTTGGTGGAGGGGAAGGTGTCGCCCATGCTCGCGAAGCTTTTGGACAACCTCAAGGACGAGAAGAAGGCATCTCTCGCGGTCGCAGATCCCAAATTAGGACAGGCCATCAATAAGCTTCCCGGTCTCAACCTTACTCCCGTCTCCGACTCAACTACCAACGATGTCTATCGTGCTATCCGCGAGCACCTTCCTTCCCTCATCCCAGGTCTCCTTCCCGAAAATATCTCCACCATGTCGCTTGGTTTGTCGCATTCGCTATCACGACACAAGCTCAAGTTCTCGCCCGATAAGGTCGATACTATGATTGTTCAAGCTATCGCCCTGCTTGACGACCTGGATAAAGAGCTGAACACTTATGCCATGAGAGTCAAGGAGTGGTATGGATGGCATTTCCCGGAAATGGGTAAAATTGTGAACGATAACTTGGCATACGCTCGAATTATTTTGAAGGTTGGCATGCGCACAAACACCTCCAACACTGATCTTGCCGATATCTTACCAGAAGAGATTGAAACTGCCATCAAGGCGGCAGCTGAAGTCAGTATGGGAACAGAAATTACTGAGGAGGATTTGGAGAACATCAAGCTTTTGGCTGAGCAAGTTGTTGGTTTCACCGAATATCGTCAACAATTGTCTAGTTATTTGAGCGCTCGTATGCAAGCTATTGCGCCCAATCTCACAGAATTGGTCGGTGATCTTGTCGGAGCTAGACTCATTGCCCACTCTGGATCTCTCATGAACTTGGCCAAGAGCCCTGCCAGTACCATCCAAATTCTCGGTGCTGAAAAGGCACTTTTCAGAGCTTTAAAGACCAAACACGACACACCCAAGTACGGTTTGATTTACCACGCTTCCTTGGTTGGTCAAGCCACCGGAAAAAACAAGGGTAAGATTGCCCGTATGTTAGCTGCAAAGGCTGCTATCGGTCTTCGCGTTGATGCTCTTTCCGATTGGAGTGCCCAAGGTGAAGGAAAGGGCGATGATGTCGATGAGGAGGAGCGATCAATACTCGGTGTCACATCTCGTGCCAAGATTGAGCGTCACTTGCGATTATTGGAAGGCAAGCCATTACTTCCAAGAGGAGTTGCCGTTGGACCAAATGGTGCTGCTGTTTCCGCCCCTGGAAAATGGGAAGTAAAGGAGGCCAGAAAATACAACGCTGATGCCGATGGACTTGCTGGTGATGCCCCAGCCGCCGCTGAGCCAGTATCTGAGAAGAAGTCCAAGAAAGAGAAGAAAGCCAAGAAGGAAGAAGCACCAAAGAAGGAGGTCAAGAAGTTGATCGAGGAAGTTGAGTCTGATAACGAGTCCGAGGATTCCGATGAAGAGATGGCTGATGCTCCTGCCACCAACGGAGCTCACTCAGATACCATATCAACAGTCTCTGAGGATTCTCCTTCCCCCCCAGCATCCCCCCAATGGGTATCATCCATTCTCGGCAACACCAAAGAAGCCAAGAAGGCCCGAAAGGTCGAGCGACACGAACGAAATGTTGCTGAAGCCGAAAAGAAATCCGAGAAGAGAAAGGCTAAGAAGGAAAGAGATGCCAAAAATGCAGACCGTGAGAAGAGAAGGGAAGCAAAGGCAGCACAGGAGGAGAGCAGAGCAGCTGCCACGCCAGCTACGCCAGTGGACCCAGATATCAAGAATGCTGAACTTGCAGGTCTCAGCTTGGAAAAGTACAAGCGCAAGCTTGAAAGAGGCCAAATCACCCTTGGCGAGGATGGTACACCAATTGTCACCAGCAAGAAAGATCTCAAAAAGCAACAGAGGGCCGCAGAGAAGGCTGCAGAGAAGGCCGCCGGTTCTAGCAGCAAAAAGCGAAAGTCGGAAGATGATGTTGAGAAGTCGGAGAAGAAGAAAAAGAAGAAGAGCAAGGCTTGAGTTTTTTCCTCTCTCTGGTTTCTGTAACATAATGCTTGATGTTTCTCTCTCCGGCGTGTGAGGTCTTGTTGTCGGCGTCCGGGGTGGCATTGTCAGGGTATTTGAGTTTGATTTGGAGTAACGAAAAATGGCTGTTTGGCTCTTTTGCAAATAAATAAACATCACTGGATCCAGATACCTTATTGCCTTTATATGTTTGTTTGATCGCATTCCTCGGTTGTGACTTGGTGAGACCTTTTTCAATCCCCAATTACCAGCGCAAGAGTTGCGCCATCATGATTCTATTTACAATCTTGCACCCAAGTCCTCTTCACCTTCAAACCATATTATCCCTGCAGTTATTCAATCCCAAATTCCTACTCGAGGCATTGCATCTTAGTTCTGTCCACATCCCCATCGTTCTCCTCCGTGTGTTCCCTTTTACCATCAGTGTTGATTTGAAGCTTTTCGGTCGCCATCGCAAGATTCTCGACCTCGGTTCCCTCGGTTTCATCATCGGAGGGCTCGAGGGTTTTGAGGCCATACATTTCTCTGAAATAGGACTTTTGGGATTGTTAGTTGATTCAATTGCTATTATGATACTTGCAGGTACTCACTTTGATGCTGAACCTCTTGTCGAATTCCAGGCCCGTTGCTTCAGCGCGCCACTGCCACCACTCATCTCCATCGAAGTAGGGGTCTTCGTGCTCGACCGACTAGATATTGCATATTAGTTGTTGTAAATGGAAAAAAGGAAAGCTGGCTTACCTGTCTCAAATAGATATACAAGTCGTCTTCATCCTTGGGCGACAAGACATCCTCCTCATCCTCCTCCGATAATTCCCAAGCCTCTTCTTTTGTTGTTGCTGCTCTTCTCGCGATTTCCTTATACCACCTAATCTTCAACTTTAAATACATTTCCCTCATGAGTTCAACCTCCGTTCGCGCCAAAGGTGAAACATCTTTGGTGAGTCCATTCACCATATTCAGAAACCCATAAAACTTGAGTTTCTGGCCAAGCCAGTGGTGATCAACTTGCTATTTGAATGTTGGAAATAAGACTGTTTCGGGGTCGCGATGGATGCGATGCCTCTCGTGCATTAACTGAATTTGTCTTTTGACTTCACGAATAATGTGTTGCTCGAAATAATCGACATTTTATAGAGGCATGATTCGTTTGTGCGGTGGTGTTGTGGTTTTGGTCGAGGTTGCGATTCGTCGAGAAATTATAGGTGAGGAAGACGCGTAAGAAAATGTCTGAAAGGTAAAGGTCAGAAGGACGCGGTAGAATGCTTGCGCTCAGCAGATTAAGGCATCCATTGGTGCTAAGAGCCATAAAGCATTCACGATTCTACAATTCTATTGGGCAAGATCACCCGAAGCAGGCCCAGGATACCCCCACACAGGGTCGAATTGTTCGTGTTGTAAAATAAGACACCTGTATCTCAACAAATTCAAAATTTTGCCCTCGTGGCTTAGTGGTAAAGGTGCCGAGATCATTGATCAACCAACTAATTTCTCTGCCCTACACACAAGTCGGGACAACATGGTGCCTACGGGACTCCAATCGTTCCTCGTCAAAGAAAGGGTAAAGGTAAGTATAAAAGGTGGGGGGGGGGGGCTCTGTGGGTTCTGGGGTACTTAAAAATATGTTCTATTGAAGTGAGTTTGATTCCCATACTGGTGCACCGGAGAATATATTTTTGCTATTTTTGATTTTTTTTCCTCTTGAGTCGCATTGTCTTGAATTTCTTTATGCTTTCATATGTTATGAGATTGCACCTAGGCATTGTTTTGGCTTTCAAGTCTGGTTGGGAACTCTTCAAGATACGTAGTAGTTGTTGTTCGGTCGCTTAATTAAGTGGAGACATTTCGCCTGACGAGGTAGCTATGTAAAAGGTACTCTTCATTGACGGGTCGTTATCTGACTTTTTTAATTGCTTCCAGTTGTTATTTCATGTCCCCTTCCCTCTATACTAAGCGCTTCTACGGCATAGTTATTTTATGCTAGTAAATTTCTAAACTTTTCCGTTCCTCTTAAGCAAGCATGAGCATGGAAGCCTGTTGGTATATAACATCTCTACTTCGCTGCTCAACTTCTTAATAGTTGCTAATGTAGAAACTCGGTATTCCAAGTCAATTCTAGAAAACAGTGTATGAGATTCGCTGAACTTGTACTTGTAACTAAAAGTGAGGATCGTATTTTGCCCCACCTCTTTTCAGCCACTCACCAGCCACTTCTCAGCCTGATATTTTCCTCTAGACCTCAGCCTTGCGACTCAATCCTGTCATCAAAATCAATCCCACCCCCAAACACAAAACAAAGCAACATATACAACTATGGCAGATGATAAATCACGTTCCAGATCTCGATCCCCGAATCGACCCTCAATGCGTGACGCACCCACAGGACCTCGCGAGGACCATACACGACGTAATCGTTCCCGATCCCCGCGTCGCGACCGTCGAGGTGGTGGGGGAGGAGGCTTCCGATGGAAGGAAAAACGAAGAGATGATGACAGAAATAAGGAGGGAAGGGAGAGAAGATTAGAGAGGGGATATAGGAATCGATCGCCGAGGAGGGATAGGAGGGATGATAGAGACGGAGGCGACAGAAGAGATGGTGGGAGGGATGGAGGGGACAAAGGCGATAGAAGAGAAGGCGAAAAAGATCGCGCGCGACGAGAGAAACGAGAGAGGATCGTTGAACCTAACATCTCTAAGAAAGAAGATTCTTTGGACTTAGCCTCGAAGTTCGGACCCTCCTCTACCTCCAATTCCAATACCAACTCGACGTCGAAACCGAATCCAGCACCCCCACAACAGCAATCCGCAGCACCGCAGGAAAGAATGATCACAGTTTTCGTCAACGATCGACTCGGTACTCGGGCGCAAATTCCCTGTTTGGCATCAGATAATATCAAGTTGTTTAAGATGCAAGTTGCGGCGCAGATTGGGAGACAACCGCATGAGATTCTGTTGAAGAGACAAGGGGAGAGACCTTTTAAGGATATGTTGACGTTGGAGGATTATGGGGTTAGCAATGGGGTGCAACTTGATTTGGAGATTGATACTGGGGAGTGATGCGGGGATTTACTTTGGGGTAGGGGTGGAAACTTGGTGTACAAAACGAGCGAGCCCATTTGGGGTTTGTTGGAGATGGGGGAAGAATGTGTTTGTATACGCAATGGGGATTCGAACTCTTTGGATGAATTGGAATGAAATTTCACCCTCCATTGCTGGGGGAACAGCGCTTACAGCCAAAGTAATGCCGAGAAGATATTAAACTTGCCTACCATACCTTTCAATCCACAAGAAAAGATTTCCAATGCTCCATTGCTCACTCTAATTTCATCGTCTTAATCTCTCTTCTGGGACTTGAAGTTCTCTTGTACTTCTCATAATTCAGCGCCTCTAATTCTCAAAAACAAGGTATGCCAATCTCATGAGATCTGAATGTCTCACACGTTACTCCCTTAGATTAGATATTATTTAGGCATAATTCACATGAACGATGGATGTGATATTGTGATGTATGGGTGTTTGGGTGGATGGATACCATGCGTGGCACGAGTTGGGATTATAATTCCTTCTTTTTAGGATACCCAGTACAGAACCTCAGTACCCTATTTCTTAACAGCTTTCCTGGTCGTTGTTTCTGCTAAGGATATAAAATTTTTAATTCCTTTCCTTAGCGTTATTACTCTGTAACAAACGATTTTGCGATCACTAGGGAGAGACGATACCTCAAATGGTAGTTGAATGCGTTTTATTATCACATTGCTTCGCTATGATGATGGTATGTATGACTCTACCAAACCAACCCCGCTATCAAACCCAAAACCCAAAACCCAAAACGCCCTTGATCCAATGCAGCCATGCGACACCAATACCCCAGCCATCAAAATATAGCACTCCACTCTTTATATCTTCCCTCTCATAGCCAATCCCCAACAAAAGAAATCCAGACCGTCGGGTATACAAAGCATCCAATCTCAATCCAACCCCTTACTCACACCCTTTCTCATAAACACGGGCCCCTCAAACCTCCCTACTCCCACCACCCCCCATACTAGCTTGAACAATCCTCCGCGCCCGCCTATCCTCCTCCGCAACAACAAGACTAAAAACCCTAGTCGCAACACCCTTCTCCTCCCACCCCGGAACTTTATTCCTAAACTCATCCACAGCCTCCAAATGCCACTGCTGCAACACCATACTCCTACCCCCCGAACTAACAGTCCTACCCACAAGTCGACTAACAACCCTAGTATCATGTCGTCTCCTCACACTCCCATATACATCCTCCCTCCCGTAATTTCGATTCTCAGGTTTCCAGCTCCAAACGATTTGTTCGAGGAGTAACCAGTGATCGCGTGTCCAAGTTGTGGCTGATAGAGGACGGTAGAGGGGGGATGAGGGATTGGGGGAGGAGGATACCCATGCTACTGCCTTTGAGGGGGAGTCTTGGATGCCTGGTCTTGGGGCAGGGGCTTTGAGGGGGGAGCGAAGGATGGATTTTGTGGGGGAGAGATGGAGGGGGCCTGGACGAAGAGGGTTGGCGGCTAGACCAACGTTTTCGGCCCATTTGAGGGTGCTGTCATCTGCTTTTTGGTTTTCCTTTTCGGAGGTTGAGGTTTTGGATGAGTTGCCGTCGTTCATGTAGTCGGGGGAAGAGGGAAGATCGGAGGCGGGGGTGCCTGAAAGGGGAAGATTCGATCGACTTTGAGGGAAGGAGTTAAGTGATTGTGCGTTTGAGGGTGCAGTTCCAAATTTGATGGTAGACTTGCTGATGTCGAAAAGTTTGGATGGTAAGTTCTCCGCCCCCCTACTCCTAGGTCGTGGGGTAAATCCTGTCTTCTGTGGGATGGGAGTGAAGGATATCTTGCCCTCAGCGGGACTGCTGCTCGCTTCTGGTGTTTCTGGTCTAGCGCGTTGGTTTGATTGAGAGTCGAAAGATGTTTCTCTATCAGGCTGCCTATTAAGTTGGGAAGAAATACCACCAGAGTTTGATGGAAGCACAGGAAGTTTCTTTGGAGGAGATGCTGCAAATAAAGCAGATAGATCCAGGCCACCCTTCTCACGAACACGAGGCTTGAAGTTCGTTTTCTGTGGTATTTGAAAGTCTGATAGCTCCACATCCAATTCAATCTCGTTGTTGAATTGACTTGTTATAGTGCGTCTTGCCGTCAGAGGCTTTGCGATAGAATCACCGATGATGTTTCCTGCAATGTGTGGTCGCTTTTCAACAACAGGAGATGAGATATGCGACAGCTCGTCGCTGTAAACTAATCGTTTGCTGTTCTTCCTCCATGGACTTGGCAATTTACTTCTTCTAGGCTTTTCTGTGACATTATTGGATTCATCAGGAACACCTTGTTTTCTCCATGACATTGGTGAAGATGTTCCCATCGTTTCTAGCAACAATCCGAAATCCTCGTCGTCGCTCTCATGTGACTTGAAATCATCATCAGAATTGATGACAACGACTTGGTCATCTTTGGCAGAATCAATCTGCTTGCTGACTGCCGCCCTCTCTGCCGCCCATGTTCTCTCTCGCGGCGGTGTTGAGAGTTGTCTGGTGGAGGAATTCCTAGTGGGTTCTGGTGTAACACTTCTCCGGTTTCCAGGGGCATTGTCGACATTTGACCCCTGATTACTGATAATCTCGATTTCCTGCTCAGCTTGCCAACTCATCTCATTTTCGCTTCGGACAGTGCCAATTCTTGATCGGATGCTTGAAAACCGGTCGGGCACGACTGGTTGGTGAGGTAGTTCGAGAGTGTATTGTTCCTTTTGCTCTACTGACGGCGATCGATGATTGCGAGTAGCGCTGCTGAATGGATCATCCTGACCGGCAGACCGAGCCCATTGAGGTTTCATATTTGAAGATGCTGCAAAATTATCAGTCAGACAGAGTTTAGGAAAAGCCTTCTCGCGACGTTCTTCCAACGGTGAAAGTTGACAATCTCTTGCAACACTTGAAGGGTTTCTATTGGCAGATGGGCTCTTAAAGGGGCTCCCTAAACTCTGTGACCGAGATCTTGACGACGAGGAAGGTACAAGAGCATCTTGGAGTACACGGCCTGCTTTGGCAATGGGAGACAGAGTTGGCCTTCTGCTTTCTGACAAACCATCCAGGCATCCGACTTGCTCATTGGGCTGTGGAACAAGCGGGGGCAAGTGTGGAGATGAAAACATAATCGAAGGAGTCTCGGCCGCATCTGGATATAGTTGACGATGTTGACGGAGATGCGCCGTATAGGTGTATCTGCGTGAAGGAGGCGATGAAGGCATCTGGGAAAATATAGTAGACGCTTCATTTACACTCGGCTCACCGTCAACACGCCCAATGGGCTGAGTTTTACCTCCCGTAGAAGCCTTCGTCATGGGTGACTCGCAAGGAGGGGACGGGGTTTCCTCAGGGGTGAGAAGACGAGGACTCGTAGATTTTATAGCGAGAGATGATAACAGACCTGATTTTGAGCCAGGGACATTTAGTTGTGTCGAGGCTTTTACTGATGAACTGTCCATTTTGGAAGTCGCCAGTCTCTTGGCAGCTGGCGTAGCTGCTTCCAAAACTGCTGAAGGAATCGCCGAAAAGGAATCGTCGTACGCCTCATCGTTTTTGATCGTCGCTACCAAGAAGGTCGATTTTGGGAGGGCCTTAACTGGAGATGCAGCCTCAAAGATCTCTGGTGCTATAGTTGAAAATGAATCGTCGACTTCGGGGTTTGATAGTAAATTTGAAAGAGCTTTAGGCTGGGGATGTTGGGTGACGGATACATCAAAATCTTGCAAGGCATCCTTAGGACTTGATGCTTCCGCTTGAGGACCCTCAGATGGGGCCGGCCTAGCTTCCTCTACTTCTCGTTCCTGACTGGCTACATCTACGTCTTCGTCGGCTGCAGATTGCTGTATTGATAAAAGGCTTTTATCTCGGGGAGGGTTTGATGTATCGTGGTCTTGAATTCGATTCCAAGGAGTGCTATGGTTCAGTGAGTCCATAGATATCATGCTAAAGCCTTCGCTTTCCATTATTGTATCAAATTCTCTCGTTTGATCGACACCATTTCCATCTTCGTGGTCATCCTCGTCCACTGCATCTTCCGGTCCACCTTCCCCATCGTATTGGCCATTTTCATTAGAGGACACCGAGCCTAACCTAGTTGATGGAGAACCGAGGCCGTCAGCGAATGGCTCTTCTAAATGCTGCGATCTTAAAGGCTCCAGGGAGAGCGAGGGTTGATTGGCAAAATCTGCGTCCATTTGTTCTGTCGCATCAAGAGTTTTAGGACTTGACCATCCAGGCTTTCGAGGAGTTTCGTTGCCAGGACTGAATCTTGCAATTAAAACATCTTCTTGACCCTTTCGATTGGGGTTTGGTCTTCGGCTGTAATCGTTCGACTGGATTGGGGAGGATGCGGGGTTGTGTTCGACAAAGTTATCCTCCATATCATGTTCAGAACCAGCATTGTTGTTATCCTGGTTCAAATGCGCAATGTCCTCTTCGTTCATCGCCTTCCTTCTCCCTCGACC
Source organism: Calycina herbarum (assembly GCA_001414485.1). Taxonomy (NCBI): domain Eukaryota; kingdom Fungi; phylum Ascomycota; class Leotiomycetes; order Helotiales; family Pezizellaceae; genus Calycina; species Calycina herbarum. Next base: position 146,794 of record LLEY01000113.1, read on the forward strand.
TTTCTTATTCGTGGAATTCGATACCATTTCGTGTGCGTCGTTGGCCTCGGCTGGCGAGGAAGACTTTTGTTGTGATCCTTTCCTTGCTCGCGACTGTGTTGTTCGTTTCCGTCCGGGTACGTCTATACTTCTGCCAACTGAAAAGGTCTTATCTTGGTCATCCTCCCATCCTGGTTCTCCAAACGACTTTCTCCTGGGAGTTGCTCTCCGAGTCGGTGTGCCAGCGCGCGTGCGCTTCTTTGGCGGAATTGGAGTCCCAGTTGACTTCCTTGGCCTTCCTTTCTTCTTGGGCGTCATGGCTGGTTGCCCTTCGTTCTCAGTATCTGATAAGCCCTTGACAGGAACGGTGGTGGTAAAAGTTCTTTCCTTCCTCCGGTCTCGAGGCGCGTGAGAATTCAAGGGCGATTCCTCCTCGCCACCGATGTAATTTGTGTAGAACCCCTCGGCGTCTGATTCCCCAGCTTCCACGGTGACTCTGATCTTCTGGGGAGAAAGCGTGTCTCCTACATCCAATTCGAAGGTTTGTTTTTTGGGCGAGCTTCCACTCATTGGGATGGACATTCGTGGTTTTGCGGATCGTCGCGTCTGCGACTTGGGTCTCGAGGAGCCATAGCCATGGAATGTAGGCGTGTCGTTCAGGGGATCCGGCGAAGAGGACATCTCGTCGCGTCGCGTATTCGGCATGGCGATGGCTTCAAAAGTTTTGGAGGGGAATTGGGGCCAGCATATGAGCACGTCCGTATAATGTTTACGAGCTATTGTAATGTTGACAATATGCCAGATTGGGTGTAAGCGGCGCTCCACGTCTTTTAGTTCGGACCAGTGACCGGGCCGATTATGGGATAACCTTAAATCAGCCGTGTCAGCCACCCGACAGCTTTCCGAGTGCGGGGAAAATAGTTGCATTTATTTGCCACTTGAAATCCCGTACTCGAGTACAACGACCTCCGAACGGCATGCGTTCATCATTTCTTGTAAGATGATTTAAGGCGTGCTTGACACTTGACACAGCGTGGTGCTTGACAATTCACTCACCTCTGCAATACTAATCGTTTCCGACTCAAGCCTCCTGAATGGACGCCCTTCGCCAGTCCAAGAGTCCAAGAGAGCGAAGGTGAAACTTTACTTCGGCTGATCGGCCATTATCGATTTGTATTTCTAAGGCCATAAATGACGTGCGAGGTGCTTACAATATCACCAACACCATCGTCGGCTTGAATCGTAAAAGGTCGGCTTTAGTCTCCTATATATTACTATCCATCTTCTCTCTTTGTCTCAAACTAATTCCACTTCCATCACAACAAATCCAGCACACCAAGCAGCTATCAACTCACTCCACTACTTTACCTCGGCCTGTCAGACAACCGTTCTCCGCAGTAAGGCCAACCTCCAAATCCTCTATACAATGGCAACCGCAGCAACTTTCTCCGCCACTCCGGCTCATCTCCTCTCCCAACCAAAACTATCGGAAGTAGAGACAACAACACAAGCCAATGGCAGCTCTTACATTCCCCGCGGTGACACAATTGTCACATTAAACTATTTCCAGCCTCCCGAGGATGGAGCTGTCCCATTCAACTATGTCGAAGCCCCTCCTGAGGGTCAACCCCAGCGAAACTACGGGGATGTCGATATCAAGGTTCCAATCAAGGACATTCGCGGCCACGAAGACGAGTACACCCTAGACAAAGACGCTTTCAAAGTCGTTTCCAACGTCCCCGAGTCCACAGAGAAAGAGTTTGTGGATGATAAGTCCATTGAGAGAAACTACTATCCCGAGGTGGAGAAATTGATTCTGGACAACATTCCTGGCAGTAACAGAGTTATTTTCTTCGATCACACCATTCGTCGTTCGACCCCCGGTGCCAACCGTGCTCCGGTCACTCGAGTCCATATTGATCAAACTAAAACCTCCGCTCCCCAGCGAGTTATCCGACACGCACCTGAAGATGCGGAAAAGCTCCTTCAAGGAAGACACCGAATCATTAATATCTGGCGTCCACTAAACGGCCCTGTGCAAGCAAGTCCTCTTGGGTTTGCGTCCTCCTCGACTTTGAAAGACGAAGATCTCATTCCCATCGAGCACCGATACCCCGATCGAACTGGTGAAATCGCTGGTATCAGATATAACGAGGGTCAGAAATGGCATTACCTTTCTGGGATGAAGAATGACGAGAGATTATTCTTGGAGTGCTTTGACAGTGAGGCTTTGAAGGCTGGTTCCGAAGTCCAAGGTGGTAGAGTTCCGCATACGGCATTTACCGATCCTCGCACGCCTGAAGGTGCTGTTGGCAGAGATAGCATTGAAGTGAGGACTTTGGTCTTTGGCCCATGAGCTAGTTGGCTTGGATGTTAAGATATTGTATTATGATTTAGAGGGCTGGTGGGCTTAGCATACGAATTTGATATTTTTTCTCCTATTATTTTACTGCAGCCGTTTTTCTTTTCCGTTGTGTGATATAATGTTAGGTCAGTACCTTGATGCAACTCCATAGCTTGAAGAGCGGCCATAGGTACGGTAGTTGGTTGGCGGCAAGTCTGGACGTGCTAGTATGAGTCCCTGTCATCATTCTTCATACATCTGAGGGGGAAAATTCTAACTGCTTAGAATAACTAGGTAAAAAGGACAAGACTTACCAGAACACTTCAAACAAGGAATATCACTTATTGCTTCCTATCAATTGATACTCTGCTGATTGACTTAATTGTCCCAGGCTTTCTAGAATAATATATTTATTATCTCTTATTAAGGTCTACGGCGAACGTTGACAAGGACTCTTACAATCTTATTGAAGAGATATCGATGGTGAATGTTGCCACAAGTCACACGACCTCTTGCCCGGAAGACACTGAGGTATAAGACTTAGAGTGTATATAGGTGAGTAAGGAAAGGCAAAACTCGCACTGCAGTGCGAGTTTCGAACTCCAGTTCCCGGCACATCATGAATACCAATCACTAACCCATCTTAAGCTCCATTTTCTATTCGGTATTCGGTGAATCATCTGCTATCTTAACCCCGCTTTCCCTTTATTCTATCTATGACTTAGCACTAACGCATTTCAAACGTCCCAAAGAACGCGAACTCAACAATACCCAGTTTGAAAGCTTACCAAACAGTTTGAAGTCGAGCTAGAACCAACTCCAGGTTTCTCAAAACAAGACACTCCCAAAATTCAAGATGGAAGATCCCCTCGCTCCCCCAGATACTCCACCCCCTCCGATCCCATCCCGTTCTCCAGACCGAAAATCGGCGCCAGAACGACTTGAAACTCCCAAAAGCGTCGTGCCTTCAACCCAAAAATCAACTCAACAGATCCAAACCCCAAATCAAGAGTTCCAAGAACCATATCAAGAGCTCAAGACCCACGACCCAGAACCATTCACCCTCGAAGAACAACTAGCAGCCTACATCCATCACCTCCAGCACCAACATAACCAAGAAATCGCATTCCTCCAACAAGACCTGCACCTCGAAAAATCCAAACGCGTTCACATAAATCAAGAACACATCCAAGAACGCTTAGCCTTGGAATCCAAAATCCAAGATCTCACCCTCCAACTCTCAACTACACAAGCGCAGATACCAGGAACATTCGAGAATAAATGTTCAAACCTCGAGAAATTGCGAGAAGAATTTCTTGAAATTAGGACGGAGGAACTCGCGATTTTGGTTTGTGAAACTTATTCGACGATTGATTTGCTTAATTTACTTGATGGGGAGGGGAAGGGGAGTAGTTCCGAACCGGGGACGAAGCGGCAATATGGGAATGATTATCGAATATGGAGTGGAGTATTTTTGAAATACATCGAAATCTTACACACCATGTACTCACAAACCCACCCCTCTCTCCTATCCGCAGTCCTCAAATTCCATCGCGAGATCTTGAGGTTATCAGAGAGTTACTCGTGGAAAGATCAAGTTCTCCCGTTGGCACTTTTCCATCATGGGATGGTGAAGAAGGAGGGTGTTACAAAGGCTGAGAACTGGGGGATTCCTGAGAAGACTAGGAGGAGGTTTTGTCCGGACAAGAAGACGGATGGGGATGGGGAGAGCGTGAAGGAGAAAGGGAGGTTAACAGCCTTGTCGGATAAGTTTAAGGATAATGAGATGCTGAGGGGGTATACGAGTTTGAAAGAACGGTATGTTGGACCTAAGCTGGGGAGTGTATTGGGGGAGAGTAAGGGGAAGGTTGGAAATGAGAGTAAAGTTACTATTGCAGAGAGTGTTAGGGGAGATGAGAAAGAAAGTAAAGTCACTCGTGCGAGGGGTAGTAGAGAACACGTTAGAGGTGATAGGAGGCGAGCTGATGCTTTGAGGTATGGGTATACTCTTACATAGAGGAGATTCAATTTTTATTCCTCGTGTAGAGAAGTGTGATGGGCTCGGTGTGAAACAGTGATCCTAGCAAGAGGTCCAGCCATCCTTTCAGCTAACACTTAATTAAAGAAATTATTCCAAAGGACAATAATATTGAAATACAACTATACCACTTACATTGATCACTTGCTTTGCGCAAGAATCCGTGCCGTTTATCATTGACATACTTCCAAATACTTAAGCAAAATATCCGAGTTACATCAGAAAATGTTATTTGGTAGATACTATTTCGGTGTAGGCTGAATAATGACAGGGGTTCATACACCATAAGCAACACTTACTGAATAAAGATGTACCAATATATCTGGGAGAGTTTACTTGATTGGATGTCGAAGTTCACTGAACATGTGACTTTTTCGTTTTTTAAGTAGTAGAACTACTTAAAAAGTGGTGCGATGTACAACAAAACGGTTCTAGACAAGGTCACATGTTCCAGCAATTCGGTACGAGATTCATACATTCTTTATTTATCTGGAAATTTGCTAGATAACTGTTTCCTCCTATAATTTTGTTATTGGGGTGTACGCTGAACGGTGACATGATCTCGCAAGCTCTTATTCGTTAAGTCATTCATGTTTATGTCTAAAGCTACGGTCTGTTGATGAGTACTAGAGGAAATAGCAGCTATTGTTGAACCATAAGAATATGTGACCAAAGCCACGCTTGATTAAGAGTGGTTTGGCCCATTCGCGTGGCAAGGGTTCGCAACAACCGCGAATTGATTCAACACCTCGACATATATATCTAATCGCGATGGAAGTTTGGTTTGAAGCCCTTGGACGTTATCCAGAAGCTCTTATAAGAATCAGTTGAGAACATGATAAACAAACTTGTCACATAATTTTCAAGTGTTGAGCGACCGTTTTTTGATTCACGAGACCTGAATTATTGAGATCTCCAGCTATAATCTATTCGGGGAGAAGAATCACACATCCGATATTCCTCTTAATCCGATGAACTCTGTGAAGGTGAATGATTTCTCGTGACTTGGATTTCTTGTATAAATTATTGAAGATTTTACACTCATTTACGGAGTGAATACATTTTTTCCATCGATTTTTGGCCTACTTAAGCATGGCTTCGTTTACTCAATCTCTAAGACAACTTTTGGAATCCCTTCCACAGCCAAACTCAAATCGACTGATCACGATGGCAGTCAGCGACTACGCCTTCGCTCCACCATCTGCCCCGAGGCAAGACTCCGAGGATGCCATTCCTTGGGATGACTCGGTTGCACGTATGAAGATTGGTATTGCACAACTTCAACTCCAAAGCATTGCAGAACTGGCACATTACGTCTATCGAAACAGTCTTTTGACGAAAGGATATGAAATAGAACTTCGCGACCTCGCTTGGCAGCTCGCTATGCAGGCAAAGCGACTTAGCAAACTAGGAACAATTTTAAAACAACAAGATGAAGCTACTGAGCTGATCCAACCAATCCCGGAGACCGATCGTGCCGCTAAAGTTTACGACGACATGGTTGTGGCTTCAACATATTATACAACACTAGAAACTCTCTTCTTAGAGTGCACCGGAGAACCATTGCCCAAAGTCAGACCAGGCATCGACGAGTGGGATCGCTTACCAGAAACCGAAAAAACCAAGAAGGATTTCAAAGATTGTAAGGCAAGATGCACTTCACGCCAGAATCGTATCGCAGCTCTCCAGTCATACATCGAAGCCCAAAGTACAATCACGAAAACAGACGTCCGCGAAACCCATCGTTGCACTTGGCCGGGCCTCCTGTTCAACATAAAGTTTGCCGGAGCGCGTCGACAAACCATTCCCACCCCGTCCCCTGAATCTTTGGCCAAAATCTACGCCACCTTGACGGAATCTATGAAAGCCGAATTTGAGAGAGCTATTCTGCACCGTGCGCCTCCAAGAAGTACGGATTACACCTCGGAGCAAACGCAGCTCTTTTTCATACACCGCAAGGACTACTATGCCTTTATCGGACTATGGTTGGTAGAGCACAACTCGGGTTTGGAAAAGCCAGAGGGTTTTGAGGAGTTCAAGAAAGCTGTTGCTGGTAATTGGAAGCAGTACACTGAGAACAGTGAGAATACGCCTACTAGCGAAAGTAGTAAGTGAAGTCTACTTTTACCTTTCTATCGTGTTCAAGACCTGGAAGAGGTATGCTAATGAAAAGCAGTGGAATCAGTCAAGCCCGATGATGCGGATGCAGAAAGTCAAGTCAAGCATGATTGATTCTCGTGCTCCCGGCTGTGCTATCCTACCCCTCTTTTCCCCTTCTTAGGCGAGTTTTCGCATAATTAATAAATTACATTTTTACACAAAATACAGGTGATTGTAACTGTTCATGATCTATAGTAAGCCGCTGGAGAATATATGTTCAAAGTTGTGAAAGCTATGTTAGGTGGACTTTTGACAAATTGTACAGAAAATGTGAGAGGGATAGGAAAGTTGTGTATATGGTAGGTTGTTTGCAATTTAAAATTGATCATTTGATAAAATAGGAGGATTCAGCTGGCCCAAAGAATCGCTTTTGCGTTTCATCAACGTGAATTCCAACCATGCTGATCCAACATGGCTTTACCACGCAAGCGAACCCCTATGCCTCTTCAATCCCATAATCCCACACATGCTAAACCAACAAGCCCATCCCTGGCAGAGCTCACATAATTAAGCAGGCATCACTAGAAAAATTATGTGAACAAAGTGCGTTGACCAGGGATTTATCGAATGGCTCGGGACGATTCTCAACCGCTTTCATTCGGCTCAAAATCTCAAGCTCTTTCTCATGATCTGGGTGATCTTTTCCAACGCAGTAACGGTCAACATCCAGCTCTTTCTCTGCGAATAAGACCGCCAGCCTTTTCTTGTTTAACTTCACGCAGTATCAAGCCGCATCATGATAACTAGATGAGCGTAAGAATATTGCCGTTTGAAGCAACCTAGGTTATAAACTGACGATATCCCAAGATCACGGTTTAGCAAGCCTTCCGATTGTTGAATAGCTGCGATTCTCTGGGCCGCTTTCAGGGCTTTCCCCCATGATTCCTCTTTACCAAAACGGGAATTCATTGCCAGCCGTTGATCAAGGTTGACAAGCTCGGCTCTCTTCAGCTCTCTATTGTTGCCCTGTGGAGTGTCTTCGCAGGCAGGGCATACGCACAGAAAGCCCCATTTCTTCAATTCGCCTTGACGCTGGCTTCGAGTACGATTGGTGCCATTATTGTACATAACAAAGAGCTCCTCGTCGACCTGGAGATCGCGTACTGCATGGAAGGTTCCTTTCTCCAGGTTCGTATTGTAGGCAAAGTGTATATTTGAAATACACGAGTGATTGATGCGAGAGCTAAGCAAAAAGACTGCGGAATTAAACGCATTCGCTGCACTGATTGAAAGAACTTCTCGATGCAATTTTGGAATATTTTCCCAAGGCTTCCCCACCTCACGCTCCGTTGCCCTTTTAAAGTCGTCGCACGCATATGCGTACAGTCCCAAGTATGACTCCTGTTGCAGAGACGTAAGGCTTTCAAACTCTTGCACAGTATAATTTGCCTCAAAGTCTTCACGTGCGACTCAGAGAAGTGCAGATTCCGCAATGACACGAGTGCCACGAGGGATAAGAGCTTTCGCAAAGATGCCGAGACCCTTTCCTACTGCTTCTCTGACCTCGATGAGATGACGAGCATCTGCGAAAGATTTTAGTGAGAGTTGCTTCAAACGCCTGAAGAATTGGAGGTTATACCACCAGTTGCCTCTGGCTCTTTTGTCATGATTTTGAAGGACGCGGGTTATTGACTTGATTCACAAGACCAGAATATCCAGGTGGAGTCCTTCTCATCGACCTTTATATGAATGATAAAGAAGTTAGTGCAACTTGCAGTGTTTGAATTTGGACGGAGGGTGACGTTCAGTATGTAGCAAACGGCTAATGCAACTACCTTATAAAACAGCACCGAGCCAACCACAGTGTGAGCAAGGAATACTCAGGTACTCAAGTAGTACTCTGAGTAGTGTGAGTAGAGTAGAGTAGAGTAGTACTTAAATCTCGGCTGAGTAGAGTAGAGTAGTTACTTATGACTACTCAAGTAGTACTCTGAGTAGTATACTATAAATAGAAATAAATAACTAAAGTACAAAGTAGTTATCCTTAAAGTCTATATCTTCATCCTTCTCCTCTTTCTTCTTTCTTTCTTCTTCAGTCTCTTCTTCTAGATAAAGGCCCTAGCTTTTCAGACTAATTATAGCCTTATTAGTAGGTAGATTAGTATTTAGAAGTGTTCTTTTTAAGCTAGATAAATATTAGTATATATATATATATTATTAGATATTTAAGAAGGATTATTTACAACTTATATTCCTTCTCTAAATATTTCTTTATATCTATTATAAATCTAGAAGAAACTAAGAAGACTCTCCTTTTTTACTCTAGGATTTAAGATTAAAGCTATATATAAAGCTCTATTCTTAGATTCTAGAACTCTGCTCTTAGGATAGTACTTTCTTAGCTTAGCTATACCTTTATTAAGAGCGTCTGTAAAGATATTTTATCCCCTTTAAGAGTTAGTTATATATATATAAGTAAGAAGTAAGAAAGAGAGTAGAAAAGAGATCTCGCTTAAGCTCTTAATAGTCCGGTAAAACCTACTCCGACGCTACTCCGAGCCTCGGTCCGGCCCGGCCCGATACAGCCCGAATACTCTGAGTACTACTCTGAGTTACTCAGAGTACTATGAGTAGTACTTAAAATCGGTTGAGTAGAGTAGAGTAGTGGTCACTACTCTACTCTACTCTACTCATTTCTCACACTGGCCAACCAAAATAAATCCTCTGTGGTTACACTACATACATTGTCACGGGACTCCTTTGGTTTGAGAAAAGGCTCAAGCTCAAAAGAGACCGATTTATAATGATTCTTGGGAAATTTAGCGACGAATTCCTGAGACTCAAAGCATGTCCTTATCTTCGAATAACTCACTATGTCTTGGACATATCCTTTGTTGTGGAAAGAATGCTCTTGTTTCAATTCTGCGACGAGATGACACTTCTGATTCACTCGAACTTGGGTTCTCGAGCAAGAACAAGAAAGCTAGTGTTTTTGCTGGAATGAACAGCCTTCACGACTCTTGATGAAGGTAAGAAATAAAGTGTACTTCTTTCCCAAATACAACACGCAAACAAAACCACAACACATTAAAACTACACTGCCCCTCACTAAGCCGCCTAGAGAGAAACTCCCCAACAGAGACCATGACAGGGCCCATATTGACACCGAGGCTGTGGGACGAAACAACCGCTGGTCTAGCATCCACCATCCGAACCATCGAGCTCACCGAAAAACTCGCGATCATCGAGACTATACTTCAACTCAACTTACACGACTCATGGGACCGCACTCACAAGACCTTACTACTCGAAGCATGCAGCCAAGCTTACCGAACTGAAAGAACTTTCGTTGAAGTCATCGCCAACACTCACCGTGGCATCCAAAACGGCACCGAAACCCAGGAAAACCTAGAGAGCTGGACAAAAAGCCTAGTTAAAGCAGAAAAAACATCCAAGAAGGCAGAAGCTGAGATTGAGCCTCTCCGAGCAAACTTGTGGGATGTAATCTTTGATGAGAAGAGGGCGATTGCTACTTTGGGAGAACGGGGATGGAGTGAACCCCAAAAACAGATCATTCAAAGACGACGGGATGAATTTCAACGCGCTTGTCGACGAATCGAGAATCTTCGCGAGGAAATCAAAGCTGTCATAACCGAAGAAAAGATACTGGCTGTCTATCGTGGAGAATCATTACTCGTCGCTTTCAACGCTCCAAGAAGCAGCTTTTTCCCCGAGGAGAGCAAATACGACCCCGGAACCCAATCTAGCTCAGATGCCATACGTGAGAAACTCAAGGAGGATCGCCTGAGAGCCGCTATCAACGGTACGTCTCCTCTCAACTTAGCGCACCTCACACCAGAGCAAAAGAGAAAGTACGAGAACCTCCAAGAACGACGGCTGATGGTACAGCGAAGAGTGGAAGAACGTATGGAACGTTATTCGAAGTTCTACCCCTCCAACGAACTGCAAATCCCGTTTGAATTGTCTGACTCGGAGGATGAGAACGTTTTTGCTTACTCGAGCAGCAAACGAAGAAGAGTCAACAATGTCTCAATCTATGAAAAGCTGAAAAAGCACTTTGAAGGCGCCTGTAAACCAATTGTGTACACCGGGTACACTGCGGAAAGAGCCAGGACTTTTGAAGGATATGATGTCAGTCCAACAGGTGTGAACAGTCTGAGTGGTCGTCTCGGTGTGGGAGAAAGATTGGAAGTGAAAGCGTGTGTGAAAGGCAGAAAAGAGCAGAGAGAGATGACGCGCGAAAAAGAGGAGGAAAGAATGGCAAATGAAGATGGTTTGAAGCATAAGTAAATGCAGCCACTTCAAATTCATCAAGGCATTGTTGGTATTGATATCGACGTGTAAAAATCACTTCGCTTCTGGGAGCTTTCTTTAGAACCATAGGCAGCTTGTGTGGGAAAAAACACCATTAGAGCAATTATTCAACTCCCGAAAAGGGCAATGGATGAGTGAAAAGTTCAACCGCGTCGTCGAATAATGCCTTGTGAAAGTGAAATCTGTTCAAGCATATATCCGTCGGGTGCTAACAGCCTCAAAACACGTGATTAGTCTCAAACCAGTAGGAGCTCAAGTCAAATATGTCGGGGTAAGAAACAAAAGAAGATAAAACGAACTCCGAGACATTGCTTCTTTACCGAATAGGTGTATTCAAAATCACTTACCTTCTCTAGATTTCATCTCCTTTCCAACTCACTCCCGTCATTAAACCAGGAGACACCCTGTCACCGTTTTACGACTCTCTTCGCTTTTCGCTTCTAAACGCAATCTCAATTTTAAGCCATGAAGCTATCAACTCCCGACCTACTCTTCATCTCACTATCATACCTATTCTTCCTCCTCCTACGCAGGAGACTGACAACAGCCCTAAACTCAGATTTACTTGCCATCAGCATAATCAATATGCTCATGCTCGGGTATGCCGCTGTTCTCTTTTATAGCATCTGCTTAGCGGCTACGATCCCACTAGCCTGCATCTTGCTGTTGCTCAAATACGCCGTGGATTTTTGTCGAAGTGTAATAACCACCACAACCACATCCGTGATAACGAGCAAGTCAAATGGTAGGTATGCTGCTGAGATTATTTCTACCACGGTTGTGAAGGAGGAGTCGATATGGGAGGTGAGAGTGCGTGGTAATTTCAGAACTTCTGGTCCTTGGAGCATGGGGTACTAAGAACATCCCGGCTGGGGCAAGTAAGAATTCGACAGCCAAACAGCGTGAAATAGAAACTACAATCTTAACTCAATAACGAGACGAATCGCGCAAGAGTAAACATGAACAACAAATCAAGAATCGTAACCAAAAGATGAAATGCACTCTCGTGAGAAACCAGACATTGAATTCCTATGCGTAATGTGCATACTTTCAAACGCTACCCAAGTGACGCCCCAAATAGTCCCACCCTGGCAAATAATAAGACCAGAGTACTTCGAGGAACGTCACAACTCCCTAGAATATAAAAAACAGACTTGGTTTTCAAGCCACCCACACGCCGCAGAACGCCATGAATACCCATCCACCCCCTATCCACAAATTCGTCAAAGGAACGCCCATAATTACATTCAAGCAAGTTGATCAGACAAAACGTGGTCAGCTCGGTCATTCCCCTTTGTGTTTTATCCTTCGTCCTCGATTACTCTGACCCTCACCAGTAGCTTGACGACTCATGGGAACACCTCCAAGATCGCTTGCTGCTTGGCTGAGCTGTTTCTCCATCATCTCGCCACCCATACGATCGTCGTCATCCCGTTCGTTGCTTGTTCTTATATATCGGTGTTTATCATCGGCTTTGACGTAATACTGGAATAGACGAGGAACTGCAACGTTTTCCAGTAATGTCCTTCCGCCATTGTCAACATCGAGGTTCTTTCCATAGCCCTCCTTGTCATTATAAGACCGTGCGCGCCGGATTAAATCTAGCTCCGCAGCCGCATCCTCGGCTCCAAGAGGGGCAGGTTGATTCGCAGCCTCGCCCTTCCCAATTGTTTTCTGGATTGCGAGAAGTGGAGGGAGTTTCGGAATCTGGCGTGTGAGAGATTGTAGATTTCCAGGGAAATTGATGTCGCTGAACGCATCAACACCCATGCCAGTGACGAAATTTGGAACTCCTCTAGTACTGCGAGTCGCATGCGAATATTGCCTTTCCATCAAGGCACCACCAGGCGGAGATTCAGCATCTTCGTTTTCGTGCTCGTTCGCAGCGATTGCCTTTTCATGTTCCGAGTTTGATTCAGACTTGCCATTGGGAGGAGATTCGCCTTCCTCTGAGAATGGTGGGTGGCGTTGCATATGAGAATGCGCCGCCAAAGCCGCAACGTTGTAGGTCATTCCCAATTCTTTCTCTGTGAAAAGCTTATCGACACTGTATAGGGGAGAATCGATTTGCGCAGTGTGCAAGGCATGTTTCTCCGCGAACCAAATTGGTGTGCTGTTCCCGTTATCGACACGCTGTCTTGTAGGAGCCGGTGATTCGTCGCTATCCACAGGTTTACGCTTCCGCTTGTTTCCCTCTCCAAATGTGGGCATCTCCTCGGCATCACGGCGGTGCCTCGTGGCACGCTTGTTGTGCATGCCTCCGGGGCTCGATGGGTTCGCAATTCCGTACTGGCTTGGATGTAACAGAAGCGCATTGCTTTCGCCAACTTCCAAAGTCTCCTTCTCTTTCGCAAGTCGAGCTTTCTTGTTTGTGACACTATTGATTAATCGATCGCGGAGGGTGGTGGATAAGGCTTTGTGTTCGGTGGCTGCGAGCTTGAGTCTATAGGCGTGAGCGGCTTCAAGTTCGCTCATCTTGACGTCGAAATCTCGCTGCTTGTGGTCAGTCATAGTTTTTCCAATATCGAGTCGACCATGCATACCTTGTGCATAACCAAAGCAGTATCTCTCTCTTCTATAGCGTCATTGACCTCCTTTGCGAAGTCTGCGTATACCTTTCCGGCTCTTGGAGGGGCGTTAGGGCCAATGGACTTCATCATTGTCTTGCGGATATTATCTTGGACCAGCTCGTCGATTTCCATTGGGGAATTTCGCAGTTGTTCTTTGCCGTGAGCGTCGGCCTCCATGATGAGGTTCATGTCGATTTGAAGAGCCTGGAGCTGTTCCCGGTAGTGTACATCTCGATCGACAGAGAATTGGGCGGTGATATTTGCCAGACGTTCGGCTAGGAGAGTGCGCTTCTTGTCTCTTTTGGAGAGCTGCTGCTGAGGAGGGGAGTTGGACTGTTGTCGGTCGATTCTGTGGGATCCACCCATTATGGGGGATAGTTGAGGGGATTGACTCATTGCCATGGTCGAAGCCTCTCTGTGATCGCTGGGGAGTATGAGCTACAAGTTCTGGCAGTTATAGAGAATCAAATCGGGAGTTGAAGGTGAGGAGGATTTTGTCGCAGTGTTTTGGGGGCCTTTGTCCTCTGTAGAATGGGACGTGGAACAGCTTGATTATTGAAAATCAATATTCCTGAAAGAATAGGATAACGCTCGCAGGGTTTGAGGAGGAGGGCGGCATCGGCAGATAAGTAGACAAGTGTTGGAAATGTGAAGTTGGTGTAAATCCAGCTTGCAAGCGGCGTCACAAGGACCCGCTGGGATGTTCCGCAATGTTTTCCGCCGGCACAATCCTAGTCACGTGTACATACCACTGCCCCCAGTTTTCCCCGCAAATCACAGCTCAGGAAGATTATCACATTCAATCCTCGGCCTAGTTATCTGCATCTTCTCAAATTTATCGACAAAGAATTTTAAGGTTTATTTATATTGTGTTTGGTGTCTTACTATCAACAGCTATTGTCAGGTGGTCAAAGTCAAATGCTAATCTTTATCATCTCAAGTTCTTAGTTTATATGCACCTGAAGCGGAAAGCATGATGATCGTCTAATAGTACAAAAGTCCGGCAAAAGTCCACTATTCAACAACTTTCTCGTCCCCCCAGTTCATCGCAATTTGAACCACTTGGACTCAAAATTTGACATTTGTTCGATTGCCTCCCCATCCATCATTCCATCTACATAACACTCGCCTATGAACTTGTATTCATTGGTTCCTCTTATCTCTCGGAGTACAACTGGCACAGAGCATCCAAAAAGAATGCAAATCAAATCATTTTCCCGGGCTTTATTTGGTCCCAACCCCACGAGGCTTCTCCCTCCATTGGTGTCAGTAGTACGAAAACACGTTCTTTCCCAAACAACCTGACGAATACGATCTATAAACTCTATCATGCCCTCCGGTGTCTTGTTTAGATCCTTGACGCTATTGATGTTGAAATATGGTACATCTTTGTGTAGTTCAAGGCATTCATAGCAAGCTCGTCGATACCAACTTTTGACGGGACCCCCATCTGGCCCACGATTCGCGACAAGTGTCCGCCAAAATTGGTCAACTCTTGAGTCGGAGGCTGTTATGTCTGTGGACCAGCCCAATATACTAAGATGATTTGTTTTGATGATACCACCCGACCAAGATGCGAAGTCTTCAATTATACCGAGCTGGATACCTCGAACGCTTAATGTGCCGTCGAACATCTGCGGAAGATCTTCCGGTGTTTCTGATGGCTCTGCATACTCTCCGGGAACTGCCTTCGAAAATTCTTTGGGAGCTGGCGGTCGCGCTCTTGTCTTCCCGAACTTGTAGGATGGTGATAACTTCCCAGACGCGCGGTAAATGCCTCGCTCGGCACCTACGAAGCTATCGCCATTCAACCTGCTGCAATACAGGTAGTTTTCTTTTGGAAGCCCAAACGCATGCCCCTCCAATGAAAGTATCCAAGATGGAACGCCTTGATCTCCTCTAAGATCCTGGATAGGGGCCCAATGTCGACATAAAATATCCAGTGAGTTCGATGTTTCAATGCAATATTCAATAAATCCAGCGCAAACATCTATCAGGCATTTGTTGTAGTTGGGTTCAAGTCGTTCATCGATCGTTTTTGTTTGAAAACTCCGAGTAACGAAAAGTGAGTGTATTAGGTTCTTCAACAGCCACCAAAACAGTGCAACCAATCCTTGAATGCTAAGGGTGAGAGACGAAAAGAGTATTGCGCTTGTATTTGAGCTTGATCTGGAGGAAGCACAAGAAAGTGATGTTGTACTACTGTCGAGAACTGGCATCGATACTGTCTTTTGCGACCAAGATTGCGGAAGTGGGCTGTAATTCCAGAACACAATTATTGCAAAATACATTGCCCAGAAGTCCCAGGTAAGAAGCCGATAGCTAATGTTCATTGACTCCTTCCTGCTAGCTCGATCCTGTGCCGCTCTTTGAAAAATTTCAAGTGTCGTGTCATTTGTCTCTCTGTGTCCTTGGCTATCTGCAAAACCGCAAATACGGTATCCTTGGGGTCTTTTGCCTCGAAGGCGAATAAAATGGAGGAGACGAGATGTTCCAAGGTAACCAAACGTTGTATAATTTTACCCTCTTTAGATCTGCGGAATAGATTACTGGTTGCATTGACCAGTACACTAGCACCTAAAGATCGTGCATCCAGAGCATTGAAAGTGTCTTTAGAGTCTTCTAGGGCGTTGTACTCCGGTTCTCGCCCCAGAGCCTTTCTGATCTTTTCGTGCTTCGTTGTAAACAGTGCGATTGCATCCGAGAAATCCAGCCATGATAGACTGAAATTTCCATAACATACACGTGCATGAGTAGCTAGAGCAAGCTCTTGAATGACCCATCTACGACCAAAATACTTCGATCGCATGAGCTTGACAACCCGTTTGCAATTCTGTTTTGACTCGTCCTCATTGTTCTCGAGTTTCTCCCCAAAATTGTCTAACTCCGGTAGGCTGAGGATCCGAGTCAGAAAATCAAATGTCTTCTTTGTCTCTTCCTCGGCTTCCCCCTTTCCAAGCCAGATGCACACTTCAGTTGCCTGCATATATACCTCATGCATCAAAGCAACCTGTGCTGCTCTTTCTCCCTGGTCCATCTGGTTGATGCATAAAGCATCGGACCACACGATCACATCCTCGTCCTTACTTCTCAGTTGGCGGAGAGCGGCGTTCAGATTATCTTGGACAAACATCACTCCGGGCTTTAGGCGATCAGAAGATCTGGAACTCAAGGCAGCATGAAAATTTGGCATACGCCTCGCGATCGTCTCACGAGTCGTGTCTTCAGCAAAGAGTGCCACCGGGTGTTGGGCAGTGTCTTTGCCCCACTAAAATCTCAGCATAATTTCAAAGAAGGAAAATAGAAGGTATAATTACGTAGTAAGAAAGTGCTGTATAATCAACAAATGCATCGGCGTCTCTGCGCTCGGTCAAAGCACGTGTTTGAAGACATCCTTCCAATTGGGAATCTTCCTTCCCTTTGTATAGCTTTAAAACCCTGATCTCGTGGTCAGGGTCAATGCTTTTGTAACGGTAGGTATTCTCTTTGGGAATTTTCTTAGCGGCGCTGAGAAGTCGAGTTCGAGTTGTGGTTGCAGTAGCAACAATTTGTGTAGATCGAGCTTCACTCATGCTGTCGTCGTGATTGCTTGTGTTTGGCGAATTCCTGCGGTGACGCTTTGCGTGACTGGACGGGATTTCGAACTGGGGAATATATGAGCTATGAAAAAATGCATGCTATTGGGAAATAAAAAGGTTGGTGGCCTGTAGGTGAGCTGAGCTTTGCGGCTCTCAAGTCCTTCAGCGAAATCCCTGGCGCCTTTTGAATGGTGTTTCTTATTTCACGTGGTGTAACACACTATCAAAGGAAATGATCTGCAGCCCCCATTCAAGGTAATAGCGCGCGTATTGCATTGTGGTGGCTGCTTCTTTCTCAAAATTGACAATCCCGCAGTTGCGCGGGCTTTTATCCGTATGAGGCTGCAGATGCATGGTTGATTTTCTTTTGAATGCGTGCTTGATGCGTGCTTCGGACGCCTTTTCCCGCCGCAACAATATTCGCAATGCCACCACAACTAAGTATATTGTCTGACTCAATTCGGTCGCCTTTTTCTGACAGAAGGAATGTTAGGTTTGCCATTTCTCGCTTATATTTCAACGGGGCTTGAGTCGCTTACTGGGTGCTTACTGCGGCCTCTCTCATGCTTTCCAGACAGGGAATATCTGAGAAAGTTTCTGAGAAATCCTTAGAAGATCAACACTGCAAGTTATTATTGTTCTTGATTTTCTTATTAAATAAG
The DNA here is from genome assembly GCA_001414485.1 of Calycina herbarum. Taxonomy (NCBI): domain Eukaryota; kingdom Fungi; phylum Ascomycota; class Leotiomycetes; order Helotiales; family Pezizellaceae; genus Calycina; species Calycina herbarum. The sequence continues at coordinate 164,400 of LLEY01000113.1, forward strand.
AAACATCAATGTAGCCCTTTCCTTTAACAATTTGAAACGGTTAGCTCTAGCGCAATTTCCCATTTTTCCCTAGAAAACTTCTATCATGTGTGGTCAGTGACAAAATACACGCGTGGCCAGAAATGAGCAAACAATAAGTCAGCCTTGACCTCTTTCTCCTCGTTTTATTGAACAGCTTCTTGAGATTCCTGGACAATGTTAGCGGCTAGCTGCTTCGCAGAAGCCATACTCTAGCTTTAAATTTTTGACTCTATGAACGTAGATTAGAGTTGCTTGTTGATCTTATGTAGTAAGAGACCCACATTCTCAAAGGACCTCTCTCTGACACAAAAAAAAAAAAAACTTATTGCAAAACCTTTGCTACAATCTTGAAAAATGACGAGAAATAACCGGAAAAACACTGATAAAACCTTCACTGCACAACTATAGGTCGTGCATCATCACTGAAAGAGACGCAGAAATTGAGAGGGGCCCAATTGCCGTTAGCACTTATATATACCTACGCTCTCTTTGATTGTGACGTCCCATTCCAAAATAGCGGTTCTCGTCTTAAGTTCTTGTAGACTGAGTGAGACAGGAAGCCAAGCTAGTTGTTTAGGCAGCGTCTGTATTTTTCGATTCTGTGTTTGTAGCCTGATTCTTGGCTGAAAGGAACTTGCGAAGAGAAGAAAATTTGCTTTGAACCAAGAAGACAATTCTTGTTGGCTTATGCGGCACACCCTTTTCTAGAATTGTTGAGTGGCTTAAGGTAGCCCAGGAGATGTGGTAGTTGTAGCATAGAGTTAGACGCCTTCGTTTTTAAAAGGTAAGGAAATGGAAACGCCCAGAAAGATTGTGTACAGTCCCTTCCTCCAAACGCAATCATTCGCAGAGCCTCTCATAAACTCTCTTCGAGGCAGTATATTTTTCCCTTCAAGTTTATTCAAACCACGATGTCTTGATCTTGAGAGCTAATAAATTGTGCTTAACAATAATTCTCTGTAGAACAAAGCAATTCTTCGCCGGAGCCGCACCTCCTTACTTTGGTGACTCGCTTTGTTCAGGTGGTGCTACACACCCAGCAGCCTTTCATATCCCGAACCAATAAGAAAAGCCCAAAAACCTACAGTGCTACTTCCTGCAGCCACGGGCATTCCAACTTTGGTATACGCAAGCGAACTTAAATAACTAAGGTCCTTTTATCTACGCTAAGATCCCAACCTCCGTAAATATGGAGAAAGTAATACAGCAGAAGAATTTTCGCGTTGAAATGAAAGATACCCAAAAACTGTATTAAGTTCTACTATGATCCGAGCTGAACCTCTTGTGTTACCTCATCGGTAAAAGCATGTCAGACGTGAACCGACCACCAGACGAAACATCCCACGTTTTGCTATGCGAAGGTGGCGTTATTATCAATATTGCGCAGCCCAAGGAATGTGAGACTTATTTTGTATTGCAATCCTTACTGAATCGAATACATGCGGTAAGCCATATGATAGGGTCACCAGCTCCGCCACTGGGCGCGAGGCTCCCGTTATTTCTCTCCAGCTCAGCCCTGGTACACTCCTTAAGAAAGTAACAAAATGTCAGCGACAGGGTCAAACCTCTGCAACTATCCACTGCATTCTTGAGAATCCACCAGTCGATCATAGCTTCAATCAGCATACTCATCTTGGCAAAATGGGATTTTTAGCTATCAATGTAAACACTTACGTTGACATTGCGACGACGATCGCTTCGCAAGGGCGTCCCTACGGAGAGCTTCGTTGGAAATGCAAGGACCCGACGACAAAAAGCGACTTTGTTGAACCACGGAATGGTAGATCTGAATGGGAGGAGCGAATCGAATACTGGAAAAATAAATTCCCTGACAATGGAACCCCTATTGAACAATGTGCCGACCTCAAAGACATAGAAATTGGCACCATTATTCTTCAGCAACCTATACCGGGTATGGCAGTTTGGAACGTTCTACAAGCGTGCTATGAACTCGATCGTATCATTTTTGCAAGTCCAAAAGACCGGAAAATTGTAGCAGGGTGGGAGAAGCTGCCTGTCTTCGAATATTTAGATGACATACAAGTCACAGAATATTGGAAAAACTCGCTGGCGGAGTTCACGAAAGAATGGAAAAGGCTGGCTGAGGAGTCGAATGAGGGCGATTTTAAAAAACCTGGGAGAAAGGTTGGCAGCAAGAGACGGAACAAGAAATTATCAAGCCTTGATGACCGAATCTCAGATATCAGACGCAGCGTTGATAGATTGGAAGATTTGTGGTCGAAGCTTCATCGAACATTCTCGCAAAACATGAAGGGATCTATGGTTGCCAGGAATATGCTAGATGCAATTGGCAAGTCAATTGAGAGCAAATTCTCAATGATTGGCTCCGCATTGACGGGCGAAGAAAACAAAGAGGTACCAAATGACCCTCTGAAAAAAGGTACGTCAAACCAACAATTGCAATGCTTTTGACTAAAACTTTCGCGATAGCTAGCCCCGGTTCACCTCCAGACCCGAAGCCGTTGAGCGGGGCAGGTCGCAAAAATAGCTTCAAAGATATGATGCACGAACCAGCAGCCAAAGGAAAGCAAATTGGTAAATTCTTCTACTCTAGGAAATATTCAAAGCTGATTTTTTTGCTTAGCTGTGGCGGCTGCGGTAGAGAAAGATAAATGGGCTACCCTCCAATCCATGGCTTTCGTCGCAATTCTAGTTGGTGTCTTGTCATTGGCACAGAGATACCTCGTTGCTTGTTGAACACAGTTTAATGGTGGAATGCGAAAAAAAAGTTTGGTAAGAAAATATGAATCGAGGATTCGCAACACTGTTAGCTCGAAAGGTAAGTTTGTTCAAATAAAGTGATTATTCATCATTTTTTAAACGTCTCAGAAACAAAACCTAAAAAAGCATTTTAACCAAGTCTGGACGTAGTTTAGATTCGCTTCCAACTTTTGGAAAATGATTTTGACTCTATCTCTTTAGATATGTCGGCAAATTTTGATTCTTGAATTCGTTTACCGAGTCGCATTGGTTCATGGCCAAGTATCTCACTTCCGTCACATTCACTGAATAAGTATCAAGGCTACCAATCAAAGCACGAGTACTTGTATTCAATGAACAGTTAGTTATTCTAGAATGTCTAGAATAACCAAAACAAACAAAAAAAATGAATTTCAACAGGCTTACGCTTTCTTATACACATAATTCGACTTCCCTAGATCTATTAGTAACAATTTGATCTGATATATATTATTCCAGCCTAAACTTATCCATAACGTATGTTCAGGCTTCCAGGGCTCGGAAGATGGTATTTCTATCTACTTGTGTTCAGGTGATAACTCGCTTATAAAATCCCCCATCCAAGCTATCTGAATTCGGGGTTTCAATCGGCAGTATTCTCCATGTGCGCCTTTAACTCCTCTACAAAGGAATCAAATTTAGCCGCAAACTCAGCGCCGGAACCATTGAGTATATCCGTGGTAACGCGGGTGTTGACGAAATCAGCAAAGTGTAAGCGAGCTCGTCGCTCCAGCTTCCTATCTTCCTTCTGTGCCCGGGTCGTGTTCATGAACGGAAGAGTATCGAAGTAATCTAAATCTTTCGTTTCGGTCCAATCATAAGTGGTGGGATTGCCGCCCGAAATTTGACAAGATCTGTCCGTCATGTATTTCTCGTAGGGAATGAGAACGTCTCGGAATCCATATTGACAGCCTGCTGTATCGATAACCCATGTTTCGTTGGAGAACCGTGGTCTGACTTTTAAGATTGTGTGTGGGCAAATGCTAGAGTCTGGAGCACCTGAAGGAACGAGTTTCGTTGGAATCAAAGGTTTTCCGATACGGAGGTCCAATACTTCGATCGTCGAGGCTACCCCTACAAAATGTTAATACTAGCTTTGTTGTGCCACCAAACTTTGGACTCTCTCACCTTCAAGTAATTTTCGAGTTAGAGGACCCAATAGCGCTGTGGCCGTTGTACATGACTGATTCGCAAGAGCTGCCTCCTTATGCTCGAGATTGGTAGTAAGATGATTCGGGAAGAGACCACGTTTTGCCCTAGCTGTGGAAGATCTCATTTTCTGATGAAGGCAAAGAACCCCATTCTGGAACTCGATTTTTGTCAGGTCGATATCGTATCCAACCTCTCGATAGGTCAGCAAGGCGGCCTTGAGTATTTTGGCAGTTCGAAGGAGCTTTTTTCGCTTTCCCAGAGCGTGGCAATGAGTTTTGTGTTTTGACCAGTCTCCTTTCTGACAGTCCCGGTTACAGTAGATGGCACCGATGGAATCTCCAGGCTGGTATTCAGGAGCTTCCATGCAACCAACACAATTCATGGTTCCGTCGGTTCCACAGTTTGCACACTTGCCGAGATATGTTGGTGCCATTGCGAGGACAATCAACCCGTAATCCCAAATATTGAATGAATTGATCTTCACGTGTAGGTTGACTGTAGGATGTTACGGGACGATTATCGTCGTTGTTCCGTATGGAAATTCGTTTGGATGTCTCGCCATTTGTTTGCGTAGGTTACACCTATTATATAATCCAAAGTTCGAGGTAAAGTCAGTCCAACCACTCAGATGATCCTGAAGAGACAATATCAACTCAAGACTTGCTATCTACAAGTCTTTGTTAAGTTAATTATCTTAACTGTCCGGTAGAATTTTGTAAACTGAGCAAGTTTACGACGATGCTCCGTCTTACGGAGATCCCTCCGAAGCGAGGGTGGCTCCCAATAGCCAAAGCTCTTATCCCTTATCGCCAAGGCCAAATCATTCAGCCTTCCAGGTTGCGACAGAACAACACGAACAAAAACATCACGAAACCAACATCCAAATGCAATGCTAACAACCCAACCTCACCTCCGCACCCGGCGGCCCTCCCCTACAACAGTCGAATACACAGTCTCTACCTGCCCTCCCGCAACCCTCCCCCTTCGACTCCTTCTCCTCACAACCACCGTTCTCAGAATCCTCATCGGCCTCACAGTCCTCTTCCTCTTATACACGAAATACCTCCTCAGCGCATTCGCACCCGCAACCCACCCAATTGCACCCCCAGAATCCCTATTCTCAACCTCGACCCTCTTCTACGCCTTGCACCTCCTCACCACTTCCCCCCTCGGGATTCTCTCCTCCCGCATAGCTTCAATTCTCCCCTATACAATCTTGCTACCCTCCTCCATCCTCATAATCCACACGATCCTTCAACGTCCGCATACCACCGAGTCTCTCCTCGTTCTCCGCGGACTAGGAATTCAAACCTCGACATCTTCAGCTTCTTACCTTTCTTCCGCGACAACGCGATTCATTCCCACAGAGAAGGTGCAGGATATACTGGTGAACGAGGCGTTTCGGGGGTTTGAGGTGAGGTATTATTTGGTTGTTGTGGTGGAGGGGGAGAAGGATGTTGTTGTTGTTTTTCCGAGACTTTTACCTAGACGGAAGATTGTGGAGACGGTTTGGAGGGGGGTGAGGGGCTGTTTGTGGGAGAAGGGGGAGGTTGGGAAAAGTTAGGAAGCAATTGATATCAAAGAAATGCAATTTTCGATTTTTGGGTTTGGGGTTTGAATTGAGATGGGTATTTTCATTGCTCTATAGAAAGGTTCTCGGAAGAACTGGTTTATTCAGCGACACCTCCCTCTGGTTTCTCGACAACATCTGCCTCTTCGGGGCTGTCCAAAGCAAGAACCTTGTTGGTTCTACGATATCCTTGGAGCTTCATATCAGCTGAGTCCTTGAATCCTTTCCTTACGGCATAATTCTCGTTTTGAATATGCACGTACTCCATCAGAGGCTTCTTCATTACATGCGTATATGTACCTTGAAGCCTTGGTGTCTCTCCACCATCAAATACCTTCTGGCTTGTATTGCCCCTCTTCTTTTTCGATGTGAGTTCTCCCACCGGAGCTCCTTTACTCTGCACCATCTCAAGCAGGCTTCCAGCCAACATTTCATCGATCTTAGTCTCCTTCCACAAACCCCATAAATCCTCCATCAGTCCCCCAGAAGCATATTTGTCGTCTCCCTTTCCAGGACCATCACCTACGTAAATCCATTGCAAAGCATCCTTTCTCTCTGGGTCATCTTCACGAGGAAATATGCACTCCCAAAGAACAAGAGGAGTGTCGGTAGCCATCTCATAAGTCGGTCTCCTCGGATTCTTCTTCGTGTCCAATAATTCCGCCACAATAGATGGTGGTTCCAACCCCTGACCCACCAAAAACAAAATAGCAACCATACAACGAACTTGATGCCACAAGAACGCTGAACCATGAAGATTGAAAGACCAAACACCAGGATATATTCCCGTCTTCTCCTCTTTATCAGGATTAAATTCTTCCGAAGCTGTGTAAATAAGTTTTAAATTCGTATCATTTTCATCCTTGATTTCCGTGTGATAAATCATTCTCTCGAAATTTGAAATCTGTTTTCCTGGATCGACTTTGCAGAAATTACGGAAATCGTGGGTGCCTTCGAATATTTTTGCTGCTTCGCGCATTGCTTCGATGTCTAGATAGCCATCCTTCATTTTTGTGGTGTTTACATTTCCTCCTGGACCTGGGTGCTCTAGATTGTGAGGTACTGGGGCGAATGCTGGGTTGGTGAAGAAGTATTTGTATCTTCTTTCGCGACATGAGAAACGCGCTGAGAAATCGGCTGGTGGGGCAGGACACCATGCCAGAATTCTGATTTCAGGAGGGAGAAGATGGTTTAGGAGAGCGCAATAAGGTATTTCGTCTGCAATAGGGTCAAAATTTAGGGACTCTTGGAGATCAGGGTCGTTGATATCGATGTGCTGTGATGGTTGTTGATCCAGCGGAGGTAGGCGCGAAGGTCGAAGAGCTGGACTTCCAATTTCCAGACCACCTTCTCTGGGATGAGAATTGAACATATCATCCACCCCATCTTCAACATTGATTTCTGCTTCCTCTTTCTTCCTCTTGACTAAAGGTCGATTACTCCTGACTCTGATCGCAATAACCTGTCCAAATGCGCTGACACCCTTATCCGTCCTCCCACACTTGCTATACTCCGTTCCTTCCCAATTGACAACTCCAGGGTCCAGCGGATGTGTAGCCTGCGGGAAAATGAGACGCGCCTTATTCAATGCCTTCCATAATTCCTCCTCAATCGTGGGCATCGATTTGCCTTGTCCGGGATGGTGTTCGAAGCCATGGTATTTCTTGCCTAAGTATGCCAACTTCAGCGCAATAAGTCGAGTATTATATTTCGCAGGGTCGAAAACTCGTTCTGTGCGTGGTTTCTTCCATGATTTCTTCTCTGGCGTAGGTTCTTTTACCGGCGGCAGTAAACTAATTTCCTGTCAGTCAAATGCGTTGAACGGAAAAGTAGGGAGCCTTACCTTTGGTTCTTACTCTTAAGTTCCTTCTCCAATTGCGTAACCCTCTCAATCAATTTTTCGTTACTCCAAGCGCTATAATCCGTCTCCTCCTCCTCCATCTTGGCCTCGATGTATCGCTGTCGCGCTCCAGTTGCTTTCGCAATGTATTTCGGCCTCCTCCAACGCGAGGTACTGGAGACATGAAAATGGGACCTGGATATCTTGCTCAGATGAATTCTCTTGCAAGCATGCTGTGGTAAGAAATATAACTGCATCGGTTCTCTTATGACAAAAACTTTTGACTCATCGCGTTGGAGTGGAGAGTTCTCGCATGGGGGAGCTAAGCTGATCTCGCATGGGAATTCTACGATACCGCTCTTATCTACACGTGATGGGAATTGCTTTTTCGACTGTCAGATGAGGCCTTCTAGATTTGAATTCTCTCTTCATGAATAATACCTTGTAAAGATTATGGCGGACAATGAGCCCCCAGAGATTACCATATTATTGTTAGGTGATTCGGAATGTGGCAAGTCGACACTTCTCTCGTGAGTTTCCCCCCTTTCACTCACCCACCCCTGCCTGTCTCCTCTCGTCATCTCAATGCTCATCAACAGGTCTGAGGCATAACCCTCGTGTATCTATTTCTCAAATACAAGCACACTAACAACCCATCTAGAAGAATAAGCCAAGGCTCACCCACAGGCCCAAAGCCAAATCCCAACATCACCTCAAAGCAATCGCCCATCCCCCTTCTCCACGATGAAAACCAGCCTTTCATATTCGAGATCAGATTCGGCAATAAACCTTTTCGATTTGAATTCTGCGATACCGCTTCCCCGAGTAGTTGGAAACTCTTAACACCAAGTGTAATAATCCTATGTTACGACATCTCATCCCGTCTAAGTCTCATCGATATCCAACGACTTGTACGTCCCCTCTCCCCATCTTTCTTCCATCCACAATCCCCTTTTCAAACGACTGCATCCAGTCCACATGTCCACAGCCTTCCCAAAATTCCCACAAACACCTAACATCTTCCTAAAGTGGTCCCCCCTCCTAACTCAAACCTTCCCACCCTCTCTCCTCTCCGTCGTCCCCGTCCTCCTCTTAGGACTAAAACGCGATCTCCGCTCTGAGAACGATCCGAATGGCATTATCTACCCCCAAGAAGCATATCGTATCGCTCAGGAAATGAGATGTGATAAGTATCTTGAGTGTTCGGCCTTTACCGGGGAGTTGATACAGGAGGTGGTGGAGGATATTTGTAGGACGGCGGCTAATACTATAAACGGAGAGGGAGGGGGATTAAGCGAGGGGGGTTGTGAGGTTATGTGATGGGAGAGGAAGATAGTGGTTGGGGGTTTGAGGAATTGGGGATTGGGGAGTTTGGAGTTTGTTTTGTGGAAAGGGAGTATCCTGGAGGTAGTAATGAATCCCTTTCTCTTTGATTGTCTTCAAGACTTGGATCTCAATAGCTTTGCCACTGACGTTTCCTATCTGCCATTCTGTGGTTGAATGGATAGTGAAAGCTGTGCACTAAGAACGGACGCTTCTCCACCAGGAATGCACCTTGGTGACCTTGGAAATGTGCACATGAGGTCGATCCTCTCACTTTCCGAAGAATCGGGCTTCCTAAGGTACCCATGAGAGCCATTTTTGAGTGGGTGTTTTTCATTCTCTACACGAACAGTAGAAGCGACAGTAAGAGCGGAAATGTTTTATTTTGCTAAATATCCAAAAGATGGAAGGCTGATGATCAGACTAGTATTTTGCCACCTCATCATTCAAATTCCAATAAACGGTTGAAGATTTAACAACCGTTATACTCTGTCATTTTCTCCCGTCCAACCCAGCACTTTCTTGCGACGTTTGTTCCGTTCCCTGTCGAGATCCTTATGACACTTTCCGCATGAATACCCTTCACTCTTTATGTAAACCTTCCTGAGACAATCCCAGCACCGCCAAAAATCGGGGAAAATCTTCCTTTCAGCCCACCATTGCTCTGACTCAGTCTTGGATTTCCTTGGAAGATCTTCCTTGTGGTCAGAATCTCGAAGATGCTCGCGCAATTTGTCTTTGCCAGCCAGGGGATCCTTTGATTTGGGGCAATTCTCGTAATCGCAACACCACTGCTCATCCCGCAGACGGTGCATCATCCAGTAATGACTCTCAAGATTGCTGAGATTTTTGAACGTACCGCAATTCTCGCCAAGGAGGCAGATGTATTCGTTCTTACGGGCGTTACTATTCAATGAAACATGTAAGCGAGTAGTCTCCAAGACATGATGAATTGGGGTCATTGGGTTCGTACCGTGGTTGATCTAGATACACTTTGGGAATCCACTTTGGCGTTTCTGGATACTCTGGCTTCAGCTCAAGAAAAACGTCTTTTCCTTCTTTTCTGTAATTGTAACCCAGGAGCCAATCGGGGGTGTAAATGCCCCAATTAAGGGTCTTGGGCGTAGGACGATTTTGTGAATCTCCCGCTTGATCATAGGCCTGGTTGATCTGGTTGATTTGGTTGCCGACGTGTTGGTAGTTAAAGTTGCCAGAGCCTGATGGATCATTACTGGACCCAACTCCGTAACCGTCGAGGTTGCCATAATTTGGGTAAGCAGCTGACGCTCCTCCTAGCTGGCTACTCTGGTTGTTGTTGGTAGTGTACCCGGCTTGCCTGTCCTGGTTGGCTTCATAGGTCAAGTGATTGTCTAGAGCGTTGGGATCATTCTCGGGTTCGGGAGGATGACTGAAAGTATTGCTACTAGACGGAAAGTCAGACCAGCCTCTGCCCCCTTCATAGGCAAGCCTATCTTGGTCATTCCTGGGTGCCGCGTTGTTGTAATCCTCATTCCTTGTGGGCATTGGCATTCTCCTCCTTGGAGAACGAGAATGGTCCGACGAGCCTTTTCCATGGCCTGTCTTGCTTGAAGTACTAGATCGAGGGTGGCGAGGAGACATCGTTTTGACGATATGTCGAATGACGAAGACGATATTTTACTAAAAAAGAGTATGAACAATGAACAAAAGATATGATTGCAAAACCTTGCGACGCAGAATTATATATTTTAGTCTTCTTGGTGCCTAACACGGCGTTGGGTTCCAACAGCCTTGTTCATGTTCCACAGCTTCTCTTACTATGTGCTTACCAGTTATATAAGCTCAAGATGGTTGGTTGTGGCTTAAACGCCTCCCCCAATCCCGCATGCACTGTTCCCAACTTATGCCTAAAGAATCAACAGCTTTGCTTCTCAACACGTCATATAAAATCGTAATACTTCCGTAGACAAAATTGAGCGAGAAGTCTACGGCCTCATACTACAGCACATTGTTAACTGAATTTCACCTAAGAATAGAAGAGAAGAAGCTAGTAAGATGAGCTAGAGCGATATTGAATTAGTGTGCATTATTCTTAATTTATTCTTTCCATAGTAGAGGTGTTGTGCTAAAAATGAGCTTTCGAAAGTGGATATAAATAGGTACTCGAGTTCTTTGTAAAGCAGAATTTCTGCGCTCCCTTCTGACCATACGAGGGTCGTCTATTAGTAGGGAACCTGCGAGTAGCATAAGCTAGAATACGAGCTATTTGCAGATAACCTGGAAATGTTATAATCTAAGAAAAAAATACTTTTCCGAGTAACCTGGAAAAGCATCGCTTTTTACAGATAACCCGGGAATAACATATAACAGCCCAGGAAACCAGTTTAAAGACGAGTATGTACAATACATCACCCACTCATTCCTTATAAAGATTACTACAGTACTCATCGAATGAACACTAGGATTTCTCAACTGGATTTTGTTTGCATCATGTACTCGTTCAAATTCCGTCTTTGAGACTAAAGATTTGATATCGGGATTGATTTCCATGTGAATCATTTAATTTAGTTAAAATGAAGCTTCTTATTATATGACAGATCAAAGTGTGTTACGCTCTCACCCCAGAAGAAGTAACTTTAGAAAGAAACAAAAGCACTCCTATTTGTTCGCTGTAACTCCACTTCCCAACGTAATTTCGTAAACCCACTAGTCCCAAATTCTACCATTTCCCATCCCATCATTTTTGCTACACCAGTTCAAATTTCAAGCGCCCAAAAACTCTACGCAAAACACCCCAATCATAAAACCCCCTCAAAACCTCGGCAACCTATTCTCGCCCTCCTCATAAGGAATTTCTGCCTCCTCCCTCGCCAAATCATTTACCCACCTTCCCTCCGGCTTCACACTACCCCCATGCCACATATCCGCCAAATAAAACCAAGCCAACGCATTCCCCACCGTCCCCACCTCGTCACTAACACTAACCTTAGCAAACTCACTCATCCTCTCATACACTTCCTCATCCGTCCAAAGTTCCAAAAGCTTCTCCGCCACAGCCTTAACATCCCCCGCCTCAACTAAAAATCCATTCTTCCCATCCTGTATTTGCAGGGGGATACCCCCGCGTTTGGTAGCGATAACGGGCTTTCCTTTATGTAAAGCCTCGGATACTTTTACTTCAAACCCTTCTCTGGTGGAGAGTTGGAGAACGATGTGCGAGGAGGAGAGGAGGGTGTTAAGGAGTTGGTCATTGGGGTTTAGACGCATTACTGAGACGGAGGGGATGAGTTGGGGGTAGGTGGTGTGGAGTTTGGAGAGGGTTTCGTCGTAGATGCGGGTTCCGTCTGGGTCGTCGACTGAGCCGTTACCGCAGCTGGAGGTTTATTAGCGAGAGGGGAATGGACGATAAGAATGGGGGATTTACATTACGAGTTGAGGAGCCTCTGCTAAGGGCGAATGTTTCGAGAGGAGACGACGAAATTCGGCGTAGGAATCTATGACGTCTGGGATTCCTTTTGCGGGATCGAAACGGGCGATTTGGATTATGTATTTCTCTGAGTTCTTGTAAGTTGTAATTCAAAAAGGGGCTCGCTTATGCCCTTACTATAAGGCCATCTCAGCTCAGTCCTAAGAAGTGGTTAGCTAGTTGTTATAATCTGAATGGAGGACTTCATGTGCTTACATTCTCAGTGCGTGGCATTGCTCGTTGTATAAATGACCGTAGTAGGCTTGATCCCAATCACTCATGTCTTTATTTAGACCATCGAGCCTTGATAAATCGTATTAGCATGAAAATAGCATAACCTAGAGGTTGTAGAGAACTTACCAATCTACAAGAAACAGAAGGAGACCCATTAGTAAACTCTCTCATTGTGGCGGAATAAAGCTAGTTGATGAAGCCAAGAAAGGGAACGATGTTCGTTCAAACCAGAGAACTTCAAGCAAACTCAAAACTCACCAGTAGTAGCGGGCAAATAACAAACCTTCTCCCTCGGAACACTCTCCGGCACAAAAGCAGGAATGGGATGACTGATAAACATATCCGCATGCTTAATGTTTCCCCAAAGAAATTGCCATACATCTGCTTGAGGTGTGCCAGGTGTATTCGCCAAATCACTTCGAATCTGGATATGACTTCGGTAAAGAACTGGTCTATCTGGGGTTAATTTCTTGATCATGGGAATAAGGCCGGGCATTTGGGGGTCATCGATCTGAAATTGGTTAGGTTATTTTCTGGAGGACTTGGAGTGTATTTACCATGATGACGTCTGCTCCGCCTTCAGATTGTGGCCTCAATGGGCCACCTGGACTCAACCAATATCGCTGGGCGTTGTACTCAATCCAATCGATGATAACTTGCTTGTCTTCATCACTGATCTTCTCATGTGGTTTGCTGACACCTTGGAGTATATTGTGGATATTTTTGGTAATTCGGAAAACACCAGGTCTTGGTTTTGGCACATACCTAGAAAAATTAGCAGCAAAACCCCAAAAACAGAATAATATAATCTCCTTACCAAGTCAAATCAACTTTCAAAAGTTTGGCCAATCGAACAAGAGCATGTCTCATAAGAGCAACACCACCGCCTTGTGGAGTACTGGAGAAGAAAGCAATTTTGGTTTCTTTCTCTTTAAGTGATGTGACGAATTTCATCATGGCATTCCAGGTAGTTGGTGCACATGTTCTTTGAAAGTCGGCAATGGACAGGATAGTAGCGTGGCTGCCGGAATCGACTTCGACCACTCCTCTGTAGGCAACTTGAAGTATAGGGGAACTTCCTGGGCCAAAGTACCTTATAGATTGTTAGTAAGATCACCAGTTTGCAATGCCTCGACAGCACTGTGCCAAGGGGAAAACTACTTACATGATACACTTCCTCACCATAGAATCAGCCTGCTCATCCACACATTTTGAGCTCCAATAATGATCATCCTCCTCAAAATCCTGATTCCAATGCGGTCTAATCAAAATCGGAACAATATCAAGCTCAAGCCATAATCTCGACGACAAAAGGGGGCTCCTCTTCGCGAGATCAAGAGGCATTCCAGCACCAATGAACTTGGTCAGATTCTCACGTTCATACTTCTCCAGCTCACCAACAACATAATCGGCAATCTTATTGCCACTGTCACCGCTCTTTTCCCACTCGATTGTCTGAACAGAGAAATCGAGAAGATATGTACTATCGTGAACAGCGATAGCTACGACTGCGGATTTATGGTTGAACGCGGCTGCGATACCAACGAATGATGTCTTCGAACAATCTTAGTAATCACTTGTGTAACAAGGAATCAGAAGGCCTACCTTCAAAGCTGCGGCGAACTTTCCTTCTTCTTGAACCATCTGGCTAATTCTGTTCTTTTCACTAACAGATCCCCTTCTCTGAAACCTGTGGCCTTTTTTGAAAGCCATCACGGCATAAACATAGGGTCTGAGACTCTTGGGGGTGTTGTGCAGTACCAATTTTGAGACAGAGTGTATGGTGGGAGTGGCAGCCCCCGATTGCGGGGAGGACGAGGCATTATCGGTTGTCTCCATCATGAATAACAGATTTTGTTCGAGTTGCAATTGAATTGCAATCGACTTCAAGGCAAGTTTGAGGTTAAATATCAAATTGTCTCCGCACAAAGAAGTGGCGTTTGACAAGTCATGAGATTTAGAATTGACGGCTACCTGCGCCACAGATGTGGGATGATCTGAGGGAAGAGTGAATTGTGGCATGATTTTTGATGCATGTAAGATACTACTGGACCAGCTTGATCGCACTTTCGTGAGAGTTCGCAGTTCCCCGTACACCTGAACCAATGTCTAGAACAATCAAAAAGAAAACAAAATAACGTGTGACAGAAATCTTATGTTTTAATATAGTTACCCTAGCCTTCTCGTACAATTCTTGCAGTTCAACAGGCGCAAACTGGCATGGCACTATTACTATTGCCAGCTTGGCGGATGGGAGATTGGTTATCGTCAAACTGCAAAAGGACCCTTGAATAGCCAAAGTCCAAGAGCTTGAAGCAGCTCTTCCTTCCTCTTCTCATTCATGGCCACTGCCTCAGCAGGAGGACGATCCATCAAGTTGTGAGTAAAACCATGGCGCACATCTCGAGCCAATGTCCATTTGTAACCACTTTTCTCAAACTCGTAAGATGCAGCCTCTTTTTCGTGTTTGTCCAGACTTGCAAGACTATATATAGTCTCCCTCGCCTCGTTTGCAAGCATGTCGTACTCGGCTCCAACCATGTATATCCACGAGGGTAGGTCTTCGCTTTTCGCATACCGAACACTCAATCGGGGGTCGTAAAGATCCTGTCCTGGCCGAATATATGCCCATTCCCATATAGGACCCCAATCTTTCAAATCATCCACGTCTTTGGGATTCCGATACGGTCGCGAACTGTGCTTTTGTGCCGGCGCAAGGGTGAAATCTGTAATGGGGTAGCAAGAGACCAATCCCTTCAATTTCCTCCTCAGCTCTGGCATCTGGGCAGCAGAAAGACAAATATTCCCACCTGCACTGAACCCCCCCAAAACCACGCGTGATTTGTCCACTGGCAGAGTGGTATCCTCGATTATAGCTTGCGCAATGGCCACAACATCGCACATCGGTTCCGGGAATTTGTGAAGGGGGGCTTTGCGGTATTCAATGCTGACGACCAGGACATTGAGTCTATTTGCCAGAGTCGCGCAGAACTCGTCATCGAATTGGGCGTCGAGAAGAACATGGCCCCCAGCATGCAGGTCGAGGTATAAAGGTAGCAGTTCCCCAGCCTTGTGTGCTGTTGGAATAAAGATTCGATTGACCTGGCGTGGGCGGCATGGATATGCTTTCAATCTCGACGGCAATAGTTCTGGCGGGGTCGCTTTGAACAGACAGATGAGCTTGAAAGCAATTGCAGTTGCCAATTTAAGGCCCCAGACTCGTAGGAAGGATGTTATTCGATTCGCAAGAGGGGGTGCTTCGGAAAATCGAGAGAGGGAGGCGGATGCTGCTGCTGTCTCTGAGGGGGACATTACATTTAGGGAATGTGGTTTTGTATTCGTCAACCTTACTTCGTCATCGTATTTCCGGTTCTTTCAAGGCTCGCAGAATGACCATACTTCTCGTCGAAGATACGAGAATTGAAGGGGAAAGGACATCATGGCAACGCGATGGCAGCTGAATGCTTGTGGCGCCAGGGGTTTCGTGGCATCTTATCTCATTCTCAACCGCTCTTTACTTGCACGGACTAAAAATAAAATAAAAACCAATGAGAGGGCAGGGATGGCGGGAAATCCTATAGCGTCTGAGAACTTTTGGTTCTAATTAGTCGTGAGATCGAGAGTTAAGAAGTCGTAGTATATAAAAGCCGCCGCATCAGGCTCATTTTAAGAGCTATAATTATATAAGCTATATAAAAGTTATAGAACTAAGCTAGGGCTATTTAGATATAAACTTCTTTTTTTAATAGCTTTTAAGTTAAAGAAGTTATAGCTATATTTACTACGTTTATTAATATAAAATCTAAATAGTATAAGTATATAAAACTAGCCGCATCGAGCTTATTCTAATAGTTATAATTATATAGGCTAGATAAAAGTTATAGAGCTAAGCTAGGGCTATTTAGATATAAACTTCCTTTTGTAATAACTTCTATTTTAAAGAACTTATAATAAGAGTAAAACCTTTCTCTATATTTTACCACTTTAAAACAGCTATAGCTCTTTTAATATAAGATCTATTAGAAAAAGAAGTTTATATCTGAATAGCTCTAATCTTACTCTATACTTCTTATATAGCTTATATAATTATAGCTATTAAAATAAGCCCGATGCGGCTGCTTTTATATACTACGACTTCTTAAGTCGGCATCTCACGACTAAAGACGCTCTGGGAGCCCCCGCCGTTCCTGTACTCTCATTGGTCCGCTCTCTCGCTTAAGGTGGGGTCAGCGCCCAGTGTGGCTGAGGATGAGTTAAGCTTCTATAGACTTTCTCCTATGACCTGTACGTTCCTAGGAGATTTCTTCTATCCGCACTTCTTTCCCTAGAATTATCTCCTACTAAGTGCTCTCTCCCAGGCATGATAATCTCCTGAGAATTATCTCCTAGTAGTGGTGCGACTCTAGAAGCAATCTCCTGCAGGTCTTCTTGTCGGGTTTGAAATATTAAGGCCACTTCATGAGATATGGAGACATATTATAACGGCACGTACGAAGTGTGGTCCGCGCAAGGGCGGACGGTCCACGGTAGGTTGTGGAATCTTAGAACTGTCTATTTGAAGATTCTAAGCTAAGGAGAAGAGGAGAGCTACATATCGACCGACAAGTGCTATTCCCGCAGTTTCTCGTTCACTATTACTACAAAAACTTTTAGGTCATTTTGAATCGCTCGTAGATCACTGGTTTTGTGTAAGTGTTCGTCACATATGAGGCCCCTGGGGCTAACACGGTTAGCCCCCAAGAGCGCTGTAAATAAGACCTGGATAAGTATATTGTATTATGCCCCTGCACGCTCTCAAACGCTCGCTCCTGAGGCTATTTGCAAAGCCTTCGACGAATCAGGAGCGAATTCATCTCTAAGTAGTAAAGATATTTCGGAACAGATATCTACGTAATTATCTTTGAGCAGTGATAGAGAAGTCGTAGTAATTAAGTCCGAGCTAGTGATAATTTGTCAACGATTCTCCGAGCAACATCCCCTACTGCTATCTCGGAGCATCTATTTATTATTTCAGAACAATTGATTCCGATGAAATTTCTTCGAATTAATATTTCCCAGCTTAAAACAGATAACTCCGAATACTTCTAACTAGCTCCGAACTATATTTCCGAGTAATATTCCCGAACTAATTTCCTCCGAGGACTATTTCGGAGTAATATCTCCGGTATCTAGGTAAGTAATTCCGAGGCTATATTTTCGAGCTTATAAATATCTTTACCCCGAGTACTTCTTATAGTAATTTATTTGTATATATTTTCCTTTGTTGGAAAGAGTCCATACTAAGTGAATACCACAGGGTGGATGCACGTGATCCAAGACTCTGTATATGTTGCCGAGAGACTCGCTCTCTCTTTCCTAGTTAGTTCAATACAATATGCCACTTCCATACACCTAAAGTCAATATATTTCTTTATATTGTACGCGACTTTACCTCCGAATCACACATAAGTAGAACTTTAGATCGGCCCTTTCATTGAATGAATTGCGTAAAAGCACCCCGTGGGTCAAAATCTTGATATACCGTTACATTCCACCTCCCAAAAGCAAGAAATAAATGCTAAACTTTCGTTCGCTTAGGCAAGCAAAACAGCCAGTAGACAGCCAATGCACCCAGAATATTAATCAAACTGTACGAGAAGGTTATACCCAGATTGCGCCATCGATCTTCGTAACGAATTCCAAGGGTTGTCAATATAGTATCCGTGTTAGAAACTGGGCATAGTTGGCAATCTCTTGTTGCAGCCGGGTTGATAATTGTCGCCCCTGAAAGCGAGACGTACTCGGCCAAGTAGGTCATACAGTTTACTCCAATTGGTGGATCGAAATGTACCAATTCCTTCCTGGAGCATGACACTGGGTTGTGGCCAATTCCCGTCGAGACAATGCCACCTACCATGTAAGTTAAGGGCGTGGACCGTAGCATCCATAGCCAAAATTTGGGTAGCTTGGAAGGCGACACAAGAACTCTGTACACCCAGGGTCAGCAAGCGCCCTTTCCGTAGTTAAATCAAGGTATTGGTAATATATTTATTTTCGTACATACCCGCAAAATATTAAACTCAAGGAGTATAGCAATGATGCAATGTTTACCCCAAGAGCAGCACTGGGTAAAGCTGTTATGACCAGCTGAGAAAATGTCGACGTGAAGATCATGAAAGACCATATGAATAAGAAAACCAACAGTGATCGCTCGTTAACTTCTTCCGCCGGCATAGCTCTACTCATACCAATGGGATAGTACCAGACAATAAACAAAATAACTGCTAACAATGTCTGCCATGGAAGCTCAGTAATTGTGTTAGATAAGACGAATGCCTGCCAGGAGTATATTTTCGACGGCCTTTCACGAGCTTCGTATAACTCTCTGTTGCCAATATATTGTGGCATTATCAACTGTACGACGTTACTGAATAATGTAAGGAGTAGGAAGCAAGAGAATATCTGGTTTTGTACTCCTTGCATAGTGTTCTCGGATCGCCAGAATGAGAAACCATTGACCACTCCCTGAATGACATTAGTCTAGGTCTATCCAAAGATCGAATAGGGGCTTACCGCAGCAATGACGAGAAGTGATTTTGAATAGAGATAAGATGGTGTTCTCCAATCTCTAAGTAAGTATCGCTTTGTCAACATATGCAATTGGGTTACGAACTCTCGAGCAAATTCTGTTGTTTTTGCCGGATCAATATTCTGTTCCGACGGACGCTCCTCAAGATTGTGCTTTATCGTTTGTAGGTGGGCTTCAATTTCTTTCTTTGCCTCTGAATCATTCCACCTCTCTGCCCAAATGGATCCGTTCTCCGAGTTTGCGGCTTTCGTTACTTCCAGTAGCCACTCTGCCGGATTTTCTGCTTCGTCGCAATGTCTTGCTCCTTGACTTTCGAAGTAATTCACGACTTCTTGGCAGTTGTGCCCAATGTTTCCAAAGTATATTTGCTCGCCACTCTCCGACAAAAGGAGCAACTTATCAAACATTTGAAACAGATCCGCTGAAGGCTGATGTATAGTGCATAATATAGCTTGGCCGCTCCGGGACAGGTCTCGCAGTAATTTGCAGATTGCCCATGCGGTATTACTGTCGAGCCCAGATGTGGGTTCGTCAAGAAAGAGAAGGATCTCAGATCTCACTGCCAATTCGACTCCAATAGTTACCTTCTTTCTTTGCTCGACGTTGAGGCCTTCTCCGGGGACTCCAACAACAGCATCAACAAAATCTTTCATGTCAAGTAACTCAATAACATCACTGACGTATGCAAGTCTCTCTTCTGGCGTATAAAGTTCCGATTGTCTGAGAATAGCACTGAACTCTAGCGCTTCCCGAACCGTGGAAGTTGGCAGATGGATATCTGCTTGTTGGGCGTACGCCACCTTTCGAGCGAAGCTGTGCTCCATTTCAATATGATCACCTTTGATAATCTCGCCACCCACGACCCCTGGGGCAGCTCGATTTGCTAATACATTCAAGAGCGTTGTCTTTCCAGCACCCGAGCTCCCCTAAATCATGATCTAGTCAGCAAGTTTAGTAACAGCAATTCTTTTCTGGGGTCTGCTTACCATTACAGCTGTAATATTTCCTTGCTCAACCCAACCCTGAATACCGCCGAGAAGCTTTCGGAGACCCTTCTTTGTCTTCATATCGTACGTAAGGTTGTTCCAGAAGAATGGTGCTGGGTCCGCTCGCTGTTTAGAAGGCACCGAGACCATTTTCTCGTTCGTCTCAAATTCCAAAGGTGGCTTTGTTACTGACCTTTGGGACTCTTCGTCTCCAGATTGATCCTCAAGAGAATGGTGGCCTTTAGGAAATAGTAGTACCTCTCCTTTGGAGCCTTGAAGTGGAATCCATTCGCTGGCAGCGACATAAACGCAGCACAAAAATACAGCCATGGATAGTATGATAGCAAGATTTCTGATAAAATTAGCAAGAATCATTTAACCGGTACCCTGAATCTAACCTCCATTCGTGTCCAGGGTAATAATGATATGCTGCTGCCAGATATGCATTCCCCTCCACAACTGATCCTCCACTGACGGCACCTACAGCACTGCACATGCGCTCAGATGAAGCAATAGCGCTATAACTTGGGCCGCTTGGTATAAAATGCGAGCACTTGAATTGTCGACTTGCAAACTATGAAAGTAATGAGAACGGAAACCCTTCAAGGTAGTTAGGGGAATACCTCGTTTATCATTAAGCTCTCAAAGGCATAAGCGATGGGATCAACAAATCTTATCCATCCAAGCCATGGATGCATGTCGGGAATCGGAACCACGAATCCAGTATATATCACAAGAGCACCAATGAACACAGCCCCGGGTGCAATGGACCCTGTGAGTGTCGTTGAAAGTGCTCCAATAGTTCTAAAAACCATGGAACCAGCAATCAAACTGGCGAATGCAAATAAATAGAAGACAAAAAAGGCCGATGGGGTTCTTCTCAAATTCGCAAGAAAATAAAATGGGATGTTGAAAGCTGCAGTGAGGAGGATTTTGTTGGGTAAGTCACATAACATTGACGATATCGATTCTGCCGAAGGACGGTATAGCGCAAGACTATAATGTTTTTCGACGACTGGTCTGGTCTCCCAGAGGCCCACACCCTGCAGATTGGTCGATTAGCATTAAACTGTGGACGTTTCGAAAAGATTGCAAACCTCGAATGCTCCGAGAAAAGTGTTAAGCAAAATTGTGAAAAATAGTAGGGCTCCACGACCAAAGAAGCTGTCTGTATCTTCGGACATGTTGTAAAACATACTTCCGAGAATTAAAGACAATATCAAGTTTCCAAAAATTGCTGAAAGAGGAGTTTCGAGATCGTTTCGAAGGCGTTGTGCACCTCTTATCATGCACATCTTTATTTGCTCTGAGAAGGAAATTGTATATGGACCAGATCTTCTGCTTCGAATTGTTAAATCCAGGTCATAACATGATATCGACTGCTCACCTATTTGGTAATGTTGGGCGATCGCCAGTTTCAACAGCTTGTATATCAGTCTGATGTAGCCCAAGTGGGAATCTGTCGTTGTACTTCCTAATATCCTCTAGTACTTGACTTCTTTCCATGCTTGCTTTCCATACGTCTGCAAAGTCCTGGGCGCTTCGAAGGGAGCATGCCTGGCTATTTGGTTGAACAATTCGTGCAATGGGATTTGTGATGGAGGTTAAAAAGTCCCCTGTGGTCGTTTGTTCAGAACATACAAAGCCCATTTGAACGAAATACTTTTTCGCATCTAAAACTCCCCCGAAGAAAATTTCATGTCCTTCATAGAGCAAGATAACCTTATCGAATAGCTAAAAGACAGTCAACTTCAATGACTGGCTTCAAACTAAGGATTCAAACTCACATTATACATGTCTTGAGATGCTTGATATAGCGTCACCAGAGCTACGGAGCCGCGAAGTCTTGTATGTTGCCTGAGGGTTTTGAGAAACCCCATTGCATTAGCGCTGTCCAGACCCCGCGTACTGTTATCCCAACACTGAAAAGAGCTTTCTCCAACCATTATCTCTGCAATGCCAGCTCTTCTACGCTCTCCACCGCTCACCCCGGGAATCAAAACATCGCCAATCTTGGTGTCTACGATACTGCGGAGTCCGAGGGTAGAAAGAGTTGCGTTCAGCTTCTCTTCAGCATACGCCGTGCGGTTCATGCCTGAGCGAAGAAGTTTATCATTCAGCGCTCTCGCCTTTGCGGGTAACATGAGTGTCTGTCCGACTGTGAGATGGGCAATGTGGACGTCGGATTCTGCGTGGTATGTACATTCCCCTCGAAATTTTGAGTGCATCGTTAATTTATCAATTCCTGCATTACCACTATCAGAAAAGGCAAGGATATATGAAAGAAGGCACATGAATACCTTGATAATTGAGCCGACTCTCGTTGCCGACTTCAACCCCTCTTGTTTCACCTGCTATTGTTTTTAGAAAGGTGCTGCAACCACTTCCTGGGCGACCGAGAATCAATAGCATTTCCCCAGTTTGCAATTCCCCTTCAAAGTCTTTCAGGATACAAAATTTCGATTTGGCTCTTCGAGTAAATAGGGAGATGATGTTTCTAAGTATTGCCCCAGGGAAGTTGGCGAACGTTTTCTGATAATCGGTTGCTGAACCGTACCCAAACACGCTTAGACTGTGCCAGGAGAGACTCGCGGAGTTGTGGCGAGTATGCGGTGAATCGTTTCTTTTTCGTAGCCATTCCTCATACTTGAAGTCTTCGGAAAGGGGGTCGACTCGAGACGCCATTGTCTCACTCGGTGCGCTGGAGTGATTGAGAATTGAATCAACGTGAAAACCCTAATCATTTGAGTAGGAAATGCGGGAGACTCAAGAATCAAGCTGGCTTATTTTTCTACGGGGATTTCCGTAGCGGGCGTTTCATGCAAGACCAATCAAATATATCGCGGCTGTTTGTTGGTAATATTGGCTGCACTGCATGGCACAGGCACATGCACAGGGACGGCTAAAAGGAAGCTTTCATTTTATTTACGTTAGATTTTTGTTTACGCCCCACCAAGACATATAGGACTCAATCCAGATTTTGTTGCTTAAACTTGTAATCGGTCCATTGCCAAGCACAGAAAAGTTCACGACTAAGACAGGAAGCGTTCACATAGTGTTGGACTTTGAAAGTGCCTAGGACTAACAACTTCATGATTCATGGTGCATTGGTGCAGTTGTAAATTGAACATGCGTTAGGAGAACGAACATTTTATATTACACAGTGTCCAGGTCCGAAGGGGTCTCTATAGTTGTATACAACAAGACCATGTTTCAAACAGCTTGTCGGGTTTTCCTCTCCTGAATCAAATCAAACATTTTCACCTGAATATTGCTTTTGATGACCCCGGCTTTCCCCTCGTTCAGATTCCTGAATTATTTAGTTTCTAAAAGGCCTAATTGGGATGGAGGTTATAATTTTAAACTCACCGCAATATTAGGCAAACCCGCTGCGTTACGAAGATACATTTGATAATCTCTCCTCGGATCATCGGAAACTGTTTCGTCGATTCCGAAGGTGTTTGTGACTAAAACCGTGGACTCGCCAGCTTCACGATTGTTTCGTCTGATGAATGTTCGGAGACCAGACATCAAAGCTCCAGGTGGTTTGGGTAGGGCGTCGTTGTGAAGTTCGTTCCAGTTGCTATCTTCGGAATGCTTGGGAGGCTTTTTCCAAAGTGCACGTAGTGAGCTGGATGGACCCTTCGATGTTTTCTTACGGGACGGTTGGGAGCCAATGTTGACGAATATCGTCCTGAAAGGGGTGATAGACGCCATGATACAAGCGACGCATCCTTCCGTGTATTGCCAGAAAAGCGACCATGTGTTGTCTATTATTCCATCTCTCTTCATACCCGCAACTCGAATCAGCGCAAGTATTGCCATTACAAATGATAAGCAGAGAAAGAGACAAAGTGAAACTTTCTGCTTGGTTTTCATTCTACTCTTTCGAAGGAGGAGAATTGGGATGCTCGCAACTATAATCGTCATGTTAGCTCAACTCAAACATGGAATATGGATGGTAACCTTACTCATTATATCGCTGGCAATATCAAGGACAGATATGAGAACAGTGAGCCCAATGGTCTTTTTGTAGATGAACTCTGGGTAACATTTGGCTATTAAAGTCGTAAGCCGTTTTGGACCAGATGTGTTTTTACTCCGAAATGGAGAGAGAACTTCTTACCTCCTTCAGCCCCAAAATAAGGGCATAGAACGAAAGCTTCCGACACCAAGAATCCCCATGCAACAAATGCATAGACGACAACGAACCAGTAATATCTATCAAGGTGTTTTGAAATTCCCTTGATAAGGCCCCAAAATAGTGCCAAGAATGACCCTTTGACTGCAAAGGTGCAGGTCCAGATCGTGCAGAGAAAGGCATCGAGGAAGGATATGGATTTAATTAATTGATCAACATCAGTAATGGGTACGATGATTCCAGGGTCCATGGCGATTGCTTCCTGGAGCATTATGATGGAGATGTTTTTGAAAAATATCGCAGTCGCAGCGGTGAGGCATATCAAGCCAAACCACACAAATGCATCGTCAAGCTGCAGTCGACGAAACAAAACGAGCCTTCTTATGGTTCGCAAGATGACTGTAATTGATGCTATACCAAACAGCACACCTGTCACTATCTACCACTAGATCAGTAACGACTCGTCCGCACATGAGGGGAGAGACTATACTTCTAGATTTAATCGTGGAATACGACCGGAATGATTAATCCGCCTTCGGTTCGCTGGAGTATCGAATCCAATATTGATGTGGGACATTAACTGGGACGACATCTTGTCTTCAAAACGAGAATTAAACCCCTTGAAATTCCGATGTCAATAGTCGTGCTTCACGAGCGATGTCGTAAGACTTGAAAGCTCCAACAAGGAAGGGTAACAAAGGTTGTCCAAAAGGTATTTTGGGGGGAATCCTCGAGGTCTGTTTTTGCGGCGCAGCAGAGGATGCGAGAGGGTTGCAGCCAACTTTCTGTGGTGGCTTCCCATCATGCATGCAAAGAATGACATACGTTGTTGGTGTCTGGCACTCACCAATCGGTGCATGATTACCACTTAGGAAACACCTCAGCTTATCTGGAGTAAACATCCTTGCAAATATACTATTTTCTTCAGTAAAAGGTACGGATTTTACCATGTGTTTAGCGAGTTATCATATATTATGTTTTGCCACAAGATAAATACAAGATATACTCAGATTCTTTGCCGTCAAATCCATCAAATCATTCCTATTACCACCATCGAACATGACAACGTCGAAGTTTTTCACGTCTCTTGGCGTGGGAGACTTAAAGATCGACTATTTTGAAGGCCTTTTTATTCTAGCTCTGCTTGTATGCTTTTTCACTTATACCATTACTCGAGCAATGTGGGAGATTAAAGTTCGAGAATACAGTTTCTTAGATCCAAAGGTTCCCCCAACAATTCCTTATGTTTTGCCTTTTCTGGGAAGCTTTCTCAGTCTAG
This sequence comes from Calycina herbarum, assembly GCA_001414485.1. Lineage (NCBI taxonomy): Eukaryota > Fungi > Ascomycota > Leotiomycetes > Helotiales > Pezizellaceae > Calycina > Calycina herbarum. The sequence continues at coordinate 189,719 of LLEY01000113.1, forward strand.
CACTCAATCCCAAAAGGTTTTTCCACGAGTCAACGTGAGTAGATGTTTTCTTCAAACTCCACAGAATCTTCAAAGTCCATATTCTAAACGAAATTTGCAGTTGGGCACTCAAAACTCCAAATCCTTTTGGCTTCCGGTTGTTTACATCCAAGTTATTCGTACTCCAGGGCGCTCACAACATAGCTGCATTTTGGAAGATGGATTCAAAGATGATTGGAATGACGGCACAAATATTCTGCCTCAAGTATCTGTTCGGCATGCCTGATGTTGCCCTGAAAATGTATATAGCCGATGATTCTGGATTTCAATACAAGCCCGCCCCCGAAAGTCAAGTCCGCTTTGAGGATCGAGTTGACTACCACACTCACGTCTCTTTGCTTGCTTTCACGAGTGGCAAGCACTTCTCCGGGTTTTATCGTCGATGGTACAAAAGCTTTTCTGCACGCCTCCGAAATCTCCATGTTACAGACGACTGGATTGAGTACCCAGACCTACTAAGCTTCTTTGAACGAGATTTTGCTTTAGCAGTTGTCGAGGCAACATGCGGACCCATTCTCGAGCAACAAAATACAAATTTGGCAGAAGATCTTGCTCGTTACGCACGATATAGTCCTTCATTGTCCAAAGGCCTACCTCGATTTCTGGCTCCGAAGGCATACGCGATTCGCGACAAACTTTTCACCAATGTCAAAAACTGGCACAATTTTGCAAGAGAACACTTCCACCCAAGCAGTGTCGAGAATGATGGTGATGCAGATCCATTTTGGGGTTCGGAATTTATGCGCTCGAGACAAAAAATGTTTGAAGGATTTAGTGGCTTTGATGAAAATGCTGCAGCAGCTTCGGACTTGGGATTTATCTGGGCGTGAGGACTTTGTTTTCATCCCCACTCACCATCGAATCAAGCTTGAGACATATTGCTAACTCAGAAACAGTCTCACGTACAATATTGTTCCTACAATGATGTGGGTCATTCTGCATATTCACAAAAATCCAACATTGCGATCGAGTATAAGAGCCGAGTTCGAAGACGCAGGCCTGCAGAAGCACATCCGAGAAGACGAAGTCAAAACACTCATCACTCTACCCCGGCTCCAGGGTGTTTACGCAGAATGTCTCCGTCTTTATGACCAGGGTTTTCTCCCGCGCCAGACAACTCGGGAAATCCAAGTGAACGGATGGAAATTTCCTAAAAATAGCACCATCATCGTCTCAACAGATGTAGCCCAGTTGGACAAAAAAGCCTGGAATTCCGGTTTGAACAATGAGTACCCTGTCGAACAGTTCTGGGCAGAGCGGTTTTTATTGCTCCCCAATGACCCGGACTCTGGGCCAATAAACAAAAGCTCGATTATCCAAGCCGGTCGTAATGGGGATGACCCAGACGAGGCCTTGAAACGTGACGGTACTCCTTCGCGTCCTATCTTTTGTGAGAGCAGAACGGCGGGATATTGGATTCCGTACGGCGGGGGGTCTCGAATTTGTCCCGGAAGGCATTTTGCTAAGCGTTCGATTATGGCAGCTACGGTTATGTTGACCTCAACTGTAGACATCGATATCTTGGCGACTGAGAAGGAGATGAAGTTGGATAGTGTAGGATACGGCTTGGCTGTGCAGCGTCCTGTTGGGAAGATCCCATACAGAATCAGACGATGGAAGAGGGGTATAGACTAGGCTTACTTTCAGCCTATTTGCAAAAGATACCTCTGTACGGATCATTCAGTCATTATTTCCGTAACACTTCAATACTGTGCGCTGTGCCTCTTCTTGACTTCGAAACTTGCATTGTTACTTTTTCTTCACCCCACAATCCCCCAGAAACTTTTATCGCGATAAAGGACACCTTGCATGCATACGATGCACTACTCTCCCCCCCCTAAATAAAATGTAGTGTGCACAGACATTTAGTATGGCACAGCGGCCGTGCGCTTACATTTTATTTAGGGGGGGAGAGTACCGTGAATCGACCTTAACGCGTGTCCCACTTTTTTCTTATCTTGATCTCGTTGGCGAAACAGGTTTTTTAGCCACTTAGGGAACAGCTTTTTGTGGAATTCCGAGCGAAAAGCTGCGCAGTGCGAGGCTTTGTCGGAGTCGTTTTGGTGAGGAAACTAGGCTCCACCAGGAAAAGAGGGGCACGCGTTAAGGTAAATTTACTAGGTAAACCATCACTGGCGTGGAATTGGCAGTAACTAGATTCCCTGTCTCTCATTAATTGAGAGGGATGATGGTTTCGAGAAAGATAAGCCCTGCAAATGCCCTGGAAACCCCACGAAAACCTGGTTTTTGGCTTGAATTCCCTTGTTTTTAAGGACATTTTTCGATTGGATTTTGACCCTGGTATTTCATTTCGCTACAGCTGTTCGGTCGGATACGTTGTATGGTGTGTAAAGTACGAAGTATGCACGCATGTTTCATCGAACATGCTGTACAACGTCGGAAAGGGTGGTACTGCAGTGATTGATTGTGAAGGTGATATCCTGGGGAAATAATTGGCGAGATTTCTGCAAAGAACTGTAATTGCCCACCATCTACCCACCTGCCAAGTCACCTTTTCACCGAAGATCTAAATCAGGAAGAGTATGAAGAAGGATCTTGAGAGGCTGAGGCTATCCTTGGGGTCGAGATTTCTGCAAAGAACTGCAGTTGCCCACCATCTACCCTATCTGCCAAGTCACCTTTTCACCGAATATCTAAATCAGGAAGAGTATGAAAAACACCTTAAGAGGCCAAGGCCTTAGGCTAATCATTTTTATAGTACCGACTGTCGAACTTTCCCAAACACCTTAATTAATAGGCTCAAAATGATTTACATAAAATGCTCTAGGAAGTTGGAACAACGAGGGCTGAGTAGGCAAGTACGAACCCGTTGTATTTAATGACACTTTTGATGTCTATCGCGAGGCAAGTTAGGCTCAAGAGAACTTTCAAAATATATTAAATACATGTTGGTGGAGAAAACAGATCAACCTCTACCTAAGAACTTTCCCTGTGCAACCCTTTCTCGCGAACATGCTCACTGCCGCAAGAAGACTCGACAGGGCAAATTATCAGCCGGGTGAGCTCCACCTGACTCGAATTGATATGCCCTTTCTCCATCAACTGTTACCATACTCTTGCGAGGATATAGCTTGTCAAATTCTTCATATGCATCCTTGATATCGAACTCCCTCGCGGTAAGTGCCAAAATCACTTTAAGCTCACTCATGACCAGTGTCTGGCCTATGCAATTCCTTGGTCCAAATTCAAATGGCCTCCAAGCGAACTTTATGGGATACATCGGATCACCCGGTTCAGTCATCCAACGATCTGGTATAAACTCGTCCGGCTTGGGCCAATATTTAGGATTTCTTTGAATCCCTTGGTGAATAATCCACACCATTGCATTTCCAGTTGGATATCTGTTGCCTTCATCGTCTGTGATATCGACGCCATCGACACCTTGCCGGGCACCGGAAGCAGGTGGAAACAGTCTCATAGCTTCTTTGATTACCGAAGTTGTATAAAAAAGTTCATTGAGAGTTTGCGGGTTGTCTGAAATAACATTGGCCGCAGCAGTCGGGTCCTTTCCAAGAACAAGGTCGTGCTCCTCGCGGAGTTTTCTGAGGGTTTCGGGGTTCTTGTTCAAGAGATAGAATGCGTGGCAAAGACTGCTACTTGTTGTATCGTGACCAGCAAATAAGAAGGTCCGTATCTGGTACGTGGCATATAACTTGAAGGTCTCATCAAGTGAGGCGGGAAGTTTCTTCGTACCTCCCGTTTGCTTCAGATATCCGTCTAGAACCAGGCCGATGACGGATTTGCTATCACCTCTGTCTTTAGAGTTCAGATTGGCCTTGTAGGTTTCGTATCTCAATTCTAATTCTTTGCCCACATAACTATTCATTCGCCTAGAGTTTCGCCACTGTGCGAACAAACGGGGTGGGTAATATCGAACGAAAGGGTTGATTGTAGCGTCCCCAAGGTGCCACCGAAGTTGATCCAAAAGCGCGACTGCCAGTGGGTTTTTGGTCTTCTTAGAGTTTAAATTGCTCTCGCTATATGAGATTAGTGATAAAATTCTTAATAAGGCTGACGATACATACAGAACAAGAGCCCCTATCATATCCATAGTGAACCACAATGTCTCCTCATCTAGTCGAAACATTTTTCCCTCGTCCGCATGCTCAAACAATAAATTCCTATATGCCAGGGCTTCTTGTACAATTGTCGGAACGAGTTTGACGATGTGCGCTTGGCTAAAACCCGGGTTGAAAATCCCACGCCAGGATTTCCATTCATCTTCCTCCATCGTGAAGAGATTGGGTCCCCCAGCGATTGGCTTGAACCAACGAACCAAGGAGTTGGGTTTCTTAGGAGCTGTCGCGGTCTTTTGAGCTGCATCAACTGCCGCATTGAGTGATGTGCACACTAGAAGGGGCCCGAAGAATGGCCACATATCAAGATAGTAAACTCCATTCGAGAACTGGTCCTTGGCGATTTGTCCGAACGAATATGCGGGATGTGCGTCGGGGGGAAGTTTATCGATGTAAGCTTTCATCATGAGCAAATGTCCAAATATGGGATTATGCTTTGGCATAGGCTAGCTTTCATCAGTAAGAAGCTCGAATATATTCAAGGAGAACACATACCAATTCCTGCTTTCGTAATTCAACGAATACTCGACGAGCCTTCCAGGATTTTACCACTACATTGACGATCCATACTGTAGCCAAAGTCCAAAGGACAGGAGAAATTATTCTTGATGATAGGGCGAATTGGAAGCTCATCATTAACTGATCGCCCGTAAACGTTCGTTGACTGGAAACACTGTTTTTTTCCTGTTGGAGAGGTTGATCTGTTGGTCTGTTGGTGATATTGTTTTTGAGCCGATATTTAGCCGTCATGCGAATATCATTCGCTGGCTAAATATAATGTGACTGATAGCACTTGCATATGCAGCCCGCCCCATCATGACAGACGAAACAATACTTTCCCAAGAATGTGTATTTTTACCGTGTAAGATACCACCCACCATGGCGAAGATGGAACCAACATACCTCCGTACCTCCATACCGAACCGAGATAATTATTGTATCATTTATGCGGGTGTGTGGCACACAGATTACGAAATCCAACAGCTGAAGGCTCAGGGCCCAGAACCAAGTTTCTGGCAGTTTTTTTATTTTCCCCTTTCTCAGGTACATCGACCAAACCCCACCGATTTTTTCCTTGCAACTCAGATTCATCCTCCGCAATGAAGGCAACTATCATATTAAGTTTGGCGATCTTCAATACTTTAGCACTATGCCAACAAGTCCCCCCGTGTGCGGTAGGAAACTTCATCAATTCAGATTCTCGGCTTTTTTGCTGACAGTAGACTTCAGCAATCTTGTGTTCTAAACGCGAGCCTTCCCAAGGAATGTAGTGCTTCAGATTTCGGTTGCATATGTAAAGCCTCATCATATCTTAGTGGTGTTAGCTGCTGTGCATTTGGTAGCTGTCATGGAGCAGACTGGGAAGGTAAGTTGGGTAGAGTACTTTTTGAAAAAGCTTCCTAACTATTAACATTATGTAGGCTTCCTTCAATTTGCTGCTGCTTTATGTTCGAAGTAAGCTCTTTCTTTTCCTTTTTATCATCACTCGATGAACACTTGGCTAACATTGTATCAGTGCCGGAGTTCCAGTCAACACGGCAACGACACCTTCATGCCCTGGCGCAACTGGTTCGACCGCCGCGTCACCAACGGGAGTTACAGCTCAAGTCACCTCCACGGGTTCGGCTGGTAAGATTACAAGTTTTGATTGTGCGACCAAGATTATTTCTAACCGAATAATTCAGCCCCAAGTCCTACAGTTACGGCAACCAAGTCTTCGGCTGATTCAATAAGGAGGAATTACATTAGCTTGACTTCCCTTGTGGGAAGCGTTGCTGCATACGCAATTCCAATGCTGGTCTTTGCGAGTACATCGTAATGAATGAAACCTAGCTGTTGCAATGGTTTTCGCGGGAAAATATGGGTTCTTTTGATCATGGGGCCTTTCCGAGGCAGAAAACACAGTTGCTATCATTTTTGTCACAATGTAAACATAATTTTCGGCGAAGCGATAAATGCTATGTACTGTAGAAGTTATCAATACCAGCCCTTCTATTTTTCAGGTACCGAACGGTGAGGAGGCCAACCTTCCGCAGCCTGCATGAGAACATGACATACATTTATTTAGACCATTATCCCCTGGACGAATATGCACTCCCTTCTACGTCTACGGAAATGACTCCTTCCGGGATATTAATCTGCATTCGCCTTGAATGGTTCACACCATCGATAGACAAGAGCTGGAACCGGTTTGGCAGTACCCCTAGACCCTCTCACACCCCAACCGCTTCGCCACACTCGCTTTTACGAGGTGTGTCGTGCAGCAGTGCCAACTGCAAGAAGACTGATAATCATCCTTGAACCTTGAAATTCGATATGTTGTCGTACAAGAAGGATGAAAGATAAAACATTTGTTCTGCTTATAGTTATAGCAGCCATGTTGTGATGCCACATTGACAATTGCCGCTGCGATTCGTTTGCTTTCTTACGTTATTATTCACGGATCTCATCCAAAAAACCCGCAAGTGGATTTGCTCTTTCTGGAGTAGTTTATTGGAGCGCTTTCCCTTCAATTGTCCGCGCTTTGTCATAGCTTCAAACTTCACTTGGTAACTATTATCATACCAATGGTATCGAGTTCAAGACCACTAAGAGATACATAGTCACCTCAAACACCTTCATTATGCTGACTGTCATATACGAGCTGGGAGATATGGCCAAACATTTCTCTCAGCCGCTGTTTACATGTCTTCTATTCATTCAGCCAAGCATTGTTCAACCGTTTGTTTCAATGCTCGGTCGAATACTTTTATTTTGTACGATATTCGGATCCCCCTTAATACTACCATACATCCTTAACCACGTCATTTTGCCGGGAGATTTTGAGGAAATTAGAAATGAGGACATGGAAGGGTATAGCGAAGAAGAGTTCTTCAATGCAATCTTGCAAGCAAGATCTGGAAAGTGGCAGAGGGTCTTGTAGATGATTGATTGAGTCAGGTAAGCGAATACCCAATATACAAAGGCTCTAAAGACAACTTCTGATTATATCCCAGATTTGATTTTGTCCAATATCAGACTATGATCGACCTGGCGCGCACTTTATCTCTCTTCAGCGAGGGATGGAAAAGGGTTTCATGGAGCTGGTTGAGAACACTTCTTGTCTGGCGAAGGGTTGGAAACTATAATTTGACACAAAGCACTCTTAAATTGTCAGCATGTCACTTTCTTGAATGGCACGTGAATTGATTTCTCATGACCAACACGTTCCCATGCTCATTTCGCAATGATAAAGTACAAGCAAGTACTAGGGTTTGATGGCAATGTTTACCCCGCCTACCCGATATACTAGAGAGTGACAGTTGTGGATAATGTTTCATGGGGTCTGAAAGGATTCGGCGATGTCACCTAACTGCATTGCATGGCAGCCGAGTCGATATCGTGCGATTCGCGTGCCCATGGTGGCGATTAGACAGATGCTTGCATGGTGGCATCATGGGGGGCGGGATGGGAGAACCCCACCCCACAGCCCAGACTTTTTCACCCGGACCAAGTCGCCTTGGCGAAAACTACGCCTCATGGTCACAGACTGGGGGGAAATACGAGTACAGGCATTTTGGAACAGCCTAAGGACTCAATTTTTCATTTCAAAGATATGCAAGGTATGAATTGATAACTGTGAATAGAACGCTTTGAGAGTCACACCACAAACCCCTCCCTTACCCACCTATGCCGGTCAAATCTTCCGGATTCTAACTGCCAGCTTGCTCTTTGGAGCGAGAATTCCCACCCCAAATGTACTCTTTGCAAACTCAGGTTGATCTCCATCAAATTCGATTTCGTAATTTTTGAGAAAATAAACGACTGTATGAATTATCTCCATTTTGGCGAACGAGCGACCGGGACACATTGTATCACCACCCCCAAAAGGTATAAATGTTCCGGCAAGACCATCCGTCGAGAACCTGACGTCTTTCTCTGACACATTTTTTGTTGAAGAGTCGATTCCAGGAAATTCCTCGGAAACGACATTTCTGGGGGCTGGATGCTTGGAAGGTCCAGAGAGTTTCTGTTTTTCAGACACCAGGAATCTTTCATCCCAGAAGTCATCCAGCGAGTGTGTCTCTTCAGTTGTTCCTGTGTTCCAAGCATTGATATCGTGATGCCTTCCAAAGGTAGAAATGCCCATGTAGCTACCACGCGGAACAATCCAGTTATTGACTCTAGTATCAGTCAAAGATGGACCCCGTAACACCATATCAGCGCTGTAAAAGCGAAGCGTTTCTGCAAACAGGCTTTGCAAATAAGGTGAATTTGCCAATATATAAGGGCCTGGATCAGGCCCATAAACAGATTCAATTTCCGAGAGTGTTCTTTCTACACGAGCTCGCACCTTTTTATCTGACAAGATGCGAGTGAGTAACCAGAAAACTGTGTTGGTGGCATTGTGATTTGCACTTGTTCTGTTTAGCCAATTTTCCAAGTTTATGGGGGAGAATACATACGCCCACAATAATGCCATATCTTCACTTGCTTGTGCATCAGAAGTCATAGGCTCCATTTTCTTCCACGCTTGTTGTCTACACTTCACAAGTTCCGGAACGACGGACTCGTCAAAAACGGTGAAATTACCGGTAGTCTCCAATTTGACTGGGTCCCTCTGGAGCATAGAATGGTAATTCTTGAATCCTTGGATGCAACGTTCTTTAGATGAATGTGCAGCGGAAACCATCCATTTTGGGAGACCTTTTGCCAGAAGTGTTGAGCTACGATCATGCTCTATGAAATCGCCAAGTAGCCCTGGGGTTGTATCTAGAAGTTGGGGTCCAAACATACAGCATGCAGTGGTTTCAACCATTGCGGACTGTAAGATGTATAACAAATCTGGGTGTGAAGTGGCAGAAGTAGTATCGAGTTTCAATTGGTGGGAGAGACTGATAGGAAGTATCCTTTCGTAACTATGTATTAGAGGCTTCAATCCAGGACCAGTGAGAAGCTTCCGCATACTACTATGGACAAGATACTCGAATCTGTGCTCAGGCTTGGTGACGGGGTATCCCGGCGGTAATGGAAGCGATTTTGGATGTTTTCCGGTGTAATCAGCGGCAATAAATTCGTGAGCTTCAAGTGGCATATTGAACATGGCGGTTGTACCAAGATGTCGATATGCCTTGTTCGTAGCTGTGTGAGATTGGGCAAAGAGAGATGTGACGTCTGATGGAGAAAAGAACATGTAGAATTTCACTCTGAACATATCAACATAAGCCGGCATGTAACTCCATTTTTCCCTGTAGAATTGCGTCAGTTTATCTCGTTGAGTGTTTTATTGTGTTCATATCAAACTTACATTACATTGAGTACAAAGCCAGACGGGTCCCAAGCAAAAGGCAATGCATGGGCAAGAATTGGAATCTGATATGGAAACGTCTGAGGAACTTTGCCTTCTTTCGTGGTTTTCGGAACCCGATAGGTTCTTACCCACGTCGTAGTGAAATTGACGAAAAAGACTCCCACGATCAGTGACCATATTTGAAAACCAGTCAAGTATGCTTGACTGTTCCAGTACTGAAGAATAGATGAAGTAAGCATGTTGAAGTTCTAAAATGTACAAATTAGAGTAAGAGGCTTTTGTGACTCAATTGAAAGATCAAAGAGAGCTGGCCCTCTGGAAGGAAGTTGGAAAGTACACTAGATTATTACGATGGATTTTGATTGCCAGGTAATTTCATGCTTCAGGCCGTATATTTCAGGAATCAGGATATGTATTTTGATGTGTAATTATTGGATCACAACATTTTCCAGTTAATGCAACATATACACAAGCGCCTGGTGGCGCTTTTGTGGGGCGCTGGGGGCCTGGAATGAAACGCTCTCAATTGCGTCTCCGGAAAAATTGGAACTCGCCTCATACCGACATATTCACTACATGTTCTGTCAATTTTCTCTATAGGGCTTTACGTATAGCAATCCCGCAGGGCTCGAAATTCAAGAGGCTGGATCATGACAACGGCATCTATACCCGATGCAGGCTTGCATATGCAACTCATTAATATGCCAACGTTGCTTTCATCACCATGCACGCCTTATCGTAAAGTGCCATGTGCGATTCGTAACTACCAGTTAATGTCCTGCAGAAAATAGTTCCGCACGCATGTATATAGGAGGCGTATCTCGTAAGGCCGTTTCCGTAAATTGATACGTAGCAATATCTGCGGCAATGCATCAATTTTCCCGCTTGTGCATTAGCGCCTTGATGAGGGGAAATGGAGGGCGCTATAGTGATGTTCTGGCTCCGCCAAGCAATCTTTACATCAAACCTGATTTACAAGAAGAAAACTGTTAGGGGTTGCACGAGACAATGCATCTAAAAAGGAACGGCACTCTGTTTTCGAATAGTGCGATTTTATGATATCATAGGAACAATTCATATTCACGACAATGCCAATCCACGGCAGCCGTCACACAACTGGAACCATTGCGGCTGATCTTGGCACCTCGCTCCTGGGGCTTCAGATACTCTTCTTCGGAACTCGATTGTTTGAACGAGCATATGTAACTCGGTCTCTTGGTTGGAATGACTGTAAGCAATACTCTTATCATATTAGGCGATATAATTAATTTTAACTGAAGTCCCTTTTAGTGATTTTCACATGTGGTTTCGTAAGAGCACCATCGATTGTTCTGAAAAGCTCAAAGCTCAAGATTCCTAGATCTCAACAATCATTCATTATGTTTCTAATATCCTCGGTTAGTTCAGATGATGAAGATGAATTTTGCTAGTCACGCTGATTCTTAGTAGTTATCAATACTGGCTATGTTGGCTATTACAATTGGAACATTCTTCATGTACATCTACCACGTACTTCGATCTTGAACTCAAGTTTATTTGTAGTAAGTTACAGCATCTTACTGGAAGCAAACACCACGACTCATTTTGTCAAAAGTTCCAAGATCCATTCTCTCTCACATACGGAGTAGCAATTATCTTCATGAAACTATCCTTTTCGCTTTCTTATTGGCAAAAATTCTACCCATCGAGGTGGAGGTCTACAGCAATTTCAGGAAATGTGTTCTTGACTGCAATAATCTATGTAGCCTATCAAGTTCTTGGTTTTCTATACGTTGTGCCACTGAGAGGAAACATAGCCGTCAATCAACATACCGGGCAAGAAGGAACCCTCGTATTTGTTCCCGCACTGTCAGCCATATCTGCTTTTTATGATCTTTATCTTCTCTGTCTACTTTTGGGAGATGAGTTATGGCAGATTAAACTCAACTTTAAAAACAAATGCTTGCTAAGTGTTGTATTTTTGTCTAGAATATCGTAAGTTTCGCCAACACCCTACATGGAAAACAAAGCTTGATAACTTTTAGGGTCTGCATTTACTTGATCCTCACAGTGCACTATGGAGATCAGCCGATAAAATCACATGAACTTCTTGAGGAAACCCTGCTGCTGAATTTGATAAGGTATGCTCTCGAAACTGAACCCGTCCTTCTTCTCGTATTAATCCTGTACAGCTTCACCGAAATGCAAATTGGAATCATATGTTGCTGCGTTCCATCGCTTATGTCTCTCCTACGCCATGTGAAGGCAAAATATCGGATTGATACAAGGGGAACTGTTTCAAATAAGGGTGTTAAAAAGAATATTTGAGAAACATGGCTGCTTAGATATGGAGATCTTCATTTGAATTGATGTTTCACGGAGTAATAACTTATAAGTCCCTTTGAAATAAACGATTGAAATGATCCGGTCAATTATACTTAAACTAGTGCTCAAAGTAGTGTATTATTCTTGTCTTATCTTATTAAAGTAGCTACGTAGGTCCTTCTTATATAGCCCTTTTCTAGGTCACGTGAACTAGCTACAAAGTAGTATTCACCTGAAACGACAATTTGGCACAATTTAAAATTATCCCAAATAGCTGGAACAATGAGATTCTATTCTCCCAAACATCTGGGAGAAATTTTCAAATTGTCCTAAAAGCTTAGAAAAACGAGACGACCATTGCAAAATTTGTGCCTGGGCTGCCTTAACCGATATCCCGGCCTCGTGCACGGTCCTGGCAAAAGCCCGCCCCCTCGGAATGTCACCCACTATATTAAAAGTTATATATCACAATAACCACTTATTGAATTTATATGTAATTAAGTAGGGATATAGATAAAAGGTAGTTAATTAGAGAATAAGTATAAAAAACTATGCGCGAGCACGGAGTGGTAGCCTAATCTGCTGTCCTAACCTAGTTTCCTTTAATTATAGGGCTACTACTTTAGCTAGAACTCTAACCTTAAGTTTAAGTATTAAAGTTGGCTTTTCCAGCTCTTTTTATCCCTTTTTAGCTCCTTTCTTGACTTAAGGCATATGTAGAGTAGTCCTTTTTCGTGAGACACGTATATATTTTGTCTGTTTTAAGGCCTTTGGAGTTATAGTAGCTAGCTCCTTATAGAGCTGGGTTTCTGCTCTCTTATTAGCTAATTCTTCCTTCTTACGTTGTCTCTTAAGAGCATTCGCCTTTCTTGTCTCTCTCCTCTCTTCCTTTGCCTGTTCTTCAGCCTCCCTTGCCTCTTCTTCCTTAGCCTGATACTCTCGAGCTTGTATAACCTTCCTAGGGAAGTATACCTCTACTCCCTAGCTAATTTCCCTGCAAAGATTAAGTCTCTTACTCTTCTTTCTCTTCTGATTCTTAAGAATAATAGCTATTCGCAGCCCCTAGTTCTCGTGTTTGAGAATAGAGACTTAAGAGGAAAGAGTACGTATAGAAGTTAAGACCTTATATACCTTGAGTTTAGATAGAGACTTTTCAAAGTCTAAGAACACGTGTTATATAGCTTTTAATATAAGGGGTGTTTTCATGCCTTTGACAGGTTCCTTAACTAACGAGGCAGGCTTTGTCACCTAGGTAACTATCTTTACGCTCTAAATTAGCCAGATTCTAGCCTTCTCGAAGGTATATGTAATATTATATTCTATAAATATAAGATTCTAGGCTATCTTAAACATTTTATAGAAAAATCTCTTAGACATAGAGACTAATCTATCGGAAGTAGTAAGGAGCTTTTCTAGCTTATTACTATAGAATATAGTAAGTGGTTAGAAGAGGCCTATGTTAAGAGGCTAGAGCCGATGTATAGTATAAGAAGGAAGGATAATAATAATAATACGATAACGGAATACAAAGTCGATAAATTTCATATTAATATATAAGGAGTAGCTGTCTATAAGAAGTAGCTGGTATACTCTTACGTTCTTCGGTTTTATATGTCTCTTAAAGACGTCTTCTAGCCACTTTAGGCTAAACTGGTTTAATAACTAGCCGTTTTCTAATAAACTGAAATATGCTCTATCTTCTTTAACATCCTCTGTCTAGGAGCACTATAAGTCTCCTAACACGCTCTTATAAATAAGAAGCGGCGGGATAGCTGTCAGGACTTGTAGTAAATACTGATGAATTGAACTACAGAGGTGTCTATATATAAGAAGATTCGATTGTCCTTTCTAAGCTAGAGTCCTTACCAACTTATATACTCAGTTAGCTTTTTCTAGAGGGTTCTGCCAAGGGTACTCTCGAAGGTTCTGTTATGTCCATGCGTTGCTAAGCGAGGTCACGTGAATGCGTCGCTAGAGTACTCTAAGACTTATTCCACGGGTGTAACCCTTGATATTACCCCCCTTCCTACTCTTAAAGGTAGGTGTCTAGGGCTACTATGTCCTCTAACTTAGTAGCAGGTTCCTATGTTAGGTTTGCGTATCCTGTCTATTTAACCTTATACTCGAGTCGAGTACGAGAGCCTTTCCCTAAGAGCTTCTTTTACCGTTGACCTAGTATTCTTTTAACTTGCTATTCTATAGTATCGTCTACTAATATTATAGGTGGTTGATCATCGTCTGTAATTTAACTAGGCAGCGGGTCTGTAGCTGCTAGCCTTAATAAGTCTATATTAAAGACATTATTGTGATGGCCAGCTATTTATGGAATTGCCGAGCCATCGGAACAGCCAAGAATACGTGCCGAGTATGGTACGGCACAGATGGTTTCGGAATTGTCAGAGCCGGATCGGTACGGACTTTTGTTATTATCCGGCCCTCTTGTATATAGATGCCCTTACTCTCTCTTGAGGAAAGACCAATTTGGTCTTTTCCTTCGTATCAGAGCCTAGTATTCGGGTATGTCATTCTATCGAACGCACTTCCATATGCCTCTTTTGTAGTAGTATCCGTTTCGTGCCGTTACATTAAAAGACCAAATTCGACTCCGCCGGGGACGGCCTGTTATAATATCTCACTCGAGCGCGCCGGCGTACTTGCTTCGAATTCGATTCGGCCTAGATTCGGATCAGTACATCGACAACCTCAAATAGCCAGGTAATCAGAGACCACCTGGACGACCAGTGACACCGGGGTTTGGTGTCTGAACAGTCAGCTGGTAAAATCGTAGGCGATTCCTGCGTCAATGGGAGTGGACTACGCTGAGTACTCCTGAGACTCCTAATAACCCTCTCCGTGTAGGGATTG
>LLEY01000114.1:0-203679 GCA_001414485.1 Calycina herbarum
TTTACACCCTCTGTAGCCTAGGGCACCCCCCTAGCGTCATTTGCCCTCATTTGGGACTTTTTAGGACCTAGACCACGCGATCTAGACTCCGCCTGACGTTAAATAGATATAAATAAATAAATAAATAAACCAAGTCTCTCGTCGGAACTATACTGAAAAATAATCACCCATGAATTCAAAACGCCTCAGGCATCCTAAAAATCCCATCAGGCTTGATAGCCCTTTGTTTTCAGACGGAACATTCTGCTCTGTATAGAGAATAATACGATGAGCGAGAGCAGGGAAGTAGCAGAGAAAGAACAATAATCGCAGATTCCACTCTTCCCTTGTAAACCCCTTGTCGCCATTGTTGAAAAGTCTATCAAAATTGACAGTTGCTGTCGAAAACGAGTTTACCGTGGATTCTAATCTCCAAAAAACCCCAAACGTCGAAGTGACAAGTTTACTTCTTCCACAATATACCATATGACAGAAGCCACTTCCCAGCATTACTGCAAGGAGCCACAACTACTTTCTCAAACACCTCTTGCGTAACCATAAACACATTATGCTGTCCCGTTGTGTCTTTATCAAATTTGTTGCACAAAGGAATTATTCTATTCCTGGTGGATTCAAAGACAAGAGAAAGGTACTTTGAGTTGGAATTGAAAGAAGCGAATATTTAACTAGTTATTCTCAAATACATACTAAATTTCCTGTGTGAAATAACATAATCTTCGGATGACGCGAGGACGAAAATTTAATAAGGGTTTTGGATAGAAGTAACAAAGAGCAAAAAGCAAAAAAGCAAAAAAGCAAATTACATTGGCTTACACTAGTTCCAAATCTAGCAACTCCTAGGAATCTCAAATAACGAACGCCCAGAAAGGAAATATACTGATACGGTCTTACCTGATGATATAAATCTCGATCTAGGAGAGGCAAAAGGATGATCTCTAATATACTCAAAAAACACACAACAGCGAACGAATCATTAAGAACGAGATGTACAAAGAGAAAACAATGAGCAAAAAGAGGAGTAAGCCACCCGAGTAAAAGGATGACAAAAACCCCAGACCCAACATCTTTACCCATGAACCCCCATCAACTAACTCGAAAACTCCGAGAAACGCAATAATTACCGTCGAAAAACAAGTCGGCGTCGATTCCAACCCCCAATTCCCAAAACCCCAAAGCTCCACACTTCGCCCCAAAATCTCCCGTATCAGAAATCACAGCTATTTTCCAATCACAACCCCGATCGTCCTTGGACTAGAAATATAAAATGCTCCCCCCCCCTTTTTGGCAAATTCAGTGAGCAGCAAAGTGGCAACAAGAATGAAAAACCAGGAAGCAAAAGGATACCCGCTTGCGCACACTAGGGGGCAAGCTAGGCTCGGCATGAAAAGTCGTTGATATAATTCTACATACGCTCATCTATCATCTACCAAAAAATGCATGGGTATCATGGATTTAAGACCGCCATACAAGCCGGCCGCCTATCCTCTATTCTCAACCGGAAAAAACTCCAAAAAACCCCCTCTTACTGCATCAAAAATACCCCATCCCATATAATACAAAACACCCTCAATTCACAACCCAAACCGCTTCTTCTCCTCCCTAATATCAACATTATCCGCATACCTCCTAATATCAGACACAACATTCTCCCCAATCTCATCCCCCTTCCCGGCTGCCACTCTCAGAATCAAATCATTCAAACTCTGTCGTCCAAGGATATCAACATGATCCCCCGTATTAGGGCCACCACGGGGACTAAATCGATCAGGTTCGTGAGGCATCTCGTAAACCTTGATTTTCACACCAGCAGGATTATAGCGATGATAATTCCACCCTTTGTTACACATGTAACCAAGTGATAGTAAGTTTACGGTACCGTCGCCTTCTCCGAGAACGACGCCGCGATCGACGTTTTCTTGGATGAGGGTTGTGTCGATGGTTATGTTTAGGGAAGAGAGGGGGGATTCGGATTTTCGGTAGAAGTAGGAGCGTTCTGCTGGTTTGCCGATTCCTGCATTTTCATCAACAAAATTCAAAGTTTTGACATTATAAAAGGGGACATACCATAAAAGCAGTATATCTTCAAATTAGGCGCAAGAGGTAACCGCGTTTCCAACGGATTAATCCATTTCCTCGGATCCTCCTCATTAGCATCAACCTCCGCAGTAGTATGCGCAACACCAGTAGAATAAGCCTCCTTAACCTGCTTCGCATACCATGATTCCGTGACGTTGAAAAGATAAGACATGCTCTCCTCCACCGTCATATTTCTCGTGGGTACTGAGTCATTCTGGTATTTGAAATTCAAGAAAGGTCCGAAACTGACATTCTGCCCGGGGAGATCATCTGGTGCCCAAGTGGAGTTTCCCCATATTGCGTTTCCGCCGATGGGAAGCATGGAACTGATTCCTGGCATGGCTCGGAAGATTTCTGCTCTTTCTTCTCGGCTGAGGAATTTTTCGAGGCCGTAGACTGCGAAGGCGTTTAGTTGGGCGGTGTCTTTCATTTCTCCGGATAGAACTGCTGGTAGGCCTTTTAATGCTCCTAGCATGCAACCAGAGATGTTGATCCAAGAATCGATATGGTCGTCCACCCAGCTATCGCCTCCTCCGCCCCCAGATTCGGCAGCAACCCAGTGGAAGAAGTAAAATAAAACTTGACTCCCCATGGAATGTGATATAAAAACAACCTTTTTATCCGATACCTTCATCGCCATCTCAATATACATCTTCAGCCTCGTAAAATACTGATCCCTCACCTCCAGATTCGGATACGAAAGTCTCCAATCATAAGCCGCCGTAAAGCTATTCGTAGGATCATACCCAATCGTCGCCAAATTCTCCAAAATCTTATTCCAAATCCAATAGCCCGTGATAAAAAAGTCCGCCGCATCAAACCCTTGCGCAGCCCTCAACTTGATCCCCGGCGGATCAAGTCCCGTATCCTTATCCAACATGATATGCCTCTTCCAGCCCTGTTTATCCAGAGCCAACGCCCTCATCATAGTCCAACTCCCCCAAAGTCTCTTCCGGAAATACTGTCTCGAAGCATTCGCCGTCCCCCAACTCTCCAAACCCGTCGATATCACCCCAGGAACCATAATAACAGGATGTCTCGCCCTCACACCCTGCGCAAGAAGATTCAAGCCCACAGAAAACGAATCGTAATTCATAGCCTCCCGTTCGCCCTTGGCTAAATCCTTGGCATCTTGCATGAAGCTCGCGGGTAGGATATCCATCAAGCTATCCATAGAAAGCTCGCCCAATTCCGGGAAATCTATGAGGTCGGATCTGCCGGCGAAGATTCCTGCGACGACGATTCCGAAGAGCCCGCCGAGGGCGAAGATGAAGCCAGTTCTTCGCTTTCGGGTTTTTGTCTTTTGGGGGGATTCTGCGATTTTGGAGACGGGTGCTAGGCGGATTTCTTCTGCTTTTGGAGGGGTGGATTCGCGGGAGGACTCTGAGGGGGAGTCCCCTATGATGCGGCGGCGGAGGAAGGACATGATGAGTTTCGTGGTTCGTATTGGTGGCTTGGTAGGGAGGGAGGAGTGGGGAGATCGAAGGGAGAGTGAGGATGAACAGGAGCGGACCTGCGGAAGGTTAGGACATTGCCTGGGTGGTGTTTTGGGAGAAAGTTTATACAAGCAAAACGCGCTTCACCCAGAAGCTGGGCTGGCTACGTAATTGTTGAAAGCTTATGATCCCGATATTTTACCGACCAGTCCAAATTCTACTGAAAGCAGTGAATACATATTTAATACTTGACTTCAATTTTTCTCCTCATTTCTGTCATCTCTGAACATTGTAGATACTCTTACCCAGAGTAATCTTATACCAAAACTATCAACTACAGTACATAAGTATTGATTTAGGAAATTAGGGAGTGCCAGCTACGAATACGACCGACCGCCTTTCTCTATTTCAACTCTTCGCAACCTTCAACCTTCAGACAGAATCGGGGGTTCGAGCGGAAGCTATGATTTCTTGATTGTTAATTGTTATTTGTCACAGTACATATGTCTCTTTCCTGTTAAACCATCCTCCATGTATCCTCGTCCTTTTCTGCTCTCTCGGAGTTCTTCGGGGACTTGGATTGTCCGCTCCTTCCTTCCCCTTGGCCTTCAATCTCGAAGGGATCCTCGTCCCAAGTCTGGGATTTCTTCCTTCCTGTCGCCTTCGCATGCTGTCTCTAGGCGGTTGAGCTGACCACCAAGCACGCCCTCTCAGCCATTATGGCTTCTTTGTTCTTGTTGTACATCTATCTAGCAGCCCGGTGGCATTTCAACCCGGTCTTCTCAGCGGATGCGCTTCAGTATTAAAAACATAGTCGTCCAAGCTCACAATACTCGGGTCTTCAAAGATAAGATAAAAGTACTTGAGAGTTTCGGCCATCCAGAAGGATTCCATCCGGTCGGCCTTTGGGGGATTTGCGACCGTGCAATCATCCAGAGCTACGTGTGCGATGTTTGTGGTGGTGTATTTGATGATGGTGTTGAACATGGTCCACGCTCGTTCGCGTAGTCTTGGATCGCCAGTGATGCGATAGAGAATGAAGATTGATTCAATGGCCTCGGGTCTGCTATCGTCAGCTTTTGTTCAATACTCAAACTGGAGAAAAACACTCACCGAAGAATATATCTTGCATCATCGACCTTAGCTACGCCAGGTCCGAGCCCATGAAGTTTTATTTTCTCCGCCGCGGATTGCGTGCCTTCATAACTAGCACTGACAGCATCATGCCACTTCTTCTCGTCCCAACTGCAGTTCGCTTTGCTTTCACAAGGCACCGTGTGGATGATCTCGGGCATGATGCCGAGTGGCATAACCTCATATGCCCAGAGGCAGCCTTCAACCAGCTGTTTTCCAATTTCCAAATCCGAGTTGTTGTCAAAAATCTTGGCTCCAACAGCAACCATTCCTCCAGCAAAGCAACCAAGATGTTGAGCTTGTGGTTCCGTTACAATCTTCTCTCCCGGTGTCTTGCCATCAGTACTGATTTGACCAGCCAGAAGAATGTCCAAATTATCTTTCGTCATGGGGCGATAAAAGATATTCCGCTTCATAGCCGTCATAGAATACTCGTAAAGTCTACGATATTGTTGACTACCTCCTCCAAGTAACATATATTGCTATTTTTCTTTGTTAACTTCATCTTCCTCATTCTCGGGCGGGAAAAACCAACCTTCGGCAAATACTCATACAAACTATCCGCCATCCCCCCAATAGTGAAATCCCCACTCTCCTTAAAATTACCTTCCTTCAAATTCACACTCACAGGCCACATCCCCACCAACTTCGTCCTCCCCTGTTCCTGTTCAAAAACATCCATAACCCTCTGCACAGCATCAAACCATTTCCCATCGCCCGTGAGCTGACTCAGTCTCGTGAATTCCAATGACAAACTTCCTACTTCCGCCACAAGCACACTGCTCCCTGCCTCTTGTTTCTTCCCTGCCATTGCGTTTTTGAAATTCCAACGCATGACTGGGAGACGGTTTGGTGTATCAAATGCTTTATACAGCATTTCTCCCAGCTCTTTAGCTTTCTCCAGAAGTTCGGGATACAGATGTTCACTGATATCGTAGGCTGCTAGTAAACCACCGAGATACCGGATTGTAGTTTCGAAGACGTTTATCTCGTCAAGTGAACAAACACTGAAATCGATCTTCCCGATTTCTAGGACCGCGGAGTCGAATTCTTCTTTTAGGTCCATGATCCAGAGGGTATCTGTTTTATATTAGCATTTCCCTTCTTTTCCCGAAAAATTACAACCCAAAAGGTATTAAAGAGAGAACAAACCAAGCGAATCAACTAAACTAGCACCCCACCCCCCAAAAACATCAAGTGCTCCTCCGGAGAGAGGTCGCACCTCATCTCGTCCCCATGCATGCTCGCGATATCCTGTGAAAGCATGACTGAAATTCCCCCTCACGGCTTCCAGTTTCAGCAATCTTTCTTTCTTCTCCTGTCTGCTTTCCCTCTCAAAAACATGTTGGATCCGGGGAATGCTCTTAGAATTACTGGTTGGCATTGGGACTAGAGATGTGACGGGGTAATCTTGGGTCAGGGTTGCCCAGTTGAATTTTGCGTTGGTTGGAGGAGTATTAGATGGGTTTGTGAGAGGTCCACCGCCTGACGCTTGTTGAGAGTTGCTAATTATGTTTTGTTGTTGGAGGGAGTGGTAGCTTGAGGAGCGGCGGGTGTTGTAGGTGTCTAGCATTAAAAAACATATCACCAACACCGCGACCAGGAGGAAGCCTCGCCATCTTGCTAATGTCGCCAACAACATCTTCTCTCGTTCTTTCCCTTCCCTTTTCTTATTTCCCTCTCCTCAAATCTTCATTGCTTCGTACATGATTGATGGTCGTTGCGATGTCAGGAGGTGATGTCGTCCATGACAAAGTAGGATTTCCCTTCAAAGGATGCCTCGTAAAAATCTGGACCAATCCTACACTCAGCCTCACACCATTCTCACGTAAATAACTGGTTGCATCGTTTGCGATTTGAGGGTGAGGGGTTCATTGGTGCGGGTTGAGTGGCGCATGCGGCGGGGTGACTGCTTACCCCAGGGGGAGTGCTGACTGCATGGGGTGAACCAATCAGGGGGACTGGCTCGGTTGCCTAAATTTTGGATGGCGTGAATGGTTTTTCTTCTGAAGTATCAGGTGAGAGGGGTGGTGAATGGGAATGGGGTCATTATTTCTGAAGTGAACTTAGTGAATTGTAAATTTATTGTTCGCCAAGAGATGGATTTGCTTGCGACGAGCTCGCTCTTAGAAAACACGGAAGGGAGTGAGAAGAGAGTATGAACGAGATTTGTAGATGAGAACAGATGTCGAAAACCACTAGGATTAGTTAGGATCAAGGAGTTCAGAAAACATGCATGCGTCTTTCCATCTTTGCACCTTAAAAAAGCTCCCTTCGGAGCATTGATAATAAAAACGCATCTCGGGTTGGAAGACGAGAGATTAACGTGATTAACGAGATCATTCTTGACTTTGGTACTTTGACTTTCGTACTTTGTGCTGGTGAAAGTCGCTGAATGGTTATCAAAATATATCCGCCTGGAGAGGAGACGTCTGAGCAAAATAATTTACTTATGAAGATAATCAAGTACAATACGATTGAAGAGACAATTGAATCAAGGAGTATAAGAGAATATCGACAGTGAAATAAAATTCGACAACAAACTCTGACTACTCATCTAATTGGGATTTTCTGTCTGCTATCCACGTTAAATGATCATTTCTACGTTCATGTAATCTACAAGTCCCAGAACTAGCCTCTGCGTAAAATTGCTTA
The DNA here is from genome assembly GCA_001414485.1 of Calycina herbarum. Taxonomy (NCBI): domain Eukaryota; kingdom Fungi; phylum Ascomycota; class Leotiomycetes; order Helotiales; family Pezizellaceae; genus Calycina; species Calycina herbarum. Next base: position 7,302 of record LLEY01000114.1, read on the forward strand.
CCTTTCGCTCACATCTCAAACCAGTATTTTGAAAAACAGATAGCCTTTCCAATGTTAACTTTCGAAATGTTTACGCGGGATCTCTTCTTTTAAATAAACTAACCATAGGAAAAGAATTATACTTGGAGTTTGCTACGAATTTGAAGCTAAACAAAAATTTAGAGAAGCAGATAATATCCTAAGTTTTAAATAAAGTTCTTCTCCAGTCATCGCGTATAATATAATAGCTAAAAGAAAACGAATTTGAAGTGACCCAAGTCTTATTTTACAAACTTTGGTTTGTAGCGTTCAAAGGACAAACAAAGACATTTCACATATTTACATCTCGCGTAGTCACTTTCTCCTAGAACACCGCACAAATTGCAAAACCAAGTCCGGGAGATGAATTACTCAAAACCAAGTTTTTGAGGTACTTGCATTTAAAGTCTTGTTTTAGACTACTGAACAATGACATGAATCACGAGTTAACTCCAGAGGCAATATTGCTCTCTTAGTGTATCTGATATAAGAAGTGAAAGATGTAAAACAAGTTGTAGAGCCCGTCAAGACGAGATGGAAAAATTCCAGACCTGGCAGATCTACGTCCTTGGCTGTCAAAGTTTTTCTATCGAGACTTCGAAGAACAATCGATAATATAATAAACTTTGACAGTGAAACTTTTTTACTTTTGATCTGATTAATAATTTACTACTACTTCCTTCCTCTCATGATTTGAGTTTCCAATTATACAGGTACCGTGATACTTGAACTGAATTATCATATTCACTTGAACCCCTCCCCAACTCCAGAACAGTGTTTCCCGTGTGGGGTAGAACCATCTATGACGTAGAACCATCTATGGCGGAACGAGGGGGTTGAGATTAGAATATAAACAGCTCTCAACCCCTCGACTTCCCGACGACTTTTCCTAAATAACCCTCTTTTATACTTACAGAGGTTACTTAAGGAAGAGAGAGCCACTAGAAATCCACACGCCGTTGTGAACTAGACTAGAATTTGAACTTCTCAATTAATCACTCTTGGGAGTGGCTCGGAAGGACTGGAGATAATTTCTTATCAAGTTCCTTTGGCGCAAATATTATTTGTTAGACAACCTCCCAGAAGCTTTGCTCCCGGATGTATTTACATATTGTAGAGGTTCTTCCTCCTAGGGAAACACTATGAATTCTGGAAGACAAGGGGCAGAATTTCCCCACAGCCTCTAGAACTTTAGTGTGCTTATTTTCAGAATAGATTTACAATAGCCTACCTGTCAGAGAGGAATATGGACATCAATTTCACTGTGCGTTTCCATAAATCTGTGTTACGAGCACTTGAAAGATGTAAATATTTAGTTAATCTCATGCGCCTGGTTTGGACATCCTGAAGTCCCAGACTATAAGCTTGACAACTGGAAACTAATCTCGTGAAGTTAAGAAACTATCGACAACAGATATAATTCGACGGCAAATTCTATATGTTTGGTTTACTTGAGGTCTTTCCTCCACTTCATCGGGGTTTCTATCCTTTCACGACTAAGGTCCTCTTGATTACTTGTATCATTTACTTCGCCATTTGCACTGTCTTCACGCAGCCTACCAGCACAAAGTTTTTGGAAATACACTCATTGGTTTTCATATCTCTCCAAAGTTTACTCAATGTGAGAAATATATATCCCAGTCCCAATTCTTTTAAGCGCAAGTTGATATGGAAATAAATTATTCCTTTGAGTGTCTTTTGGCCCTCTAGCTTAGAGAACACTTCATGGGACCATAAATTAAAGGAACTCAAAGTTTGAACCAGTAGAGATTCGAAATAAAAGTGGAAGAAGTAGTTAGCTATGAGCCATGTGAGATAGCGATGAATTTTCTTCACATAGAGGGAATTTCGAGAGATCAAGACTTGGGGACCTCATTGCTTCTATAGAAATACCCTCTATTTCACCTCCCAATAATATTGTTGCCGAGAAACCATCGCTAGTAATCTACAAAACAGTGAGGTGTTGGAAAGAGAGTGTGAGTGAGAAGCTCGCGAGAAAGTTCTTTTCAACCTGAAATATGTCTCTGGTGAAGTATCAATATCAAGTCTCTGTGTACCAAGATGATAGTCAACAATCGAGAATAGCACCGGCGGCGACCAAATCATGTTGTGTGAGGCTAGAGATTGAAGGTAACGAAATGAAAGGTTGTCGTTTCATGAAAGAGTTGTGAAATATTCAGCCTTCGACTAAACTCTCAAGCCCTCTATCACTTTCTACGCCATAAAACGAGTGATGCTCACAAGGATGTGAGTCAGGTCTCTTTTGTGGCTTAAGATTAAAAATTCAGCCACTTAACTTTTCGACTCCCAACATCCCAGTACAAGCCAAATGCAGCTTCGTATGTTGGTGACAGCGAGTGCGCGGTACAAGTAAAGCTCCCCTTCGTATATCCCTGTTCGAAAATCCGTTTTAATTCGTTTTCTAGGGGGGCTTTCATCGTCCTGATATTTAAAATCAAATCCACCTGCTCCTCGTTAAAGTATGGCTTTCCTAGAAAATACGGATTACCGAGATTTTCCAGTCGTCCTGGTGCAGAGGGGTCTTTTTGGTAAGAACGGAAGTCTTTTATCAATCTTACCGCTCCATCGACACAGTTTTTATTAGATTTCAGGTACTTCCGGAATTGAGTGCGCGATTCGAGGACTTGGTTGTGGGTGTGCCAGATTCCTGTCAGCTTTTCTCGGTGTGGTCCTTGCAGAAGTTGCTGTTGCCACACTTCTGGTGTGAGCTGGATTTTGTGGACGATGCCTTCTAGACTCGTGTAGTCGAGCTTGATATCCGTAACTAGTTTCATAGGAGTATCGATAAGGGAATCTTCAATCATGACTATAGATTTCGTCAGAATTGCGCTTGGGAACTGATTTAGATGTTCGAACAGAATGAGCAGAAGCCCAAAGAAGAACCTCTTACATACCGAAAACGTAGGACCAAGGAAATATAGCCAGCTTTTCATCTTCCCACTCTATCGTGAGGATTTTCTCATCCTCCATGGTGGATCAAACAAGGTATTCGAATGTAAGAAAGAAAAGGGAAGAAGCAAGTTAATATAGTGCGTTGCCAAGCCCTGAGGCGCTAGACGAGGAAAGCTCGCTAGTCCCCAAACAAATTAATTAGCCCGTCATATTCCGGATGCCATCACTAAAATAAAAATGTGCAGTTACGAATGCTCTACGGGTTTTGACGACGTTTACCTAGTAATTATGAGTGTTTTGAAGAACCCAACTCATTCTAGAAGTAGGATCTCTCCACCTACCTTACTACAGACTGTGCAAGACAATTAGAATAATTGAAATCTTTGTCCGAGAAGAATAAAACCGTCTCAATTGGTAGCTGTACTCACCTAATATAACTCGTACAATGCCATAGAATGGGTGCACAGGAGTAGCACGATGATTGCGCGGCATCCTGGGAGTTACTCTTGTCTCGTTTATTTATGAACTCGAGGAGTATTCTTCAGCAAAATATGTCAACGTCCGCAATCGACGAGGTGAAGAAATAAAGGTACTTTCAACGAAACTGGAACTTTCAAAACATACTCGGAGCGAAGAAATAAGGTATAAATCGTATTGATCATCCATAGCGTCCAGCCATGGTTTCAGCAGGCCACGGTGCCGAGCGATGAGAGATAATGCCTAGGTAATCAATTCTAACATCAAAGTACTAACTCGAAGTATCGCAATCAATTCCCCCAAGAGAACATGAATTTGAAAATTAACACCAGCTTCGTAGAGAATAACGTTCCACCAGGTTACGAGAAGACCAGGGCAAGTAGTACAGAGTTGAAATAACGAAAATAAAATTCAGGGTTGTTATATCCATGTTGAGTAAAAGAGAACCATCATTCTCAGAAGGTCTTGAAGAAAGATGTCATGCTGCCAAAAGAAAGAGATTCGACAACAACACATAATTCGACAGCAAAACCACCACCACGACGAAAATCTCCTACAGCTGTTTCTAAACCCTTGTAGCTATTAGCTTAACTGTTTATTCCTTCCCTGTTGTCCCAATTCAAACTTCATTGTACGATCCTAGGAGTAGTTGTTTGTGTTACCAGACTATTTTTCCCCCAATCATTTGTCTTAGTCATGTTGATCAAGTAAGTACCAGAACCCGACCCTTAGAAAGATGGTCAGCGGAATGCAGAGGATCTTGGAAAGAGTGAAGACGTGAGTACCGTTGAATGAGAGAAAGTCCCAACATACGCAGTAACTCTACGCGGCTACGCCAAAATTCCGAAGGCCGAGCCATTAATCAGCTCTGTCTTGTTTAACCTAGTGTTATGGTAGGATCCATTGTTAGTTTACCAAGGTTTGTTATAAGCTACACCTTCTGCAGGGCCATTTGCCAAAGTAAAAAAAAAACGATGATAAGATTGTCTCCCAATTTAATGTTCACAGACGCAGTCAGCACCAATCAACGCTAATGATATAACTAAGACAATTTAAACTTCTATAATTCCAAACCATCTCCTCAGAAAAAGATACTCCACTACCTTGCGAAAAGAAGTTCGCCTACAGGGACGAACTAGGAGAACAAGAAAGAAGCTAGGTATAAAAACTGTTATGCTGTGATTTGTTGAGATTATTGGTAGGGATGGAGAAGACACCAGCTTCGCGAAAATGGTATGGCGAACGTATAATATTGATACCTCTCAAGGCTAACTCTCGTGACAATATTCTGTAAAAACAAAACAACGCCTAGAGTCCAGAAGAGAACAAGAAGAGAAATCGCGCTGATCGAATAACATAAGAAAAAAAAACTTCCGATAACAACCTAGAATTCGACAGCAAAACAGTATAGTACCAGTTCAAATCCCAAGTACTTTCTTAAATGATCCACAGATCTCCTTCTATGGCAGCGAGAGGCACTGTTATCCTATTGCTAGATGCGTCTACTTGATATTGCTCTTGAGATGCTAGAGAAAATGCCTTTGCTGTTTCCGCTGACATTTAATATTGTCGAGTACATTTAAGTGACGACCCAGACCCTATATATAACCACTGAAACCATAGAAAGAATAAGAGAAAGGAGGCAAATAAACCTAATCGCAGATTCGCGATGAGAAAAATATTTTACGTCCCTTTGAATAGGAGAGTCCAGAAAGAACTCGGCAATTCCCTTAATTTCCTGTACTCGCTCCCCTCAGCCCCTGAAAAACCAAAAACCTATCCTCTCACCTCGCCTCTCTCTACTCTCTACTCTCCCTCCTCAACTCTTCACAAAATCTCCGTACCGATCTCTCAAAACAAACATTTTCGGCCCAGCTACCTCCCTAACTTTCTCTATAAACAAACCCCGAAAACTCAATCTTGCATCTTCCAGAATCAACCACCAAAGAGCTCCCGAACCAAATTCTCAACAAGTTCTCTATCCACGATCACCCACTACTCTTTGTGAAAACTCAAGATGAAAGTTCACAGTTAACCCAGTAACTCGCGAGTAAGCCATGAGTTACTCGCCAGTAAGCTGTCGCGAGCGAGTAAGTTATGTGTAAGCCGTTCAAGTAAGCCACGGATTACTCGCGAGTAAGCTCTTCCTTCCCCGCTAGCTAATCTAAGACCTTTCTATTCCCCATACAACAAACTTACTGAAAGTACGCAAACGTAGAGCAACGCCCCCATCGTACCATCCCAAAAATCACAACACCCCCAAACAAAAACAAAAAAGATAAGAATGCAGGTAGTATATCAATTATATCATCTCTCTCTAGTCCATGCAATTCTACCGCCAATCCCATTCAAGTCCAACCCCAATTCCCAATTCCACTCCAATCCTATCAAAGAGATCTCGCTATCTCCCAATCAAAATACAAATTATCATTCATTCAGTTCCTTCCTTCGTACCCCCATAATGCCTAAGTACTTCGTTGCGTTCTCAATCGCGCGCTCGCTCAAAAATGATCCTTGAATCCAAATGCTAAAAAGACAACCCTCTGTGCAGCCGTAAACTCATTCGCTCTCGATCTATTAAAAAAAGAAAACAACTCATCAAGTCCAAGTACAATCACGAAATCGACGTACTCGAAGCCAACATATCAGGACCACTCGACTTGCTCCCACTCCCATCCGAGTCCCCATTCTTCCTCACCCCCTGACCCTGAGCCGTGAAGCTCTCCCATCCCTGGATACGTTTGATAAGCTCCGGATCATTATCATCCCCAATAAACGTCCAGCTCTCCTCCGAATCCTCAAAGGTGTCATCGGAAACCTTGCCATCGCGATTTTTAATGAGTGATCGTGCGTATTCGAGATCACGGTAGATGGACTGGATAGCTGTGTGAACGCCATCTTGCTGTATGTTTGTTAGTATAATGCATTAATGAAATGAAAGGGATGGTTGGAGACTTACAGATCTAATAGCCTCACCCAGCACTCTGGCTTTGACAATCATCCTCTCACTATTCGTAGCTTCCCACAACGCCCGCGCAAAAACACTGACGTTAATCTTCTTAATCGTGATGCCCACCCCCAAATCCTCAACTCTCGTGCCAAAGAAGAATTGGTCTCCGAAAAAGGGTCTGATGATAGTTGGTAGACCAGCCCGTAAACTAGCACCCGTAGTACCAGCACCGCCGTGGTGGGCTGCGGCATCAATCTGCGGAAACAGCCAATCGTGAGGAACTTTCTTGACAAGGTAAACCTCTGGAGGAAGCGGTATCTCGATTTCAGTGGTGGGTTTCTTCTCCAACCGATCGGACCATCCTTTCGAAAGAATGCATCGCACATCAGCCTTGAGGACAGAGGCGACTACGGTTTCGGTGAGAGCTTTGGAGTCACTGACGACAATAGATCCAAAGCCGATATAAACAAGCTTCTTGCCATCGTCGCGAGCCTTCTTGATGAAATCGGTGAGCTCTTTTTCAGGCTGAAAGTCTTCTCCGCCTTCATCCAAAAACCAATATCCCGTTACTCGGATCCAATCACTGTAGTCGAGTGGCGGGATTACGACCGAGGGACTAAACGCATACAAGAAGGGGACTTTGTTGACCCCTAGCCTTTCCAAGTTGGTAGACTGCAGCCCTAGCTCCTTCTTTCGCCATCTATTGATTTGCCCAGCAGTCGCTTTCCAAAACAAGGTGTCGAACAGAACGTAGCTGTACCAGTTATAGGCACCACCCAGTTTGTGTTCTGGAACTGCGAATGCATGTGGGTATGCTCGTGTTCTTGTCCATGGCATGGAAAATGCTCTATAGTATGGTATCCCTAAGGCTTCAGCGATATGAATGCCACCCATTGCGCTGGGACTCTCAATCAAAAGATCCGAATCTTGGCAAGCTCTCCAGGAAGTCGATAATAACTCGTCAATCCATCCGCGAAATTTAGAACTTGCTTCTCTCAAGAATGCGAAGGTAAACATGCCATTCTCAACACAGATCCGCATGAGTTCGGCAGGATCACCTGCGACAGGTTCAAAGTCGATTCCATGCTCTAGAACCCAATCCTTGAATTCGAGATGTGTTGCAATCTTTGGTCGATGGCCTTCCTTTATTAGCCCCTTGCAAAGAGCAATGTAAGGTTGAACATCGCCTCGGGATCCGATGGTTAAGCAAGTGATTCGTAAAGACTCGGGAGGCTTGAAATTCAGGATAGAAGCGCGTGGATCATCGAAAAATATGGGTGGCGAATCGCTACTAGACTCCTCCGCAGTTTTTGGGAGACTTATGTCATGGTCCGTCTGCAGCTGTTGCCGTGCTTGCTGGAGTGCTTTGTGTTCAGCACTTGCGATGTCGGCACTTTCCTTTTCTTCCGTTGCCAAGAGCCCAGATGCTTGAAGATACTTCATCGTGCCTATGTTTTGCAGTAATGTGACGGCACAGTCATCTCGGAGATCTGCTTTATTAAACTCGAAAAAGAGCTCTTCGTGGCCTTTGATGACAACAACTAACCCTGAGTACCCAAAGCGAGAACCTTTCTCCTTGACAGCATTCTCGACATCCTTGAGGGGAAGGATCAACTTTGTACGAGTGCCTGGCAAAAGACTTCGGAAGCAGAATGACCGATCACTGATATAGATCTTACCATACAACGGGAGAACTCGTTGCAAGAAACCAAAGTAGGCGGCTTGGAGTACCTCTGTATCAGGCAGCCCAAAGTGCTCTCTGAATCGATCCCCAGACACAGCAGCTTCCTCTTCGTCGACGGTTCCATAAGCATCATCATCCGGAGCCATGCCCTGCGGCTCATCGTAATGTTTCTTTCCCCCTTTCCACATCCCAGAGACCTTCTCAACGTATCCCATCGATTCGGTTGCTAACAAAGTGCTCATGCGTTTCGAGTGCTTGTTGAGATAACCAGCAAACCCAGCTGCCCGTTGTAGTGGATATGCGCTTGCTTTGACGATGGTCTGTAGTGATGGTCCTGAAGCGCTTTGGTCGGGTTGGCCGGCAGACGATCCTGTTAAAGAGCCCGCCGTGGCTGCGCGTCGTGGTGACGGTCTGTTATTCGACGTGTCGCGGGTTGGTGATTGTGATGAAGAATTTTCGTCGTGGTCTTGCCGGCGTGTAGCAGATGATGATCTCTGAATAGTCGGGGACAAGAAGACGTCACTTCCTCTTAATATCTGACTAGCCGAAGCCTGTGTCTCATCGCTTGTTGAATGTAACGCGCCCGATGAACCAGGGTCCTCGAGTGAATGGACAAATGAATCAGAGGAGCCCTGTTTCTCCGACGCTCGCCGCTCGCCAAGACGATGTCTACTCAGACTTCTTCGGCTGGTGCTCATACTTCGCCTTGCTCCGTCCATTGGTATTCTATTCAAATCTACACTTCGACGACCAAGCTTCGACAGGTCCATACTTCGTCGGAACATATCAGAGCTCGCTCGGCTGACATCCATACTAGCTCGAGGACTTTGGGCAGTGCGTAGTGGTGATAGAGTGGCACGTACACTTTCCTCTAGCATAGGGGTATTACCGGTAGTCTGGATTGGTGAAAGGGCCACTGATCTTCTCTTTTCCCGTGGTGCTTGTGGCGAGGCGCGCCTGGAAGTACTACCTCTAGGGCTTGGTTTATCCGGGATCGGTGGGATGAGAAGGTCTTCTGGAATTTTTTGAGCTGTCGTGTCTTCGACCAAAATCCTCAACACGTTCAGAGCTTCTTTGCCAAAACTAAAAAATGAGAAAAAATACTGAGTAATGTTAGCACTAAAAACCAAAGTACAACTTACTCAATCAACTCACCTCATCCATTGCGTACGTATCTTCATTATCGATGACCTTGATTTTACATGTGTCTGCAAAATCAACGATTTGGCTGTCCTCGATATCGATAATATTCGCAATTGGCAGTGAAATTTTGACGCTATCCCCATCATTGTGTGTCCGGAAAATTATTTTTTGTAAAGACTTAACCCATTCCTTTGCACTTGGGATACTGTCAGCCTTGAAGTTATAGCTTCGCTGGTGGGTCACGACAGTGAAATGGGTAGCATCTCTCCCAGATGATTTCTCCACGACACTCGCCGATATTCCATAACGCAAGTCAATGTGTCCTGCAGGAAAGTATAAGTCCGAGGGGTCTGAGAAGTATGACAAGACATCGCCCTTGAGTCGAAACCAGTATCTGTTGTATTTCGGGTTTCGCTTCCCAGACTTCGAGAGATATCCGGACTTGACCACTTCATTCTGACATATGTTAGCGGCGTTTTACATGACTTTGTGGCTGCATTGGCATACCGATTTCTTTGGTAGATATGCATAAAAACAAATATGTTTTGAGGTTATATACATATATCCTTGTAGCAATACACTTTTCAAAAGCCAACAAGGATATTCTTCTCAAGTTAGCAGACCCCCAAGTCATAGGTAATTTTGACATACCTTCTATCACATCTTCGGGTTTATCAAAATCGAAAATTTCCATCAACCTTCGAGCAAGAGCACTGGACTTCTTTCCTCCGGTATCTTCTTCTTCGATGCTATCTGGCCGTGGCAGGTCGGAACTTGGTCTCATAGATAATTCCGCCTTTGCCTCTAGCATACGGCTCATCACTGGGGCATCTCGGGAAGCTGTTCGAGAGAGTTGGATCGCGGGAGGTATCTGCTCGGAGGGGGATTCTGGAACAGGAGAGCCGGGGCTCGAGGTTCTCGGTGATGTTTTGGATGATTTCGACTTTGATCTTGTTCCTAGTCGCGGCAGAGACCGTAGCAGCCTATTCTCAGAGAATTTCCGGCGGTGCTTCTCTGGTTTCCCTGGCTCCGCCGGTGCCTTCTCCTGCCTTCTTGTCTTGTTCACTTGTAAGCCGGAATTCTGGGGGGAGGATTCTTCGTCTTCGTCGTCGCTCGATTGTGGATCGAAGCGGGAATTGAAGTCGACCTGCGAACCGGCTGCAGCAATCATGCCAAATACCGACTGGTTCATGAAGGCATTTCCTCCAGCAGCCGGCGTGGTAAAGTCCATATCTGCATCGTCGCCATCTTTGAATCGGTCGGGTATCTCCATGGTGACTTGATGACCTTCCTTTCTCCTCTTGGTCAACTTCCGGGCGACCTTCTTCTTAACATCTGCATCTGGAGGCATGGTGAGACGTGGTTGTTCTGACGCAGAACACGTCGATTTGGTACGTCGGTGAAATTTGTCCTGTCGGATCCGTCGCCGTTCGTCTTTTTTGGGCGGCCTTCCTGCCCTGCGGTCCTTATCGAATCGATAAGAGGTTTTTTGGAGCAGCCGACGCTGAGGTGATTATCACATGCACCGTTTGAGGGCTTTTGGTGTTTGCAGAGATGGAAGAGGGACGGAATAATCGGATCAGGGCGGATACATGTTGCACCTGAGGGATGGTGAATGACAGTCGACCTCTTAATGGGTGAGGTTGGCGGAGCTTGACTTGATGTCTACCGGCCCATAGGGTAGTTGAGATGAGGTCAAGCACCTGCAGCTCCGGCTGGCGCGATCCGCGGGTGAGGCGAAGAGCCAAGGCTGACTTTACAGTGGAGTAGGGAGTAGCTTCACCGTCAGCCTAATCTTGCCTACAATACCTAAGCTGCTATGCTACCTAAACACTGCCTAGTTATGCTAGCATATGTAGGTATCCAAGTATGGCTCACTGGCAGTCATAGTTCGTGCTCTATTTCCAGTCATCTATGTTTATATTAAAGTGGCGGGGAGAGCTAAGCAGTCTGCGGGGAAGTGGACCCTGGCTTTCGAGGTGAACGTTGCCAGAGTCAAATATATGCTGCTTGGGTACAGATTTCAGCCTCTTTTCTTTTTCGTTAAAACATGTCTCTATATATTCTTTCTATCTGTTTGTTGTTTTGCATTTTGCCTTTCCAAAATACACATGATCAAGGTCATGATGTCATTTCAGAGGATAAGGAAAATTCTAAGACATTTCCTATTTCTGTCAGGTGTACTCTGTACTTGGTAGACAAAGGGCTTGTTAAAAAGGAGCCTCATCCCATTTTAAGCCCTCGATCACAAGGATCCGAGTCCTATCTGTGCGAGAGTGATTGTATTACAAAGTTCAATTTGATGAAGGTTGCGATGAGGAGAAACAAGAAGAGTCATCGTCATTCTGGAATTATTGCCGAGTGTTTTCGACTGTTATTAATACTTTTATAGCAGTCGCAAATTAAGTACCTATCGAATCAAGGAATACTCGAGGTGAGGTGAGAAGACTTTTCTGATTCAGACTGTGTCCGGGGTAACCATTCAATGTCCAACTCCTCCCACCTGATTGACTTTCTAAGGGTGGCTGAAAATTTACTTAACTCGTTTCTTTAGATTTCTCGCTTCTTGTTCTAGAAGAGAAGTTATCCAAAATCTGGAGAGGAGACGAGCGAGACCGAGGTAAAGGACCTCCATGGGTACTCTTTGAAGGAACAAAAGATCAACGTAACGGATTGTTAGTGACTGGACGTCGAGTGAAATCTGGAAGTTTCCTAGTTGCGGGTTTGCCTTCGCATCGCTCCTGCCTTACACCACGTAAGTGATTCAACGAGGGAAAGAGCAGCCCGGTTGTAGCTGGGCCGCAGGAGCAAACAATCTCCACAGTAATTTCATCAACGCGACAGACATCAACTTCTTGGGCATCGATTAATCAATGTAACAGCTTCTTACTAGTCTGTCTATTTTAAAAGATGATTCTCGCTTCTTGTTACCCGGATGAGAAGGACACCATGTAATGATCGAACACTGTTCTTAATCAAACTAGATGTAGAGAGAGAAACCATCTGCGAGGTAAATCGTAAGTTCGATTTCCGACCAGACAAGCCGCTTCGAATAGTGCGGACCTTGGAGGTATATTACTACCAATTTTGGAAAGCCCCGGAAATGAGCGCATATATAGAGCGACAGTGATCTCGAGCAGCAGGCGCGAAAAAAGAAAACATCAGAATGTTACTGAAGTTCAGCTGGCTTTTGGGAACCTCGGGGAGTGTGCCCTCTCTCACCTCTACTACCTAGACTTCCGTGGTGGTAAGTTAAGTCGAAGAAGGAACGACCTTGACCTCAAGAGTCAAGATAGAAAGTAGGCGGGGGGCCGGATGTGATTTGAGGTCGTGCCTTCTCATTTTGTTCTCATTATGGCGGCGCGGTGTCGATGTGAGGAGGAAGGAGCGAGTCCCAGGGTGATGGGCGAGTTGAGAAACAAGGTGAGGGAAGGAACGAGTGAGTAGGAAACCTGTGATGCCTTTTCCCAGTCACCGTCACTAGATCCTTCTTTCAGAGGGTCCGGATTGGAGTTATTCAAGGAGGGAAAGAGTGTTGTTGGACGTTCTGCCTCCCTCTCCCTCTTTGACACTCAACCTATTGAATTCAGCTTACCATGACTGCAGGTAAATGCAAAACAATCCTGTTTTTGCGACACCAAGTACCTACATTTGACTCAATTTCAGGCTTTTTACCGACTAGTTGGATATTGTTGGTCCACAGATTGTTTTCGAAGTGGTTGATACTTTGTCTGGGAGACTGTAGTTGCTGGAGTAGGGCTCTGTGCCTAAATAGGGGCTGCCTCTTCATAAGCTCGGTGCTGCGATCCGTATCTCTTGTATCTCTTAGAAACAATTCATTGATTCACTCGAGAAAAAAAGGGTCGCTCGATATAGCGAATTGAGGGTTAGTAAATAGTGTATTTGTTATTAGTTGATGAGTTTGGCATTCATAGTGAAGCTGGTCGAAAACGATGACTACATTCCGACGAGTCATTGTATGACCGAATGCAGGTGTGGCTTTCGTGCGTGAGGCTGGGAAGCGACAACGTGAGGGAAGTGGAGTGATTGGCGGCTGGTAGGGCGACGTTGGATACTGGGGTTTGGATTGTTTTAGAGGGATGGAGGGATTTATTGAACTCACTCTAGTTGGAGTTTTTAGAGTTCAATTGTAATGAATGGCATCATGGAGAGAACCTTTCTTCTACTGGAATGTGCTTTAAAGGGTGCCTTCCTTTGTTGTATTGTGTACCTGGGTTCGCAACTAGCCAAGAATGAATAACTTTACCTCAATTGTTTAACAAGGAATTAATAACAATTTCATTATCCAGCCCTTTGGAATTTTAGAACCTCCATCCCCCTAGATATATCAGCAGAATTATAGAAAAGTCATTGAACAACAATTGCTGCACTACCTGGGAGTGAATCTGGCTTGTTTCAAAATAGTGATTAAGTGTCCTGTTCTTCTAGAATAATTGAGGTAGACATCGAATACAACAAGAGTATCTAGGTATAAAATATTCTCAAGATGATTGATTTCTCAAGGTGAACTGCGCTCAGAAGTTCGCGATTCACCTATTGAGTGCCGCTTTGTCCATGCAGCACGAACCCGCAATTAGAGCTCATACCCCTGCAACCCCATCTGCCAACCATACTTAAAGAGTCGGTCGTTCCTTCCTAAGAACCTCTCCCCGTCACCTCAATCACGTGCTTCTATTTCGAACCCGACACCTACAGGTCGACAAATTGATAGCACTACTTTATTTCCAGAGCGCATCGCATCAAAGAGGACCACAATCACCTCTCTTCTTCGACCCCAACAAACACCATACGCGCAAGCAAACGCGCATTCGATACCTCGCTGATTCGCACCCATTGCGCGCGCAAACAAAAAAAAGGTGAATACAAGACTGGGCGGCGCAAGATAGCTAGCTGGAGAGGCAAGGCACAAGGCAGTTCTGATGCACCGGTTCTACAACGCTGCACCCCACGCGACATCTATGCGAGCCTCCAAAAAGCTCAAATCGACATCGTAGGTCCTCCCGCAGCTTGTAAATACCGTATTGTGTAGTTTGGAAGCTAGGACTAGCTCTGCCCGCTCTGCTTCAGGAAACCCCTTGGTGGGTGGGTCTGGACGTAGACGCCAGTTCCCTTCGTGGCGTCGCGCATTTTCCCTCCAGCACTAGAACTCGACGCGCCTTTCCCCCCGTTGATCCATTCGAGCTTCCAAGCAACATCAACTAACGAGGTGTCCTGCCAGATTCCCTACCCCCAAAACCGCATGAGCACAATAGCGCGCGATCCCGAAGGAGGCTATTCAACATGGGAAAGCTACTGGATCTGGGCCACCATCTGCGGTACCCGATTACGGTTAGCAAGTTATTAAAGGGGCCCGGCGATTCGGTCAAGAAGGAAGAGACGATTTTACAATACAAGTTCACCACCATTCGAGAGGTGGGCGACCCGTTTGGTGAACAATGGAAGGAGGAGCAAACAAGTTTCGCGGACTGGGATAGTCCTTCAGATGGAACTATGCGGAAGTGGAAGATAAAGGAGGGCGATGTCATCGACAGAAATATGCAGTTCGCCGAAATCGAAGAGGATTGCCCCCATTCAGTCCAGTTCCAGGGCCTATGTGGCATGTGCGGAAAGGACATGACGGAAATGTCCTGGGCCAGCGCCAAAAACGATACCGATCGCGCGAAAATCAACATGATTCACGACCAAACCGCCCTGAAAGTCAGTCAAGATGAAGCTTCCAAAGCGGAAGAGGAGTTACAACGGCGTTTGCTGAGAGATCGCAAACTCTCCTTGGTGGTGGACTTGGATCAAACAATCATACACGCCTGCATCGAGCCTACGATTGGAGAATGGCAAGCCGACAAGAATGCTGGCAATTACGAAGTCCTCCAACAAGTCAAGTCATTCCAATTGAACGACGATGGCCCTCGGGGTGTTGCTTCGGGATGCAATTATTATATCAAAATGCGGCCTGGACTGAAGGAGTTTTTGGACAAGGTGGCTGATTTGTATGAGCTGCATGTCTACACCATGGGTACTCGAGCATACGCCTTGAATATTGCCAAGATTGTCGACCCGGACAAGAGATTATTTGGTGATCGAATCATCAGTCGAGACGAAAACGGAAATATGACAGCCAAGAGTCTGGCTAGATTGTTTCCCGTTGATACGAAAATGGTTGTTATCATCGATGACCGAGCAGATGTTTGGCCCAAGAATCGCCTAAACCTGATCAAAGTCCACCCCTATGACTTTTTTGTGGGAATTGGAGATATCAATTCGACGTATTTGCCAAAACGAGAAGAACTTCCCAAGGATATTGAGATACCTAAAAAGAAGCCTTCAAAATCCGAATCAGCGTCGACAGCAGAGACCGCCACTTTAGATGAAAGCACAGATGCTTCAAGCGCAAACAAACCAGCAGCGACCAAAAAAGAGGACTCTACCCCCGCCCCTGTCGAAGGTGCCAAGGTCAGCGCATTAGAAGAATTGGTACGGATGGGTGGTGGAGACGACCAAGCTTTGCGACTAGAACAAGCTGCCGAGCAAGAGAAGTTTTTGGAAAAACAAATCAAGGATCGGCCGCTGTTACACATGCAAGAGCAACTCGACAAGGAAGAAGAAGAAGCAGAAGAAGAGGAAGAGGCCAAAGAAGAATTAAAAAATGGCGACACTGCCACTGAACACCCCCATCACAAACACAACCTATTAAAAGACGACGACGTCGAGCTGATGTACCTCGAAAAACATCTGGCACAAGTCCACAAGTCTTTCTACGAAGAATACGACAGTGCGCTAGTCAACGCTCAAGGTGGACGAATCGCACAGTTAAAGCCTGGCCACAGCAAAAAAGTTCCAATCAAGGAAAAGGCAGGTGATCTGAGGATCGTCCCAGATGTTGCGCATGTCATGCCACGAATCAAGTTAGTACTCCAATTCAACTCGTGATAATTTTTACTAACTTGAACAGATCCAAAACACTCGAAGGCTGTGTGATAGTAATGTCGGGTCTGGTGCCGTTGGGTGTTGATCTTATGAGGTATAATATTCACCATTATTAAAAACTCCTGCATATAAACCTCTTTACTGGAAATTGAGACATCGATTTTTATGGCGTGGCGCTCACATTTATCCTCGCAGATCAGAAATCGCCTTGCAAGCAATCAGTTTTGGAGCGACCATTCATACCAAGTAAGTCCTCGGGCGCATGCTTTCAAAGTCACAGGCAATACTAATGATATCAGGGTCTCCAGGAAGGTTACTCATCTGGTTGCTTCTACGAATCGAACGCGGACGACCAAAGTCAAGCAAGCGGCAAGACACGAAAAGATCAAGATCGTCAGTCAACAATGGCTCTTGAACTCCATGAGCAAATGGAAAAAAGAGGACGAGGGACCATATCTCGTGCACGTCTCGGAATCAGACCGTAAGCGAGCTGCTGGCGAACCAGGTTCAAGTCCACCATCCGACATTAACGAGTCTGATATTGACACCTCCGATGATGAAAGCGCAAGTAGTAGTGCCGACGAAACCGAAGGCATACCCGGCAGTCAGGAAACCCTAGAACTAGATCTCGAGGGTGTCCGTCCCTCCGACAACTACGACGAAGGCCAGTCACCCGTTGACAAAATCGGAGAATTCGATTGGAGTACCGCCGACGCGGAGCTAGATGAATTCATGAATGAATCCGACTCTGAAGCTGGAAGCGATACTGCGAGCGAAACTAGTACTTCTAGCCACAAAAGCGACCGTACTCCGAGGTCGGGGGAGAAGCGGAAGTATGGTGATCGAGAGGAGAGTGGTGATTCGGATGGGGATAGTGATGCGAAGAGTACGTTGCTTAAGAAGCAGAGGATTGCGAATAAGCGGAGTACGGGGTTGAAGACTGTTACGCCGAATAGTGAGCAGAGTCTTCCGACGCCGGGACCGACGAATGATGGGGATGGGGGAGAGGATGGGGATGATGAGGATGAGGATTTTGAGGATGACTTGGAGAGGGAGTTGAGGGAGGAGTTGGAGAGTGCTGATGCTGGTTGATATTTTTTCGAAGCCACACGTTTCTAGCCATTCGATGTTACGCTACTAGATGGCACTTTCTCGGCATTCTCGGGACCTACTTCCTGGACTCTGGAGAGCTTTTTTGTTGGACCCCCGCGCCATTTTATTCATATTAGACATACAGGATTTTATGGATATAGGAGGTTTGGCAGATGGCGGTTATACTACAAATGGCACTTCTTCTGGGGTCCATGGGAAGGGACTTTCTTCTACTTCGATTGTATGTTTTTTTTCTTCTACCTCTTCTTTATTCTACTTTTTTAGCGGGCGAGTGGAGTGGGCACGGGCGGGCCGTGGGGTGTGTTTCGCTGTAGGATGGGTTTTTGAGGCGTGCCTGCTTTTTCTTTTTTGATCCTTTGAGGGTTTACCGGTTTGCATAGCATGGCGTAGGGGGTACCTATCTTTGTGTTTTAGGGGGGGACTTTAGCGAGCGTTGCGTTTGGTGGGTGGGGGTGGTGAGGAAGGAGAGTGGAGATGTGATGGAGAGTGGATGGGTGGATGGGGAGGGGTTGAGAGTCTGTAAAGAGAATTGAATTGCGCAATGGAATTCAAAGAGACCAGAGACCATGTTTTGAGATTTGTGATGTGGTGTACCTGTTCATGTGAGATGTGATTTGGGAGGGCTGAGATAACATTCAAGGGGAACAGGTGAGATGGTCTCCAACGAGAAGTGGATGTAGTGAACTAAAAGTAATATTGTGAGACTGCTGGTCTTTTTAGGCGATGTAATGTGGGTAGGTCGATGGGTGTTGTGGCGTGACAGTGGCGTGAGTGGTCAGATAGATAGGATTTCTAAAATGTTCTGGCGGCTTTGTGTGGTGACACTATTGCACAACAACGAGGTAAAAAATTAACAACAGGATTTTACTACAAGAATGGTAAGTATTCAAATTAAGAAACTCCTAGCAGGAACAGCGAAAGTAATGATTAGATTAGATTAGATTAATGGCCATTAATCTAATCTAATCAACGCTTTTTAGTAGTTAATCATAATCTAATCTAATCTAATCACGTTAATCAGATTAATAATTGATTAATTGATTTGTATAGCACGTGATCGGGCCGGCATAGTCGGAGGCCGGGTCGGATGCTCGGAGTGGTTTCGGAGTAGCGTTCCGTCGCTCCGGAGCTTAAGCGAGACCTCCTAAGCTGTCTTTTTACAACGTAAATTCTTTATTTTAAGCCTTAATTAATTAACTATTAATTATATAATAATAAATATATATTATTAATATATATAATTACTAATATTAAGCTTTATAAGCCTTATAAATACTTAGACATAACTATTCTATTCTCTCTATATTAGCTAGGAAGTATCTATAAATACCTGCTCCTAGTAAGAGGCTCTTTAGTCAAGCTGCTCTGATTATTTCAAAGAAACGTAATAGATTCTCTTAAAAGACCTTTGAGGCTATTACTAGCTTAAAGAGCTAGGGCTTCTATATAGAGGAAGAGAAGAAGGAGAGAGTAAAGAAGGAGGAAGAAGAGAAGAAGAACGGAAAGAAAGAGCTTAAGTTTAAGGATAACTACTTTATTATTAATTAGTATATAAATATAATTATATAGTAATTAATCATATTAATCTAATTAATTATAATTAATTAAAACCTATTAACGTGGTTTATTACCGAGTAGTATATATTACTAAGTAGCGTACTTTCCTCTACTTTACTACCTACTAACTTTAATACGCGTTTTCTTAACAACTAACTATAGAAATCCAAACCTAAGAAGCACGAATTATCCTAGCTATCGAGGCTATTCGAATATCTAAAAAACTTAGTTATCGCTCTGCTATAAAGATCTATAAAGTCTCTAAAATAATACTTCGATATAGAATAGCTAGCCGAACCTATCGCCTCGAAACTAAACCTAATTATTATAAATTAAACGACTTAGAGAAGGAGACACTTGTTCGATATATACTTGATCTAGGTATAAGAGGATTTGCCCCTCGACTAGCTAGTGTAGAAGATATAGCGAATTATATCCTCGAATCGCGAGAGAGAAAACGCGTTAGTAAGCTCTAGACACATCGATTCGTACAACGTTAACTAGAACTAAAGACGCGTTTTAATCGCGTTTACGACTTTTAAAGAGTATTATACGAAGATTCAGAGCTTATTAGCGCGTGGTTTCGACTTATAGAGAATATAAGAGTAAAATACAGTGTTTTAGACTACGACTTTTACAACTTTAACGAGATAGGGTTTATAATAGGAATTATCTACCTAGTAATAGTTATAACTCGCGCTAATCGACGTGGCAGAGGTAAGGCAGTTTAGCCTAGTAATCGGGAATAGGCTATAGTAATTGCTTATATTAATAGCGAGGGTTAGAATATACCTCTGTTTTTAGTAGTTTAAGAGAAGAATTATCTCGCGAATTAGTATACTAATATAACTATACGAAACAGACAATACTATGAAAGAGGTATATAGAAGTACGTTCTATAGAATAACATACTTAGATACTAGGCTCTAAACACGAAGGAAAAGATTAAATTAACCTTTCCCGATACTAAGAGTAAGAGCATCTATATATAAAAGGGTTCAGATAATAATAATAGACTCGGAGGTCTGAACTAGACATTCCGATACTTAAATACGTAATCCTTATATTCTACGTAACTCTTAGTATTCTTATACTTTAAACTATATCTTATCTAGTACGTATATAACCTTAGTAACTCTTATTCTTAATAGCGGGCTATTATATCTCTCTCTCTTAAAAAAGACTCGTCTCTAAGGCTTTATATTATAGCTAGGGTAGTATCGGGGTTTGTTTTTAGTAGTAACTCGGTTGTTAGTTCTTATCTACCTCCTATACTTAGATCTATTTAGAGAGGAGTCGGGGCGGTCCTGGTTCGTCTAGATATTTAGTATAGAAGTCTCTTAGAAGGTGTAGTAAACCTTAAAAATTATCGGTAGAATACTAGGTAGGGTCTATATTATAACTAACCTATCTAACCTAGTATTATAGTTGTCTTCTAAAAAGTCTACTACTAAGAATTTCTTAAACTTCCTATTCTTATACACCTTAAACGATTTCTAGGGGTAGCTCTAGAGCTTCTTATCTAGGTAGAGAGGTATTCGGATCTTTAGATAGTATGTCTATAGCGAAAACATTATAGATTAATAATCCTTCTAAGAGTTTTAGTCTATAAGAGTGTCCTACACGTTCTAGTATTTCAAAGGGTCTAGTCTACTGTTTAGCTAGCTTTCGACTAGGTCGATTTATCTTAAGATTCTTAGTTAATAAGTAAACTCTATTACTAACGTCCTAGTCGATAGTTCTTCGGTACTGATTCGTACTATCTTATATTCTCTGCTAGGCTTTGCTTATATTATCTTTGGCTACGTTCTAGGCAGAGTATATACGTGTAGCTATCTTAACTGCCTTATTGTAATTTAGTCGTTCCCGGGGAATAGAGGTCTTAGAAGTATTCCAATCCTACGAGGTTCGCGAATCAAGCCCGAACTTAAGCTAATATAGGGTTATACTAATAGACGAGTATAGAAGGGTTATTTATACTCTGTCTATAAGGGGGATTAACTCGCTCTAGTTATTCTAATAGTAGGTTACGAAAGACCTTAGCCTCTGATCGATATATCGGTTTATAATCTCTGTCTAACTATCTATTTATTTATAGTAAGCTATAGAGAGCTTAAGCTTGACACCGATAATACGATAGAATTCCGTCTAAAAAGCTAAGACGAATTAAGGTCTTCTATTAGACGTAATCGATTTAGGGTAGTAACTAAAACAATAGATCTATTATATAAAAAACTAGGCTAATCCTCTAGTATCGATAGTAGAGTAGTAGAGAATAGACACCGAATCCTTTCTAAGGCGGTTAATAAATACTAGTATAGTATTATATCCGTGCTTATTCTTTGGAAATAACTTAAAGTCTATATATATATATTATATCAGGTAATCTGATACTAGTAGTAGGTGGAGAAATCCTTGTTATTTAGTCTATCGAGAATAAGAGTATCTACAAGCTCGGCAGTTAGCTACGTATAGCTTATAGTCCAAACCTATGCCGACCTAGTAGTAGGCGGATGCTAGTAACTGGTATATCTTTCGAGTACTTAGGTAAGTACTAGATACTTAGTCGTAGGCTTCTTAGATTAGATTCGTATAGAGTTCGGTGTTTCTTTCGATACAAAGCCGTCCTCTAAACAGGAGTAAATTGTCGGACGAGATAGTGTAACTATTCTTAAGTTCTCTACGTTCCTTCTCGAATGATTACGTGTTAGCCGTTCTTAGCTTCTGAATCAGATCCGATCTAATTCGTAGATGCTTGTTATAAAGAACTCGGTATTAGATCGCTTTATATTAAAATGTAAAGCATTTGTACTTATTTTACTAATAAAAGAGTATAGGGTCTAATCTGTCTAAGCTATACTAGTAGGTCGGAGAGTATTTAGAGCAGAGTCGGAGAGGCAGATGTCGGGAGTTAATATCGTAGATAATAGTAATAACTTAGCTAAGAGCTTACTATTCCTTTGCTTTTTATCTTAATAGAGGGCGTAATCCCTTTAGTTCGTATCCGACTATATATTTAAATAAGACTTCTAGTTCTAGCTAGAAGTTAGAGAAAGTAAGATTTCCTTTCTAAAGTAAGGAGTTAGTAGGGTTTCGGCTGGCTAAATAAGTTGATTCTTAGTAGAGTTAAGGAGAATATTAAAATGTTTTAACTATTTGTTTCTAATAATTAGGTCTTATTATCTAAGGTCTAGGACGATAAAGAGGCAGTTTCAGATACGACGTCGATCTAGGTTTAGATATAGTCGTATAAACTGTATTACTTTACTCTTAATATTACTATTATATCTACGAATAGGTACTAAGTAGAGTAGTTTTCAAATCTATATACCTAATAATTAGGATAGTTATAGAGCTAGGGGTCGATTTAAGAATAGGAATCTATTTACTCTTATATCTATTAAAGCTCGAGTTTTAATACTATATCTATATATACTAAGTATTATATTCGTAAGGAATTAGTTTCCTCCTATAAGTCTAGAAAGGTTAAGATTCGATAGATTATATTTATATAGGCCTAGAAAGGAGTCTTTACCTAGGCTGCCTTATTTTTCCTCTAATTCGAGGCAGAATCGGGGTATCTTATAAGGACTTATAGGTTATCTTTGTCCGCTTCTTAGACTATTTCTTTAATACTAGGTAGCTAAGAGTAGTCGGTTTTGTAGTACCTAGGCTTACTATAGTAGTAGCACGTCGTACCGGCTAGGACTCGGTCTAGAGTCTTTTGACGTTCGCTAGTAGAGGTGGTTTTGAATATCCTTAAAGTGGTCTAAACAGTAGAGAAGGATCCGCTTATAGGTAGTAAGAGTTTTAGTATTAAACTAGATAAGGATTAAAAAGTAGTCTTTTTAACCGAAGTGTTTATACCGACTAGCTTAGTCGTGTTAGCTATATATAACTTAGCGTTTTAGCGTCGTTTCTTATCTAAGGCTAGGAGATCTGCTACTATTTTAATAAAGTTATAATTCTAACGTCTCTTAAGTACAGCGGCCGAGTTTCGTAGCTATAGTATAATTTTCTCCTATATATAGAAGAATCGTTCTAACTCTAGTATCTCTCTAAGTATAGCTATACTTGAAAAGCGACCTCTAAAGTTAATAAACGTTTCTCTAGCGTGATCTTTTCTACCTATCTATAAGGCTTGGAAAGCGTTCTATCTATCCTCTATCTTATATCTAGTTAAGAAATATAAATCTAAAAGTTTAATTATATCTTAATAATTGTAGAAAGTAATATAAATCGACTTAGACTAGTATTAGGGCTTAAGGTAGTTCCTAGTAATTCTAGTAGTTGTTCCCTAGATAAGGGCTTTTCGAGTTAGGCTTATATTATAATAATTAGTATTTACTAGAAGTCTATTACGTACTAATATCTTCTATTGTCGGTATATTAGTAATATACCGTTGTTTAAAGGTTTAATTTTTTCTATAATTTTGCTTTTAGTAGGTTAGAGGGTATTCGGACTATATTCGGGGTTATATAGAGTAGTCTGCTGTTAAGAGAAGGTATTAGAGACAGGTTCGCTTCTTAAGTAAAAGGGGTCTGGTATAGTACTTAGAATAGAAGGAGAGTTATAGTCGGTTTTAGGTTAGGAAGGTTAAGAGACTCTGGTTTATTCTTAAAGTTCTTTTATAATAGATTCTAACTATCTAAACCGATAGTTATTATTTCAAAGTTCTTTTTCTAATTCTTATACTATACCTTATATCTCGTCTATATTAGAAAAGTCTTATAGGTTTCTAAGGTTTTAGGCTAGGCCCTTACCTTTATTATTTCTTAACTTTTTAGGTTTAGGTATATAAGTATAGTTCGGTACGTATTCGGAGAAGGGCCTACTAGTTTCCCTAGTAGGTTGCTTAACGCTCTCTAGCGGAGCTTAGGAGGGACCTAGGGTCGCTTCTTAGTTTAATATACTCGATGTTATTAAGAGGGGTTTAGAGGTAGATTTAGGAGCCTTCTAGGTAACTTAATATCGACTTTCTAAACCTTATATAATAATCCTTATATAGAGAGAGTTATTTAAAGTCTTAGGAATCCTTAGCGTCTTCTACTTCCTTAACGTATTAGAGGATACGCTTTTTACTAGCTAACTAATAGATATCAAACCCTAATATCACTAGCTGTCTATAAACTAGTAATTTAAGGTTGTTATTATACTGATCCGAATCTAGGCTGAATCGAATTCGATATAGGACGTTAATACGCTTAGTAAGATATTATAATAGACTGTCTCTAGTAAGAAGAATTTAATCTTTTAATATAATAGTACGAAATAGATAATACTATAAAAGAGGTATATAGAAGTGTGTTCTGTAGAATAACATACTTAGATACTAGGCTCTAAATACGAAGGAAAAGATCAAATTAACCTTTCCCGATACTAAGAGTAAGAGCATCTATATATAAAAGAGTTTAGATAATAATAATAGACTCGGAGGTTCGAACTAGACATTCCGATACTCGAATACGTAATCCTTATATTCCACGTAACCCTTGGCATTTCTATACCCTGAACCGTATTCTATCTAGTACGTATATAACCTTAGCAACTCTTATTCTTAATAGCGGGCTATTACAACTAAGGGCGGCCTCCTATATAACTGGGTTATTAAACCTATAAGCAATAGATAGACTAATAATAAGATAGGCCTAGAATAGCTACGACACTTCGATAAATATACTCGTAGTTATATAAAAGAGCTATATCGAATACTAGTATTAGATAGGTATAAGAGTTATAAATCAGCTGTATTTTAAGAATATTACAAAGCTAATAATATTATTACTCTTTGCCTACCTCCTTATTCCTCTTATTTAACCTAGCTACTCGACGTTAGGTGTTTTAGTATTCTTAAACGTATATATAGGCGTTAAATTAAGACTTTTATTAAAGCTTATATCAACTATATTACTAAGGTCGAGTTCTTTTTAGCCTTTTACATAGCTTATAAGCAATTAATAACAACTTAAAACGCCTAGGCTAGATTCCGCGGAGCTAGCTTAGTACCTTTTAATCCCTAGGCTATAATATCAAAGCTTAATATCCGATTACGAACTCCTACACCTACTAGACCCCCCTCTGCGGCCGCTAACCCTTAGGTCTTACAGACCCCTCGTAACCTAACTAACACTCTTTTATAAACAACTTTAGTTAAGAATCGTATTTCACGCTATTAAGGAAGCTCGCCAACCTCTATTTTCGAGACTATAGCTATATTAGTAAAGGGTATAGAGCTATTAGCTTATAAGATAACTTTATTATCAGCCGAAGTCTATACCCTTCGCAAGGTAAATAAAGCACTTAGTAAGCGCCGCAGGGCTAAAAACACTCGGGTCTGTTAAGGAGGTGCAGTTACTATAGAGGATATATAGGACGTATTAGCTTAAAAGGAGGTAGAGGAACAGGCTCGACATAACAAGCGTTCTAAGGAAGGTAGGCTAAATAAGAGACAAATGTCAGGACTTGTAGCAAATACTAATGAATTAAACTACAGAGGTGTCTATGTATAAGAAGATTCGATTGTCCTTTCTAAGCCAGAGTCCTTGCCAACTTATATACTCAGTTAACTCATTCTAGAGGGTTCTGCTAAGGGTACTCTCGAAGGTTCTGTTACGTCCATGCGTTGCTAAGCGAGGTCACGTGAATACGTCGCTGGAGTACTCCGAGACTTATTCCACGGGTATAACCCTTAATATTACCCCCCTTCCTACTCTTAAAGGTAGGTGTCTAGGGCTACTATGTCCTCTAACTTAGTAGCAGGTTCCTATGTTAGGTTTGCGTATCCTGTCTATTTAACCTTATACTCGAGTCGAGTACGAGAGCCTTTCCCTAGGAGCTTCTTTTACCGTTAACCTAGTATTCTTTTAACTTGCTATTCTATAGTATCGTCTACTAATATTATAGGTGGTTGATCATCGTTTATAATTTGACTAGGCAGCGGGTCTGTAGCTGCTGGCCTTAATAAGTCTATATTAAAGACATTGTAGATACTAGGCGGGGTGTCTAGCCTATATGTAGACGGGCTAATAACCTCGATAACTATGAACTTGGCGGATCGAGCGTCTAGTTTCTTACTAGCCCTGTCTATCTGTATATTCCATAAGCTTAAGTAAACCTTGTCTCTAACCTTATATATAGGAGCGGTATTCTGTGAACGATTTGCTTAAGTCTCCTAGTCTTGTTATACCCTTGCTATTGATAATTGTGCTTATTCTATAATAGCCTTAATCTTTGTTACTATTGCTTCGCCCTTTTGAATTAGTGTTTTTATGTTTACGGGTACTATAACGTCTGTTAAGAGGTCGATAGTCTGTAACGGATAGCCGTGGCTAAGTTAGAAGGGGCTTACACCTGTTGATGTTAAATCCTGTCTATTAAAAGCTAGCTATACTACTGGCAGCCAGTCGGCCTAGTCGTCCTAAGCTATATTAATCTACTGTTGTAGAAGCGTCTCGACTTTAGTATTTGCCTGTTCCGTTAACCCGTCAGTTTGTAGATAGAAGGCTGTAGAGATCTGTCGTTTAATTCGTAAGAAGTTATAAAGCGTCTTCTATGCTTATCTAATGAATTACGGGCCCCTATCAGATACTATTACTCTTGGTAGTCTATGTAAGCTGTAGTGTATAGTAATGAATAAGCGAGCAAATTCCTTTGATAATATAGTTGAATTATAAGCCGTAAGGAGTACCTCTTTGCTTAAATAGTCTGTGAATACTGCTATTATATTAGAGCCTTTACTTATAGGTAGTAGTCTAATAAAGTCGACAGAGATCTCCTGCTATTGCTACTTAGGAATTAGTAACGGACGAAGTAGGCCTTGTTTACGATCCCTCTAGACCTTGGTACGTCTATAAACTCTATAGTTATAGATAAACTGCTTAACTATAGTCTATAGGTTTGGCTAGAAGAACTCTCTTAAGACTATTACAATTGTCCTGTTCTTACTAGGATAGCCTGTAAGTGTAGAATTATAGAGTTCCTATATAATTGCGGTCTATAGCAGCTTATAGTCGGGGACCTATAGTCTACCCCTAAACCGTAAATCACTATTCTTATTAACTAAGCAGTTAGAGACAGAGACTTTGACTAGAGAAGCGAGGTCTACTAGAAATACTCTATCTCCTTAGTAGATAGTGTCTATAAGACGCCTAAAGTCCTTATCCTATACCTTTCCCTCTTCTTAGAGGTTCCGTAGTTGGTCTATAAACGCTTGCTATGTTGCTGCGTTACTTACTTAATTCCTCTCGTTTACTAATACTGCTGCTAGCTGTATAGTATTTCCTTAAATCATTCTGTCTAGAATTAGTTATGTTATCCTATAATTAAGGCGTTTATCTCCCTCCTCTAAGAGGTCCTGGTCCCTCCTTGTTAGTATATCTAGCAGTCCTCCTTCTTTGCTTAGGCAGTATTAGATAATTAGGTTAAACTTACTAAGTATTAACTACTACCGCATTTGTCTTTTAGATAGTTTACGGACTGTTATAAAGTACTTAAGATTCTTATAATCTGTAAGTATTATAAACTGTCTAACACTTTTTAACTCCGCTTCCTATTCTTTAAGGTAATAAATAATAGCTAACAACTCTTTGTTATATATTAGGTAATTGTATTCAGTAGGTGTGTGTTTCTTTGAGAAGAAGGCTACGGGCTGTAAGACGCTATTCTTTACTTAAGAGAGCACGCCTCCTAAGTAATATCTAGAGGAGTCTGTCTCTAGGACTGTCTCGTAATCTAGGTCAAACTGAGCCAGTACTGAGGCCTCTATAAAGGCCTGCTTTAACTGTTTAAAGGCTCTATTCGCTTTGTCTGTCTATTAGAAGGATATATCCTTTTTAACGAGTTTGTAAAGAGGAGCTGTAATCTGTGAAAAGTCCTTAATAAACCGTTGATAGAAATTCATAAATCCTAGGAAGCTAAGGACGCCTTTTGCTGTTATTAGTGCTTTCTAATCTATAATAGCCTATATTTTAGCTAGGTCTATCTATAAACCTTTCCCTGCTTCTATAATAAACCAAAGGTACTTTGTAGACTGTACTTTAAATTCGTACTTATTAATATTAAGCTATAGCCTAGTATCTTAAAGCCTTTGTATTACTTTATAGATATGCTTGTAGTACTGGTTACGAGTACCGTCTATAAAGACTAAGACATCGTCGATATATGCTAAGACAAAGTCGTCTAAGAACTCTTAAAGCGTATAATTAATATACCGCTAGAAAGTGCTAGGAGTATTTATAAGCCTAAAAGGGGTAACAAGCTATTTAAAAAGCCTAAAGCGTGTCTGGAAAGCCGTTTTCTACTCGTCTCCCTCCTTAATCTGTATCTTATAAAAGGTAGTAATAATATCTATTTTTATAAACTACTTAGCTTTCCTAATCTAGTTAAGTATCTCTTAGATTAAAGGTAAAGAGTAGCGGTCCTTATAGATTAACTTATTCAGTGCTTAGTAGTCGTAATAGAACTGTAGACCCCCTTCTAGCTTCTATACGAAGAGTACTGGTGTAGCTGCTAGAGAGTTACTTACTCGAATGAATTCCTTATCTAGTAACTCTATTAGGGTTTTATAGAGTACTAACAGCTTGTCTTATAACATGTTATAGAGTAGCCCCTAGAGGACTGTTTCTTCTAATCCGTTTTCGGTCTATAAGAGCTCGATACTATGATTAATTCCTTTATAATATACTAGTAACTTGTTTACTTCCTTCTTATTAAATATTAGATAGAATTCTAGGCTAATCTAGCTAGGTAGCTTCGTCTGTAGGTCTATATACTTCTTTTCTACTAAGGCTTTTGTAATATCTATAAGGCTTGCTATAAAGACCTATAGCTTCCGTTTTCGATCTATAAGAAAGTAGAAGACGGCTGCGCTTACTTACTTGTAGGAGTAAGACTTTTCTAGCTTACTATAAACTTCTAACCTAGAGTCTTAGAAGAGTAAGCATCCCTTAGTAGCGTTAAGTAAAGCTCGCTCTCTCCTTAACTAAGATTTTCCTAGAATTATTTTATAGCCTTCGATCTTAGGGACTATATAAGTATAAACCCGTTTCTACTAGTAGCCTCTAATATCTATACTAAAAGATACTACTTAGGATATAGTATCCTCTAATACTCCTTCTACTAACTATAAATGCCTTAGTATAATTTATATATAAGAGAGCTAATAGTAATAGATAAAATAGTCTAAAACAATTCTATAGACTAAACACCCTAAATCTACTAAGGCTTATAAAGTAGCTACCCTATTTACTAAAGCTAATATAAGAAGAGGTTTTTCGTCTATATATTCCTACTTAAAATGTCTCTAAGTGTCTATTACTAACAACTCTCTTCGTCGCCTCTACCTACGCTTTCTAATAGGAGCTACTAGTTTTCTAAATCTAAGGAGACATTACTATCTTCTTCTTCTAATTCTAGTGCTACTTCCTTAACCTCTGCCTTCTGTTTACGGACCGAATCCGCTGTTATAGGTCGCCTTAGTAGTCTATATAGATATTCTTAGACAAAATAATCAGTAGCTCTGTAGCGAAGACAGCAACTAGTATAAGCACGGTTGCTTCGTTCTTCCTAGGATACTTATTTAGCATGCTTAGTACTAGTTATTAAAACTTTAGTAGGTGCCAGTTCCTAGTCTATACCCTCTATAGATGCCTTATAAGTGACTTCCGGTCTGTTAGCGAGTTTACCGTTCGTTACCTAATGTATAGTATCCGTCGAGCGTTTCTAAGAGGTCCGTAGTGTTTCTAGGAGAGTCTAGCCCCTAGATCTTAATATTCGAGCTTTATAAGCTCTTAAGCGGTTGTCCGTTTCTTTAATAATAGAGTAGTAAGACTCGAAGTTAGGTTAAGAAGGAACTATGATTATTACCTTAACTAACTCGTTACTAAGGATTCAGTTAAGAGACACCTTTTTTACGTTGTCTAGCCAAGATCCTCCTCTAGACTTTATAAGCAGGGCTTGCTATTCCGTAAAGACCTTCAGGAACGGTCTTAAGCCCTAGCGGAAGGATTCTAGCTTTCATTACGCTCTTTCTTTAGCCTATAGGTCTCTAAACATAAACTCCACTTAACCTAAGAAATCACTACTATTAGCTAGCTCTGGCTTACTCTATTCCCGTACCTATACTTCTATTCTACAGAGCGCCTTACCCTATAAGGATCTGTTAAGTGCCTAAAACTTAACATATTTAGTATATCTATAGTAGTCGACTTCGATTTTAGCTCGTACTTATTATAGCTAAGCTTCTAGCTTATCTAAGTCTCCGTAGAATTCCAGTAGCAGAGGAAGAGATTTCCTAGGTTTATTATCGTTACAGATCATCTATAAACGAGCTTCCTTATCCTTCTTTTGTTTGTTCGTAATCCATAGATAATCGTCCTCTTAGGCAGATATTAACTGATTCCGCTGCTCTTAAACATATTATAGGAACTAGGCAGGTAGCTAATTCAGCATACCGCCTTCTTATGGTTCTCCTATTATCCGTAAGTTCCGTAAATGCCGTGAAATGGCCCGTAAGTTCTAGTGTTGCTATAAAGGCCTGATATGTTCTAGTGTTACTATAATAGCCTAATATGTTCTAGTGTTGCTGTAAAGGCCCGTTGTTCCAGTGTTGCCGTAAAGGCCTAGTATTCTAGTATTACTATAAAGGCCCGTTGTTCCAGTATTAGTTAGAATCGAATCTAATGTTAGGACTTGTAGCAAATACTAATGAATTAAACTATAGAGGTGTCTATGTATAAGAAGATTCAATTGTCCTTTCTAAGCTAGAGTCCTTGCTAACTTATATACTCAGTTAACTTATTCTAGAGGGTTCTGCCAAGGGTACTCTCGAA
The DNA here is from genome assembly GCA_001414485.1 of Calycina herbarum. Lineage (NCBI taxonomy): Eukaryota > Fungi > Ascomycota > Leotiomycetes > Helotiales > Pezizellaceae > Calycina > Calycina herbarum. The sequence goes on from LLEY01000114.1 coordinate 37,931, forward strand.
GGTTCTGTTACGTCCATGCGTTGCCAAGCGAGGTCACGTGAATGCGTCGCTGGAGTACTCCGAGACTTATTCCACGGGTGTAACCCTTGACAACAAACCTCTAGACAACGGTGTAGCACTTGTAGAAAGACTAGTTATAATATACGAACTTGTTAAGAGGTTATAGATATATCTAGTTTATTAGATTCTAAGTAGTTTTAATTAATATTATTTATTATAGTTAATTAATCTAATATTAAAGTAGTAGAGTGAGAGGAAAGTACGCCACTCGGTGATATACGCTACTCGGTGATAAACCACGTTAATTATAATCTAATCTAATCTAATCACGTTAATCAGATTAATAATTGATTAGTTGATTAATTTGTTCTCACGCTAAGCAGGAAAAAAGTCTCGCTAAAAATACGCGAGGTCTAGTTAATACGAGGGTGTGGAATAAGTAGAATTGAGGAAAGGCTCCTGAAAAGACAGTTGGAAATGAAGATTACTAACTATATATTTAATCTAATAATATTATCCTTCGAAGTCTAAGGCTATGGAATTTCTCTCTTTAAGTTTTATATTAGTTTTAATACCTTATCTAAATTTCTACAAATAATTTTAAGATTTGAAAATAGCATTCTTAACTATTTATTTATAATATATTAAGCAAGTTATAATATAAAAGAGAGTATAGTAACTTATATATATATATTATAGAATAATACGTAAGCTTATATTTCTACTGAAACTTTTTATTTACTTTTTATTTACTTATAGAATCAGATAAGCGAAACTTGAAGAATAGTAATAATCTACTATTCTTTTATTAAACAGATATAATTATTAACTAATATAATAAAGAAGCTCTATATAAAGTTTATAAGAATTATCTAGAAATTCTAAGAATACATTCTTCTCTATTCTATTTTAAAAACTAATAAGGGCAGTATTATACAAAATAGTACTATTAGAATAGTAGATATATGTTTTTAAAGCTGATATTATCAATGCTACAAATGAAGCTATTCACACTTTATTACCCTCTATTACAAGTATACCACTTGCTCTACTACCTAAGACGGAGCTTAAACATCTTTCTAAGAAAAGAGTTTAAACTTAGTAAGTCACTGCAATATACTATGGTGATATAATATTCCAAATAATATTGCCCTTACTGAAATCAACTATTTAATTCAGGAGGCTCTAATTGACGGATTTTGGTGGCAGAAGTTGTCCCATTTTCCATGTCAAAATCATGTCTTCAACTCAATCTATCTCTTTGTTGCCACCGGGCTAAGTTGTGCCGTACGAAAGAAGTGACAAACGACCAGCCGATCGCAGAAGCCCCGTCTCCGAGGCAGATCCCCTGCCAGTTTCTATATCATCTTCCCATCCCCAGTTCAAACTCCGTCTTTGTTGCCACCAGACCGCGAAGTACCATACAAGAATAGTGATAAACGTCAGCGGCAAGGATACTGCCGCTATAAGCCACCAATCCTCGGAAAATTCAAGTTTGTTTCCATCAGTGGATTCCTTTACAAACTGCGTCGAAAAGATCCCCTACAAGTTTCAGTCTCAAGTAAGAAATATTAGAGGGAGAATTTGCGTGCTTACTGCAACCAATGTGGTTGGTAGAAACAGAACCCCTATAAGGGCGATAACTTTGACTGCTGCTGCATCAGAAGTCCCTTTTTCTGCCAACTTGCGCATTACAATATTCTCTTGAAGAGACTGTTGAGTAAGGATTTTGCTATCCTCGACCCTCTGTGGGTTCTCATGAGCTAACAAGTCTGATAACTAATAAGCGTTAGCAAACAGCATAATACTATGATTTTATAACCTTACAAGTGATGCTGTACCCTGGACCGTTTTATGGAGAGTGGCTGCCTTCTTTTGATACAGTTCGACCTCCCGCAGGCTATCTCTCAGACTCGAGGCAATACAGTCAGGGTTCCACTCGACAAAAGGCGCTGTACTTTGATACTCTTGTGAAATCGTCTGGATTGTATCGACTGCCGAGTCAAATATCGTGAATAAGTCAAGTACCTGGTCCTCAACCACTTTCAGAATTTGGCGATCCTCGAAAGTGATATTTATCTCGATCAATCCTCTCGATCCTTCTCCAACATTCGCCGCAATAACATTATTTGATTGATCTGTGGCACGCTTGACAAGACTTTCGATATACCATCTCCATTTATTCAAGGCACATGCAATGAGAATACTATGAAGCTCGAACGGATTCTCGGCTTGACTGCCACTCCTCGGGTCAGAAAGCGTTTCCATATAGGTTTCAACTTTTGCTTGAAGGTCCTTTGATGGGGAAATTAATATCCACGTCTGCTTGCCATCTTTATACTTCTGATAAATTGCAGTCTGGCGAACAGACCAAGACTCCCTGGGTGGTGCAAAGCCATTAAGTTCAACATAGCGAATCCCATATGCACACTCTGTAGATGTGTTAGTCAATATTGAGATGGCTTCGCGCATAAAAAAAAGACCTATCCTCAAACATTACTGGCACCTCAGATACAAAATTCGATTCAAACAGCTTTGCTAGCTGTGTATGAGGATTAGATACCCACAAAATCACAACTGCTGTTCCGGATCTTGGCGATGTTTCTTTTTCTTGCCTATCTTGAGACAACCAGAAACAATGAGAGAGAACTGACCTAAATTGGGAAACGTGTAACTGCTAGAATTAGGTAACTTTGGGTTGCCTCTCTGGAAGCGGCAATGCGTGTGTCCAATATCGTGCTCACGTATTTTCCAACCAAACCTAAGTACAAACTCCTCAAATACCACATTTGACTTTATGAGTGCTTGAAACAAATCACGGGTAAGTAGCAAAGCACTGTTGGAATTTTTCTGGCGAATAAAGCTGCATTGTGGTTAGATACGAAGTTGAAGCTTCAATTCAAACACTAACAAGATATGAATAGGGTTGTCTTCCTTTGATCAAAAGTTAGTCGGACGAGACGGAGAGAGAAAGGTTCGTGTGACAGAAGAGAGCATACCCTATGTTAAGCAATATCCCACAATTTTCCTACTTCCGTTATTTTTTTGGGCCATGCTTCTGGAACTACCCCGGGAGGAATCTCTCTCGGGGTTTCGAAATCCCTTGAGTCTTCTGACTGTTTCTCTTTCGCAGCAAAGAACTCAACCCAAGATCTATCCCCATTGTCGCTAAACAACCTCTCTCGTTCAGCAAAAAAGGCAGGTTCATCTTGTATTAGTGGAAGATGGTTGAAGTTGTTCAAAATGGCCCTCGGCGTTGAAGAAGCCCTGCAGTTGTGCCTCGGATACATTCTCCACTTTCTCGCGGTTCTGTTTCGAGTATAGGAGCTTTTTCTTGAAGGGGCATAGGAGTGGAATGCCATATTCACGGGAGTATCATACCTCTTTTGCTTGATGAGTCAAATATACCTGGGTGTTGAGTTGAATGAGGCTGGACACGATAAAAACCCCCCACGCTAGCATCGTGGTAGATACAAAGCCCACTGGAACAGCCTACAGGCGTAGGGGTGGCTGTGACCGTGTTCCAAGACGCCCGACAGCCATGTGATGATATATTGGTCGCAACCGCCACGATAAGATCTTTCCACTACGCAATGCAAACATCGACATGGGACCAGTATTACAGTTTCTTCCAAACACCTACCTCGACGAAAGCAAGTTGAAGAAGTTGTTGGTGACCAATTTTGGACAGGGAAACTTCCAAATGCAGGTAGGAAAAATAACAAACGAAAAGCAGCGAATATATAGGCAACGACTGCTGACAATCAACAAGTTCAAAGCTGGCTTCTGGACGATTAAAGCCCCTCGGCCTCTCGCTGATGTAAGATCAAACGGATATTCGTCAAACAGAAATATAATTGACCAACAGCCCAGGCCGAGATAGAGAGCATTGAGCAGCCGGGGGAGTACTGAGATCTAGACGAGGAGTAATTCTTGGGGATGGGGGCCTTCGATCGAACAAGTACCTTGGTGTTGAAATTGTTCTTTCAAGTACAAACTTGATGGCCACAGGGTGGCATCACGCTCTTTTTTTCTGCAGTGTAACGGCGAGAAGCCACAGGACGGGGAAATGTAGGCAATATCTCCGTACCAATACAATAAACAGAGAGTTCATTCAATCCTATTCTGAGCTGGTCCTAATTTTGATTTTGGTCCCTCTATTTAGATGCACGCTTAGCGAGTCGTTTCGACTTTGCTTTAAATCATTAAGAAGTGGAAAGAAAGTTCAACGAAACATGTCACAACTTGTGCGGAAATTTCTCAAGATTGAAAGCTGTTTACACGCGGAGTCTACTTGAAAACTCTTATCTCAGGCCGTATATGCAACCAGGCCACCTGAGCCACAGTCGTTGTAGCACACGACACTGCTTCTACAGGGACGAAAAAAACGTCCGTATTTGTTCCCCCCAAAAAATGGCCTTTAAATGGAGAATAACAGATGCAGCTTTGATGTGCCGTTAATTATATCTTAATGATTCCTTCTAGAATTTTTTGGTATTTTTCCGACCTCTTTTGGAAGTACTCTCTACGGGGACGGAAAAAACGTCCGAATTTCCTCCCTCGAAAGATGGGTTTAAATTAGAAATAAAACTACAACACAATCATTGAAAAATATACAGCTTTGTTCTATTATTGATTAGCTATTAAAGATTCATTCTAGAAATTTTTGTTATTTTTCTGAGCTCTTTTAGATATACTATTGTCGTAATAGTGGGGTTCTGCGCAGGAGGAAATTCGGACGTTTTTTCCGTCTCCCAAAATCTCGGTGAGCCTAGTCTGTCTACAGTAAGAAAAATACTTTAACCAAAGTTCCTAAAGAAATGTTTAAGATGATGAGTAGAGAAGGCACTGTTCGCTAGCTTAGGATGAGGGATACTCAGCTTCAAGAGATTGTTGAGCTTGCATTCAGTTGCGACCGAAACTGTGAAGTAGAGAGGGGCGAGGTAGCGAGCGCGCCAATTATGAGGGTGGGTTGGAGGGGCGGTCGGGGGGATCAATAACGACAGAAAACAATTTATTTGCGATTCAATTCAACTACAATACCTTAAACAGACGTGTATCTCTTTTTCTCTTCCTTGCTAACGAACATAGTTTATATACGCATCATTTGGTTCCTGGGACGAAAGCTGACGCGATCGATATTTGCCCTCTTCCTTGCACTTCCCCGCCGGCGGGGTATCTCGCCTCCCATCTCAAATTTCGGTCGTTCACAATCATGACGAGTTCAAATTTGACATTGTAATGTCTTCTTGCCCTCTCGTTATCTTCCAGTTCAACCGGCTGGATGAGGTTTTTCTCCTTCAGGAATGTCATGTCAGTCTCAATCGTACCCACCCGCTTAGCACCTGCGTAATTAAATCAAGGTTGTCAGCTAGAAATGAAATTTTGACGACCTCCCCATCACGTACCTTTATTTTTCTTATGATTACCTCGATAGTGCGATTCCATTTTATCATCAGAGACAAAGAGGACTTCTTCACATTCAAAACGAGTCCTTTTCTTTGCATCGAAGATGTAGAAAACCGGAATGGAATACTCTTTGTAGCTTGGAATTTCCTCTCCCTAAGCAATTGATCAGCACCTCAAGATATATCACATGCAAGCAGTTCAGAATACTGACCTTCTTAATCAGCCAATCGATGGTATTCTTGAGATATGGTATCCCATCCAAACGATCGTAGTATGGTTTTATTCCTACATGCGCAGGGATCAATTCGGGATTGAAATCCTCGTGAACACGGAAACCATAGCTGGAACGACTAATACGCTTCGGGCCATCTCTCTTATTGAGAGCTCGGAGAACGGCACCAGAAGCAACAGCAGGTTCACTTTTATGATTAGCTTAATAGGAGTTATATTTCTGAGGAGCACATACGGAGAGTTTGGAAGGACCAATGCGATATCATCTTCCCGATAATTTCGTAACCAAGCTAGTTCATTTTTCAAATAGGACCGCAGAGAAGGAGAACCAGCAAAGCCTCCGATAAGAATCACTTTCTATAGAACGTTAGAAATTAAATCATATTATCCTGAGCGAGATTTGTCGCAAACCGTCACGTTTATCCTTTTGATCTTGGCAAGTTCGAGTTGTTTCGCCATAAGTGCACTGATCTTTTCCAAGACAGGGAGGAATATTCCTTCAAGGTCCGCACTATATTGGCTTGTCAGCAAAAACGGTTGCTACGGCTGATTTTTGTGATAGCTGACGTTTTCATATTGATCTGGTTCCGGCTAAGATTCTTCGCAGAATTGGCTTTGATGCCTTGTATCCATACCAGATCTTTGACTTTTAGTTTGGTTATGTCAATTCTTCTTTTCATTCCATTCTCAAAAAGAACCACTTCCTTGTCGATGATGCCTTGCATAGTTAAGCCGTTGCTTTCGAGATAGTGCTCGTCTTCTAATCTGGTACGCACATGCTCACGGAAAGCTTCGTTGAGATAACTGGAACCACAAAGTGCACCTTCTTCGTTTAGCAAAGGCAACATAAATATGAAACTCCAATTGATAACTTACCTCCCGCTTCGACGCCCTCTGATTTTAGTCTCAAGGGATAGGTTTGATCAACTGTATAGGTTACCGCATCAACAGTTCCTCCACCGGCATCAAGAAGGACAAATGATTCCTCGGGCTGCATATGTTAGCATTCGAGGATCTGCTACTGATTCTCTATAAGAATACGAGCCACTCACTAAAATAGTAGTGGTGCCTGCAAGCACGTAAGCAGCAGCAGCTTCGGGCTATAGAGAATCTCGGAGTTAGTATTGGTCTTGCCATATCTAAAAGTATAGAGATAGAGGTCGAGGAACAAAATGGGGTCGCAGTCCTCTTCAGACAATCCGAGGGGGGGGGGGGGGGGGGGAATAGGAGAATACCCACCTCCGAGACAACGAACAGATTATCGACACAATCGTTCTCTACACTCCCAAAACCAGATTCCCGTATGGCTCGTTCCATGTTTGTTTGCATTATTCGGCACGCCTTGGGTGTCCATATAGGCGGCACACAGAGAACAAATTCGACAGGGCAATTGTCCGTGTAGCCATGGTTTTGTGTTAGTTCTTCCCTCGCATGAGAAAACAAATACTTGAGGTAGTCTGCAATGACATCCTCATTGTCTTTGATAATCTTCTTCTTCTTCAACAACTTTAAATTCGGTTCGAGGTCGACTCGGATCCTTTGGGTGAGTTCACTTTCGTCCAATAGCAGTTTGAATCTTGCCATCCGCCTGTTTTGATTTCGGTTTGTGTCTGGGTATTGAAGTTGTGTCTGGACTTGATACCCCCAGTATGTATCTTTGTTCCCTTCATCGTCCTCCTCGTCCGCATCTTCCCCTTCTTCCTCTTCTCTATCCCCCAATTCTTGGTCTCCGTTCTCGTCTCCGTTGTGCATGTGGACGTCCTCATCCTCAATTGGGGTGCTTTCGGATCGTTGCTCTGCATCCATAAGCGAGTGGTTCAGATACTCTTGCTTCGGATACCAAATCTCAGTAGGCACCTCGTTTCTGCTTTCCATAAGTCCATAGCGAGGCTCCTCAGGAAAATTGATAATACTCTTGATTTGGTCCTGGTAAAGGTGAGGGTTCAATGTCTCATCGTCCTGGGTATCTCTCGGCAGTGCAACAAAGGAGATGGATGAGAATGTCGTTCCGAAATCGATAGCCACAATGAAGCGTTCCTTACTTGTAGATTCTTCCGATTGAGTATTGTCAACGGGCATATCTAGGTCCACAGACATTTCTCGGATCATCGAATCTCCTCGTAAAGTTGCAGTCGTGGCTGTGGATTCTCGTTCGTTGTAGAATGGGGACTCGTTTCTCGGTACTCGTCTTTCTCCAGCTAGGCGGAGTTCAAAACTCCGGAAAGATGTCAAGTGGGGGGTATCAATATCCATAGTGATGATTGAAACTTTGGTTGTGTAAAAGATGAGACATCTGGGGGATTCTGGAGTTTAAGGCTCGACGTCTCCTCAGCAACCTTCTTCAGATGGCGAGCAAACAATTGAGTCATACAAACGCCATAGAACAACAGGAAGTAACCCTACATTATCGATAAAACAACCCCCCGTTTTTTAGCGCCGGCGCGTTGTACGTCTTCTGCAATAATCGCGTCTCATTCGCGCCAACCCTTTAGGCGAGGCGTTCCGGACTTGCGCGATAGGCTCAGTTTAATGCAGCCAACCCGTTCGGTAAGGATTTATTAACTGCAACAAGGCACCAAGGCAGATTCGTTAATCCCCATTCCTTGGTAATCGTTGGAAAACGCCTAGCCTTACGCTGGAACCAAAAAAGTTGGCACAGAACAGACAGAGACTTCAATTGTTCAATTGACCAGTAACTCCGCGCCACGAGCCAAATCTTCATTTTGGTTGGTGCAAAGCGAATTTCTCTCCGTCAATTAATTCCATCGCGAAACATTCAGAATGGGCAAGAGAAGAAGGCCCCCCGCGGTCCCTCAAAGGGCCGTTTGGGACCACGACAGCCAAATAGCACTTCTCGGATTGCTTGATTTTTGTATCAAACACAAACATGTTTTTCCTTTCAAGCAAGACTTCGTTGCCGGTCGCCTATATCCTACTAAACCTACTGAACTTCCACCAACACCTTATAGTTGGGAGCAGATCATTCGCAAACTTTACTCATTATGGGGGAAGTACGGCAAAGACGATTCCCCAAACAAAGAAGAGATACTCGACAAGGGTTCGGTGTGCTTTGCCGAGTGTGCCATTACTGTAGACCAGAGGGCACTTATCCAATCTGAACTGGAGCGATTGGAGAAAGAACTGAGCCCGGTACCATGATCCTCCACAAAAGCCCTCTGGAAAAGTACCATTCTGACTTTTTATCAGCGTAGTCCTCCGAGGGTGCGCGAGAGTCCTGTGACCAGAGAAGTCACAGATGTAAGCTCTTTCACAATTGAGAGTTTTAACGGCTTGGAGAACTATACCTCTGACGACAATCTAAAATGCACAAGCTCTCAGACTCCAAGATCGCAAAGGTATCAGACACGAGAGCTTTCGATACTGTCAAGAAAAAGAACCGAGACACCCAATTACATTTCTCTCGAAGACGAAACTCCCAAAAAGCAACCTCGACATGCCAAAAAAGTTGTATGTACTCAGATTCAATGTAATAAATTGATGAACTGTCTAATATGAAAGAACAACAACTAATTGCTCCATGATAGGCCCAAAATATCTACAAAAAACAAAGGTTCCACTCTAGGGAAGAAATTTTGAAGCTTGAGGAACACCGACTGGATGAGCTTTCCAGAAATGACGAGCTCGACACCACTCCTGAACTCGGGCTACATAGGACGAAAGACGAAAGTAGGGTATCGGACACATTCTTCTACGAAAATGACGAAGTCTCCCCTCTAAGGCTGACAAGTCGGACTCAAGAACTACAAGAAGACCCCGGACCTTCTCCAGCCAGCCTCGAAAGAATGAACAAAGCTGCCTTACGCAAAAAAGAAGAGAAAATCACAGAACTCGAGCAAATAATAACCTCACATGAAGAGAAAGCCGTTGAACTACGAAACAAAATAGACTCATTCAGAGCAGTACAAAATGGAGATGCCCAACAAATCGTGTTCCACTTGACTCAAGAAGTCCAAAGTTTGAGAATGGCAAAGGAAGGGTATCTGAGAATTGGTAAGTTTGCTGCACTCAAGGGAAATTATGGAGCAGCTCGCAAAGAAATGAATATGGAATTACAAGTTGCAGGTATCAGACATCATATGAAAAACATAGTTGGGGCTTTTGACGACGAAATCACCCTTCGATACCCCGGCCCTAACCCTACAGCTGGTCTTCGTGCCTTGTTGTCATCTAGCTTCAAATTGGATGACCAGGTTTGGTTGGAGAAGGAGCAGTTTGACGAATTCTTGTCCAATTATACACCATACTCTTTTATCGAAACGCTGATGGGAGCCGCTGTTTGCACTTGGGTCCTCGAATCAAGCTTCCCGGATTTTGCAAAACCAGCCAGAAGTTTGGACTTGGGTGAAACTTATAGGAAACTACTCGTAGCTCAAGGTAAGTGCAATCTTGACCCATTCTACACTTGCTTCTTTTCTCCCAAACTCATCAGGTACTTAGGTGACTGCGCTGCACTTCGAAATCTGGACCTTGCAGCACACTACGACTTAATAAACACGCCGCGTTTCCAGAAACTTCTCAACGAAGAAGCTGAAAACCTAGCGGCATCTCTCTCCAAAACTCTATCCCCATTCTTCCCTCGCGATGCCGAAGAATCTGACAACAACCTCTTTGAGACCTGGTGTGAGGATGAGCTTACTTGGAAAGAACGCCGAGAACACATGGTTGATATGTTCAATGGCTCGCTAACGATGAAATCAAACTCTCTTCTTACTCCCGAACGATACGAACTGACTAATTATTCAAATGGTTCTCTCTTCGATCCATCAAGTATGAAAATTGATGGAGGACAAGTTGATGTTTTGGCTGGTGGTTCCAAAGTGAAGCACTGTTTGCATGTTGCAATCAAAGCAATCGCTGGAGAAGCAGTGAAGGACGGGTGCTCAATTGATGAAGCAATAGTACAGTCCAAGAACTTTACTCACGTCAATAGCGGGCAAAATTCCGGAGCATCATCAGCCACCATTCTTGTCAAAGCTGTTGTTGTTGTAGGGGGGCCGGAAGAGACGGGACTTTGAATGTTGGCACTAGATAAACATTACAATACCTAGGTTTACTTTTTACTCCTACTTATTGGCCAGCAACTGAAAGGTTCTGGGAAAGTTCCCGGTAGCCGGCTTACGAGGCCATAGCCCGGGGTGTATAGGTGCCATGCCTGCTGTCTATTTCCTCCAGGTTGAGCTTGTGCTCGTGTTACGTTCACACATGGTTCACCAAAATCTACCTTCCAATTCGACGAAAACGAAAGTTCGAGAGAGTGTACGGACGAGCTACAGAGAGGTTAACAAGAATGTAGTTCGTGTATATTTGCATAAGTACATGTCCAACCTGGAGGGGATATGAATATTTTGATTTCTGTCCTACTGACTAATGTTTTCTTCGCTCGCTTCCTTCTTTTCCATTCCCTTCTTCTTTGCGTTGATTATGATTATTAAGAAATTATAGCTGGATGAATTTGTCCTCAATTATGAACAACCGTAAATGTATTTGGCTGGTCCGAATTTGGATTGGCTTTCGACTGGGCATTGGCTAGTGGTAACAAATTTGATCGACGATAATTCTAGGGGGACATCCAGTTCTACTGTAGCCTCCACCATTCGTGTGCCGTCAGTATAGCTTTATCAAACCGACGCCCTAGCCTGTTCATTGCGGGAAAGTTCCTGCTGAAATAAAGCTACAGTCTGAGCTGAGCCTGCAATTTTACATTCTAAGCCACTAGTTTTGAAGTATTGAACGCTTTGCGCCTTCAAAGTAACATCAACCCCTCTCAACGCCCGAAGTCTACTGAATAAAGCAATTGGAAGCTCGAGGCGATTGTTTCTAGCTAGCTCTCGAATTGCGCAAGTCTCACTTCGGTCCATAGACGCGTTGTCAAATCCCGCCGTGGCCTCTGCGGGGGCGAAGAGCCGCATGAGACGTGAGGGCGGAGCCTCTTTTGTATTGGACGATAACAAAGTCGACCGCATCAATTGGCTCTCACATTCTGTTGTGCCTGTCTCAAAACACGAGAATTCCCTCTGGCTTTCCCGTGTGTTCCCGCACCTTTCGTAATTGTCCAGGATATCAGCCCCCACAAAGCGATGGGGGTCAGCCACCAGGAATATATTCCTGGAACTATCAGAGACCTGGAGAGCCTCGTCTTGTTATGAAGATATGATATGATATAAACTCCGTTCCAGCGAAACTTGGAAGAGAAGAGACAGTGATCATTTCAACTTTCTCCTTTGCCACCCTCCACGAGGATAAATCGAATCATGTCTTTTTCTTCATTCACGAGTACGACTACAACGACACTTACCGACCAATCATCTATTTACAATTATAACCGTGGATCGATCACCTCGATATTCAAACCTCCAGCTTATTGTTTGTCAACATATACCTATTTTGCAAGCCCAACTATGTATGTTGGCCACCATGACGGCGACTACTTTGACAAATCTTGTTACCCCGAGGTTAATAACCCCGCTATGGGACCCATAGAGAAAAATGCAAATTGGAACCTATACTACTGTGTGTTTACATACCCAAAAAGCATCCATGTCTTTCAAAGCTAATAATTTACAGATAGCCCAGCTGTCTCATGTCCATTAGGATATACTACAGCATCGACCTACCGCAGCACCTTTGGGGGGTTTGGCGGTGCATTTCTTAGCCTGGGCTCTAGCACTACAGCAGCTTTATGCTGTCCAACGTGAATCCCCAAAAACACGACACTTGAAAGGTTTCTCTAACAGAAATAGGGGGTTTGACGCTGGTGCTCTAGGACATGAATGCACATCCACAATACCGACATCCACAACTAAAGCGTATCCATTCTTCAGTGCATCGAGAGAACCAATAAACAGCAATTGGAAGTCCCCCAAATTATACACTACAACTCAACCAGGCTACTCGTCTTACATCTTCTTTGGAGATGGAATTCCAATTTGGTATCAACAAAGGGACCAAGTTGCCTTCTCAGTAGCACTTAGCACTTCCACCTCCAGCACAACCCCAACGGCAAGCACAACGGCACCTTCTGCAATACCAACACTACCTATCCCAACTCCAATCTCAACATCTGCGAACACATCACCCACTTCTCCGTCATCCAGGGGGTTGTCAACCGGCGCAAAAGCGGGAGTAGGTATTGGTATCTCTGTGTTTGCTATCGCGATCGGGTTCGCAGCTGTCTTCTTCTTCTTAAGGCTTCGGAAGAGGAGAGCGAACGATGCTTCTTGGAATAAAGGGGGGTTGGGTCATGCACATGAGGTCGATGGCAATGGGTCCCAGGTTCATGAGGTGGGAAACAATGGGTTCTTGGAGGATCAACCTGTTTTTGTAGATAGGGGGAGGGGGTGAGGGTGGGAAGTTGTGATGGGTAGATGTGGGTGTGGGTGGGGGAAGGGAAGGAGAGGGATTATGATTAATGATTTGAATGGACTGGAATGTATAAGAGTATGATATATATATATGGACTTGGGCTCTTGTTGGGTTGGGTAAAGCTTATGTTGTGGTATTCCATCTTGGCTTGGTTGGTATTTCGATGCTTTGGCGAGGTTTGCTAACTTCGTTTCAGTTCTTTAATACCACCACAAGTTATTTCATACTTACTTGATTCTTTCCAATGATTTAAATAAGCGTGCTTGTTTATGCTTAGTATCCCTCAAAGACTCTAATAAATACAAAGTAAACTATAGAGCCAGGTCGAAGAAAGTGATAATGCGGAGACGCACTCGCTTAAACACTACAGCACCACTCCCATTACCACTCTGATTTTCCTACATCAAACATCTCTCTGCTTCATCCTAAAGGCGAAAAAGTGAATATATGGCTTTGGAGCCTACTCTTCGCCAATTTGCCAAGCACAAAAGCATTCATTCCCCTCTTACGCTTGTTGGCGCTGGTGCCCTGTTTCTAATATACTACAGCGCATTTTTCACGATTTGTATGAGGGGGAAGACACTAGATAACATTTTGACTGCTTGAGATATACCCGTTATACTGACCAATGTGTGGAAATCGAACTTAGACGGTCGGAGATATCATTCGAGAAATTTGAGAGAATGAAACACAAGATTTATTGCTTCTTCTAGCCTTTTTAAATTGTCCGCGTGGCGTTCAAGTACCAAGTGGACACCAAGTGGAGGAAAGTGTAGATTTTACATGGCGCGAAATACCCAAAAATGCCTTGCCACCTTGAGAAATATGAACTAACTTTTGGGAAAGCCTTGAAATGACAGTTGGGGAAACTTTAGCGAATCAAGTTCTTCTCCTGTTACAGCCCATCCCAATATTTGCCTAGTTACCACCAAGTGTTTCTAACGTCTGGTCTTTCGTTGATGAGTGCTCTTGCCTTTCCCTTCTCGTTCTTTCCTCCTTTTTCTATCTTCCCCCGCCCTCCTTGCCTGTACTTCCACTGGCACAAAGCCGAGGGCGAATATTTTCGCAATATGGTCTTTCAGTATGCTGGATAAGGTACTCGTAGTCCCTTTCATCGATCAGATTTTTCTGTCGTAGAAAGTCTAGGACATAGAAGTCTGGTTGTGGGTGGTTGGTTGGTGGATCATTTACGTCAAGGCTTCTCCTCTCCCAAAAGTGTTCTCCGATATGTAGCATTCGTGTTCTAAATTCGTTATATCACCGCCATTAAGCCTGTTTCCCAAAGCCACCCAGTTAGTTTGCTTCTTTCAGAAGGAGTAAAAAAAAGGGTTTTCTGACTCCCAAAACGACCAAAATAGGGTAAATGCTAGAATTTGACTTACCTGGAGCTATCAAATTCAACATTGCAGAATCTACAAACAAGATAATGTTTGATGGAGTGGGAAGCAGATTCGAAAGTTGACACAGACCCAAACCCAGCGGAGTCTTCCTTGTCGCTGTGTTCAATAGCGTCTCTTGGTATCGCAAAAAGTGCTACATCTTCTAAATGGTGGCATATATGTCCCATAAAGTTCGTAGTGCCCGGTATCTTCATACAAAATGGACATTTTTGATTTGCTAGATTACGTCGTATTTGCTTGAACTCTGTAAGTCTATCGAGAGTGAGATCACAAGAATCTGGGTGGACTGTTGATATGTGGGATTCAATCGCATCTCGTGATGCTTCGGCATGGTCGCATTGTTTGCATTCCCAAACCTCCATATTTTGATGTTCCATAAGGTGAGATTTAAATTCATTCCGAGATGTGAATTGAATGGAGTCTACATCGCATTCCCTGACAATACAAGTGTATGGTCGAATATCTGAAAAAATGTGTCTTCTAGAAGTCTATTAGCGAAAATATATGGGCCGGCAGGCGAAAACATACGCGGACTGCTTTCTATCTAAAACGTCTTTCGCGGGACGTTTGCATATGCAACAGGAACTTTGTTCTGGATTTCGTGTTTGAATTGACATGTCTAGAAGCCTCATTGTGCTGATTTTTGTAGACATGTTGGAGTTTACAGACCCGTCCGACTGCGCGTATTGCTTTGAAACCGACGTGATCATTACCTCATTTCCGTTTCTTGAGTTTGTATCCTTTGAAGACCCAAGAGCAGAATCATGAAATTTTGACTCTTCTGACTCTTCTTCAAGCCCAGCATCTTGCAAAGACCTGATTAGCTTAAACCTTCGCCAATTGAAGCCACCAATCCTCTCCACGAACTCAATTTCTGCTTTTGGAAAGACGTCTCTCATCGCTCTGGAATAACTCAGTTCCGGGCCTTGATTACTGAAAACCCCAAGATCGTTTTTGTATTGCTGAAGGGCTACAAGGTTATCTAGTAGGTTTCGGCGTGAACCAACCGATCCGTTATATGTTCTGGTTTGATACCCCATTAACTCTCTCATAATACATGGTAGTTGTGTAATCTTAGAACTATCCTCTGGGAGTAAAACGGAGAGAAAGCATAGAACTTCCTCCATAATCTCATACTTCAAAAGATCAGATACGTCGTAAAACCCTTGTACTGCTTTCTTCAAACGAGACTAGCTGTCGAAGTGTGTTGTCGGCTGTTGTAGCCTTCGGCTCAGTTTACAAAGACGAAGTGCCGCCCTTGTACCGATATCGACAGGTGTTTTAGAGGACTCAAGAACCGCGATCAATATATTCGTTGCTTCTGTGTAACGACTTTGTCCAAGTAGAGCGTCGGATATGGCGAGCAAAAAATACGTTTCTTTGGAATTGTTGATTGAAGCTGATGTTATCTTGTTTCTATCATCGAAAATGAAAAGTTCAGTTCTTGCGATTCGTCTTCCCGTTGTTTCTCCCAAATCTTCTTGTCATGTTGCATTACAGCAGTTGATAAATGCAGCTCCGACCAGTAATAGTTCTTGGGAGCTGGGTCCGTAAACGCCCTCCACACTTTCGATGATTTCAGAGAGCAAAGTGACTGCTGTTTGGAAAGATGATATTTTCATCTCCCAAAACGCAAACAATACCTTCACTTCAAAAGGAATATCCTCTAGTTTTGTCTTCGGTATGCTTGGAACAGTATCTTTTTTGGCAATCGCCTGTGCAAGTAGTTCCATAGTCGAAGGCTCCTGGAAAGAGATTGGTTTCCAACCCCATTCATGTTGCAAGAAATCGTTTCTCAGATTCTCGCTGAGATTTATTAGTGTCGCGAGAGAAAGTCCGATAGTGGCATTGGATCGTTTACTCCCATGCTGGTTTATTTGCTGGAGAGCACGAATGGTAGTGGATGGTTGCCCAATTGTTCCGGTGAGAGTCTGTGCAACTTGATTCAGAACCTGGAGGTACTTGAATTCCTCATGAAGCGCGATGTTTTCTTTCTCAATCATATTTTCGAGTTCGACTACGGCAAGTCCCTCTGAGATAAGGTCCAAAATGCCTTCGGGGGTTGCAGACTTCAATCGTGTATAGACTGGGATGAGAAGTTTCAAAAGAGATATTTGGTAATGTGTAATTTTTTCTCTGTGCCTAAAAGTAATTAATTGGTGCTTTCATTCATTTGCGAGAAACAATCTTACCTGGCATTTTGCAAAAGATAAAGCTCGATGTCTTCCATTGTGAGCACTGCCAAAAACGGTACGCATGTCGATTGGACAACTTCCCAAATCTGATCTTCAATTTCATCCCACAATATTTCACACCATGGTTCCGGCAAGGCGAAGATGACCACGTTTAAAATCATAAATTGAACGTCTTTAAGCGTGGCGGGGTCGTGATTGCAGTTCGTAGACCCTCTCAACTCATCGGTAATGATGTATGAGGCTGACCAGGGCGGGACTTCGAAGTTGTATCCTAATACACTTCTTCGAGATTCGATCGAGAACAAAACATTTGATAGCTCTTCAAACCCAAGAGGTAATACAGTTTTGGTACGGTCTTTTTGTTTCATTTCTCCAACGTCATTCCATTGAAAAGTGGATTTTTCGGATGCCCGTATGAGCAGAACATTTGGTATGACATCGCAATTGAAAAATGCTAGAAATTCGGACGGATCGATTTTCCACGGCCTAACAAGATTAGAATGAAGGTCCAATTTGAAATTGTTTAGAGTAAAACATACGGGCTCCACCATCGCCCAGAGAGAATCATCAGTCCAGATTCTAGAATCTCCCTAATAGTCCTCTTCTTGCGCTCGATTATCTCAAGCGATTTCGTAGTGTTCATTGGGCCAAGCTCCCCCATATTTGCTGCATAATCGACTGAACTAAGCTCTTTCCAAGCTTCGCTAGAGACAGATACTGATTAACAATTTTACGAAGAAATTCGCGACCCTCTGGTTCTGGTTGAGGGTCCAAATCTCCGAGTTTTTTCAAGGCAATATCCAACGCTTTTTCCACAGCAGCAAGCGTTCTGATGTCGTTTGATTCATTTTTTGGAGTGTTGTCGTATGCATCGAGCTATGAGGAGGTTGTTAGCTAGGACGACCGAGATCCCCGAGTTCGGAAATCTACCAACCTGGTTGCCGATAGCTGTTACTAGCTTAATGACCGCAGCTCCAGGTGCCAGACCCTCTAATAGAGAGACAAACATGGCCAAAGCTTGCCGGTTCTCTAACTTTATCTTTTCGACGACTGAGCACCGAGTTACAAGTTCCTATTCATGCCTACGGTTAAAAATTTGTTTCCCAAGTCAAGCATGCAGGCAACTTAAAATAGCCCACCGAAGCGGCAATCTATCGAATCATCACGAGGTGTAGCGCAGCCTTGTTAGAAAAATAAAAATATATACTTCTAATCCTCGTAACCTGAACCCTATATTACCAAGCCTGAATTAAATTTTAGTAACTACGTATGGCAAGAGTTGCCTTGAAGACAGTACGTGTAACTGGAATGCCGCTCCAGACTGAACCGGATGACTTTCTTCGCTTTGCAACAAGGCTTAGCGGGTCGGCTGTCAGGGGAACTTTCCAGTCATCTCGGCCTCACTCTCAATTAAAGACAACTTTTGCGATTCAAAACGAAAACCAAATTGGTACAATTACGTTCCGGTCCGAAAAAGAAAAGGAAGACGCTTTGAAGGATCGAAACAGCGGATGGCATCTCGATGATAACTTTCATGGGATCACTGTTTTGTCCTCTCCGATTGAGCGCGATCTGGAGTATGTTATGGCCACCATCTTCTATCGAGATTTGCCTTTCTAACAGTCGCTTCTAATCAGCACATGTGTACTTCATGGGTTGAATGGAAATGCCATTCAAATCTGGACTTCCAAAGAAAATGAAGCTTTGTGGCTTCGTGATCTCTTGCCAACGACAATGCCCTTCGAGAAGGCTAGAATAATGACCTTTGGGTATAGTTCACAATCACGTGACAGAGCGAATGAGTCTGGGATGAGCGAGTGGGTACATCACTTACTTGAATCCGTGAGCAGTGTAAGATGTTCGGCCAAAGTAAGTAGTACTCGTCTGATTCAAGTTATCATGCACCATGTGGTATAGGTATACGTGGCGGAGATCAGTATTTGATTTCCTATTATGCAAACAATCTTGGAGAGTGGCAAAGTCCAAATGCTGATTATTCGAGGCCAATACGTATAATATCTTATATTGTGCGAAGTAGTTTAGAATTAGCAATTCTCTGAGAGAATCTAGTACAATGTTTATACTGACCGTCACGAATGGCTACACCCACCTGATGTAAGATCTCATCCACTGACGAAAACAGGAGAAGCAACGACCCATTTTGTTGATCTGCCACTCTATGGGGGGTATAGTGGCATGTCAGTTAGGTTGTAGCTATTCATATCTAAGATTATTGGTGCTAATGAACCTGCAATATATAGGCAATGGTTCGTCTAAATCAGTATGGTGGCAGGCCAGAGTACCAAGGTATTCGGATAGACTACCTCCGCTCATTTTCCAAGTTGTGGGGTGTGCGTTCGGAAGTTGTCAACATTCTCAAGTCTTTTAATCCCCAAACAACAGAAGGTCAAGAAGATTTTGCCAACTTGAAATCCAAGCCACCATTCGAAGCATTTTACGAGACGCACGGCACAAAGATCGGTATATTCCATCGACAGGTATTCTCCTACTTCCATTTAAACGGTCTAAGTCTGATTTTGGTGCTAGATTGTCACACGTCAATCTGCAAGCTTAAATGGCGTGGTCGCCAAACCACTAAGGGGAACTGATCATAATACAATTTGCAAATATACCAATAAATTTGGTGTTTTTGAGATTGTAGCAGAGAAACTCCGGGAATTGAAACGGCGAATTGAAGACAACAAAACGTGTTTAAGTTATCCTTCGGATGTATTTCATAACTCCATCCTTTTTTGACTTAGCTGACTCTTCGATTCAGAAAGTTTACTCAGCGCCACCTAATGCATTGAATATCTACAACCCCCAAGACAAAAATTTCTTCATAGGACAAGGTCTAAATAAACGCAACAACTTCAAAGGAAGGGAATCGGAACTTGATTCATTGCATCAATTGGTGAATTCGAACGGAGAAGGAGATCCAAAGTCTGTTTTTATCTCCGGAATTGGAGGAATGGGGTATGTTGCCAATGTCTCGCTGACCATTCATTTTTTCTAACGAGTCATCCAGCAAAACGGCAACTCTACTGGAATTTGCACAGCGGCAAAGGGATGAAAGAGATATTTTCTTCGTACATGCAAGGAATGGGGATTCTTCTTCCTTGCACAATGCATACTACCACATCGCAAGACTTGTTGGTCCAGATTATCTACCCAAAGGCCACATCGGACGAGATATACAAGGAATTTGGAGTAACGAAAGCCAAGAAGATAAAGTCGGGAGACTCAAGATATGGCTCGAGGAGTCAGAAAACGATCAGACGCTTCTTCTTCTTGATGACTTGGATGGACTTCGATCCACAGAGCTCAGAGATTCGGCACTCCCAGGTGAGGCCAAGAATATCTTGCTCACAACTCGAAACCCAATATTTCGAGGAGCAAATATCAGCTCAATTCATACATTACGAATGCCCGCAATGCCTTCGGCGGATATCATTGAAATCATGGAGAGTGCAAGGGATACTGAGAGCCCTGAGTACAGCAGTGACGCAGACCTCCATAACGAGGAGACCTTGCTTTCAATTGCTGGAGCTGTTTCTGGGCACCCACTAGCTGCGACAATTGCTATGAAGTATATAGTGCGTATTGGTTCACTTGTCGACGACACTTCTGCTGGTCGAGATTTTGTGGCGATGTTTGAAAGCCCCGACTTGAAGTCAAGAAGACATTTCCTGGACTATCGCCCTGATGATACTCCTTCAATTCTAGAAACTTTTCTCATATCCAAAAACCGATTGGCTGATGACCAAGGTCCAGCATGCTTATGGATTTTCTCAGTATGATAGAAACAGGGGACCCGGAAGTAGACTACCAAGACTCCTTTTTCAGCAATACTTCCGACGTGGATCCTACAGCGTATATAGATCATGAGCTGCTTCAGACAGGAAAATATGAGATGTTGGGTCTTTTTGGTGAAATCCAATCTGCTTCTTTCGTGGAACGAGTTCAAACCTCGAGGCCTTTCCACTTTAGCCCATTGTGGCTAGAGTGCTCCCGTCATATAATGGAAACCGAAGGCCGCGTACGAGTGATTACCCAGGTTCTCAAACGATGCTTTACAGTTCTCGGAGAGGCAGCTGATAGCGATGAAAATATCGCACAAGAGACTTTTCACAAATTTGTTCCTCATCTCCGGCACTGTTTGAGAATTTGCAAGTCATTCAAGATACGGGCTTCGCATTTAAACTTGTCTCCTCAAATTATCTCATTTGTTGAATCGGGAGACCAAAAACTGGTTTCGATAGACTCTGTCATTCGGGCCTTCAGAGCTTTGAGATGAACAGGTTTTGAGATAAGAGTATGGGTGGAAATACACTCCAACATGTTCTCCACTGAGTGAAAAGCATTTGGAGTTGGTGGAGGCGTTTGGGGTAAGGCTGAGAAATGAAGGAATTTTGGGATGGGCAGAACCATTTTGTTTGTACTATTCTCGATGTGACTAAAACCTCGTTTCTATTCAAATACATCTATACTTCAGCCGGAACGGACAGAATCTCGTTTCGGCTCGATTATCACTGGTGAAATTATCCTTTAGCCTGTCACTGTTGAAACCGTTTTCCATCCAGCAAAGTGCAAAGTAGGGAATTCAATTCAAAAGAAGCCGTTCAATCATAAAAACTTGAGTTTGAAGGGAAGTTTAATACCAAAATGAAAATGCCAAAAAACTAGAACAAGCATATTTATCACGTGATCCAACCCTTTTCTAGTATCAAATTGTCTTTAAGTATAAATCAATAAGAAATCGTGATTCAATTCTATAAATGAAGGAAAAACTTAATATTAGCTAGAAAAACTTATAGTGCAAGTAGAGTGAGAAAAGAAACGGATAACATACTATAGTACTGACCTTCTGATTTTCTTCCCCACGGACGACAAAGGAAGCTAGCGTAACCAGAAGCTGTGGAATTTTTGGCAGAACACTATCGTAAGCGTGCAACTTCTTCCCTTGTTTCCTAATTGTTGAGAGTTGATCTGGTGATTCGTCCTTATAACATTTGGTCTGGTCTTGAATAACACTGTGCTGTGCTGATCATTCATCTTGTATATAGCTTTGGGAAGTTGGGTGTACTGATAATCGATCAATACGAGAGGTTCATCAAGTATTCTCTGGTTTTTATATCATTGAGCCCTCCAATCCCGATAGCATACTATCCCAATCAAAACTGCCGACTTCAACACCTTGCTCAAAGCTCTGTGCCAGTTCATTGAAGTATGCAGAAAGATCTTCCCCACTCTCCTGTCTCTCATACACGAGATCCATACTGCTCCCCTCGTTGCTTCCCAACATACTCGTTGGGGTGATGGGAGGTAGTAATTCCACCGCCGGCTGAACAGGTTTACATACCTTATGTGTCCTGACAACACACATCAACGACTCCAAGAACCTCCCCGCAGTCTCCGACTCATGTCTGGCCTGTTCCAAAATCCGAATCGCATTCATAATATCCCCGCTCAATTTATCGCGCTGCGTCGAGGATTTGTTATGGTTGATGTCCATGAGGAGAACCACGACACTTGCCATGAAAACCATAGACAAGAGCCCAAGAAATTTGTAGCGGTTCGCGGTCAAAAGTCCCGAGTTACTTAGCAGGGTTTCGGTTTTGATGACTTGTTGTGCGGAATGTAGACAGAGATCGCGAGATGCAGCATAGGCTGGATTGTTGAGTCCGCGACCGAAGTAGGGGAAATGAAGTCTGCATCGTTGTGACCAGGTTAAAGAGTGAAGACAGAAGCCCTGGTGAACAATTCCTATAGCACGTAATGGGCTCATTTGATAAGTAGCTTCGAGTTCGGTGGTGTTCATTGAGAAAAATGGTGGGATATCATTGATGAACAGTTGCAGTTCCGTGTCGATGTCCATGATAGCGTCATGGCTCAAGCCACCAGCTTGTGACATGATTACAGGATTGCGGTCTACCAAGCTGCGCATAATTTCGGCGATACGAATTCGCTGCAGTGAGTAAGACGTCGTGGTCGGCCATGGAAATGGCTTCTCATCTCGAGACATTCCATCCACCAGGTCTTCGTCGTTGAGATTCAACGGTTTCTTTACCGCCATCTGCCGTGGATGACAGTGATATACGCCCCGTACAGCAGCATCGAACCTGGTTGGGGCTTGCCTACAGAGCTATCAGTTGACATATCTTCCATTCAAGGGGAAACATACCAATCAGAAGCAACAAGATACCACCATAACCTTCTTCCAATCTCTGTTCGTGCCAAATTTGCAGAATCTGCATGCGAGGGATGATCTAAAACATGGAGCCCCGCATCTCTCGCAAGCAAGACTGCCATATTAAACAACGCCTTGAATCTCCTCGAATAGCCACTCATATTCAGTACAACAAATGCAGCAATACTGATACCCTGTATACCTTCCATAGAGACACCCACGGTACGATGCGTAATGTCTAGAACATCCTCGAGAGCCTTCACCCACAACTGCACCTGCGCATTAGCTTCTGTACATGAAGATAAAAGCCCTCGATCGCAGTCAGGGTGTGTCCATGAATTGGTAGCGGATGCGAATATTCCAAGGAAAAGAAAGATGAGGCCGCCACCGGATTGATTGACTGAGCCTGGGACGCTAAGACAGGCGTACCCTCTGGAAAGCAGGTCGGGAAGAGAGGGGGTGTGAACGAAGTGGTGGACATGGTCGATGTCTTGGATGTACTTATCCAGAAGTATTTGAGCCTCTGAGTATTGGGGCAGCCATATACATCTCACTGGCTGGAATGATGTGGTAGAACGATTGATATACGCTGGCGCGTTTGTAATTTGCGAAATTGGACAGAACTTGAAGACCACTTTGTTTGATAGTACCACAGCCAGTTGTGGTGATTTCTGCGGATTGTCAAAACTGGCCCCAGATGAACACGTCAGATAACCTACGAGCAGTTCATCATTACTGTAGATACTCTCCAAGTATGCAATGTCGTTTTCCAGGGTTTCATTTTCGGGAGACTCGGTCAAATTGTGCCTCTGCTGAAGAGGAGTTTCAGGGCTTTGATGATGCGGCTTCACAGTCCCATCCTGACACAATGTCTGGCTCTTGACCAACCGTTCCAAATTGCGGATCCGCTCGAGTAGCTCCGACTCAGAAGCACTGTTCGAAGTATTTTCAGATGGAGGCCGAACGACATTGTCTAATTCGCAAGTCACGCCCCGAGAGACGCAGTTTGAACATGGTGATTCCCTGTTACAGCGGAGTTTCCGGGATCGACATAAGCGACAGGATACCGGCCGTTGGCGGGGAACGCGATTTCGCTGATCTTTGGGCATTTTGACAAATTTTCCATGGGATTTCCATGGAATTTTGGAAAGAAAGGTGTAATAAGGATGGATAGAAAGTTTGGGAGATTAATTTTAACGCTAATGTAGGCTGTAAAGTATCTGATTTGTCAGATTGGTGAGCCCGAAATATCCGCCGCGGACTTTCCGCGGAAAGTCCCTCGCTTATTTCCAAGGGGAGGGAACAACATTAACCTCCAGATGTGATATGAAATCCGCTTACAGAATCCGATCGGCCATTTGATTCATATTCCTCTCGTTCCTTTATATTGCTCGACATCTCCCTCACGTATTCTTTAGCCTCAAATCACTTTCTTGTCGTAATTCGCTACCGATTGCCACAGTTTCTGCAACCAGCTGAATTGACTTGATCATGGCTAGCACGCACAGCACCGACAATACCACTGCCATGAACGAGAAGATTGAACAGCCAGAATCTGATCTCAGCAGTAAAACTGTGGAAGACGTTGGTCCCCCAGATGGTGGCACCGCCGCATGGCTAGTCGTCCTAGGAGCATGGTGCTGCTCATTCTCCAGTCCAGGCTGGGTAAATAGTACATATCCCCCTCTGATGCTTTCTCAAAGCCCTTCAACTGACAACAATGCTCTCCAACCAGGTGTAGGCAGTTTCCAACAATACTACGAGGTCGGACCTCTAAAAGACTATTCCAGCAGCACAATAGCCTGGATCCCCTCCCTCCAACTCTTCTTCATGTTCGCCTTAGGGCCTGTCGTCGGCATAATATTTGATAAATATGGACCAAGACCACTCATCATTGTGGGGACGCTGCTGCATGTTTTTGGACTGATGATGGCGTCGTTGGCGAAGACTTATTATCAGTTTATTTTGTCTCAGGGGGTGTGTAGTGCTCTGGGTGCTGCTTGTTTATATACGCCTGGTGAGTTCACCTACCCCTCTCTTATTTCTACCTTGCTTAGATATTATATGCTGACCGAATCATTTGCGATCAAGCCCTTGCCTGCATCTCAACCTGGTTCTCCAAGAAACGAGGAGCAGCAATGGGAATAATGGTAACAGGCTCCTCAGTTGGCGGTGTCATCTTTCCCATCATGATAAGTCGCATGATCAAAGCCGTCGGGTATCCCTGGACAATGCGGACAGCAGCATTTCTCATCCTCGGCCTCCAGGTCATTGCAATCCTCACAGTCCGTCCAAGAACAAAACCCGTGCCTAAGAAGATGCCAGCCGGGCGCTATGCGGCACCCTTCAAAGAATTTCCCTTTGTCATGTTGCTACTTGGAATCGCCGTCTTGACCTATGGTATATTCGTACCCATCGTCTATCTGGCTGTGCAGGGGTTCCAGGAGGCGCACATGTCCGAGGAAATGGCTCAATATCTGGTGGCCATCTTCAACGCCGCAAGGTAAGTCGTGACCCATCCCTTACCCTCCCCTCTCGATTTTGCGGAACACTGACATCCAAACCCAAAGTCTCTTCGGTCGTCTAGCAGCAGGCTATAGCGCCGACCTAATTGGCCGCTGGAACATCTTCATCATAGCATGTACCCTCTCGGGTCTCTCCATCTTTGCAGTCTGGATCCCCGCCAAGGACTCTTCTATCGCTATCGGTTTCGCGATCATGTTCGGCTTCACGTCAGGAGCATTTATAGGTCTTTCTGGTGCTCTTCCTCTCCAGGTTTCTCCTCTGCCTGAGTTTGGATACCGGCTGGGTCTGGTACTTCTTGCTATTTCGATTCCGGCGCTTACATTGGCGCCAATGGGTGGAGCTATATTACAAAGTTCAGCGAATGGGTGGCTGGATGTTAAGATTTTTGGTGGGGTGTTGTGTCTTGCTGGATCGGGGATTATTTTGGTCGCGAGGTTGATGTATACGGAGAGGAAACTTTTGAAGGTGTTTTGAGTGTGGAGCTAGAAAGATGCATGGCGAGGGTTGTTCATGGGCCCGAAATGTATTCCGTCCAGGCATTCAAGGCTTTGCGTCGAGGATACGCAGGGATTGACTGATGTACGATAGGTATGGGCGACGGAATTAGCAACTGTTTCCCCAAGTGTATGAGTAGAGATGAGAAGGAGGTTCTAGAAGCGAGGACACATACCCATGAATGATTGAATAGATTTTATCTTGGAGTAGGGAAAGAAATACCGGCTTACCAATCAATGAATACTGGAAGATAAAACTAGAAAGTACACAGAGACCAAAAATGGGATGTCACATGACATCGTCTTGTTTTTCTTGGTGTTTGAATATCTCTTATTTCCATATTATAGAGATAACAACATCGCGATTCAATTCCACAAGCAAGGGAAGAAATCAAAGCTCAAAGAAGAGAACATAAGAAAAGCAAATCTCCAATCACAAACAACCAAAAAAAATACAAAAGAAACAGGCAATATCCTACAACAATCGCACTCCAAATTCCAAACCCATTTCCAAACCAATTTTTACATCATTTCAGAAGAACTCATCTGTTACTGAACCTGTAGGCGAGGTAGCAGCACTATTCGAACCCGATCCGCCTTTCTTATTACCCAACATAGTCTTCAATGATCGCCTTAAGCCACCTAGTGACTTTGGGCTTTTACCAGGTGTGGTTGGAGTTTTCCTTCCTGTTGAAGTCGAAGTTCTGGGTTCTGATGTAGCAATGGCAGATGCAGTATTAAGCGTCAAAGAAGGCCGACGTTGATCTAAAGAGATTCTCGATTGGGCGGATCTTGTCTTGCTCTTATCTAAAGCATTAAATTTTGACATGGGAATTCCAGTTGGTGCGTAGACCTTGGGAGAACGTGGAAGAGCTGCAGGCTCATAGCTGGTGGATGGCCGAGGGGGTGGTTCGATATCAGACGAATCACTGTTGGAATCAGAACCACTTGTTTGCCATGGTGGTAGATCTTCTGCGCGTGGTTGGTATACGCTTGGCACGTCGAAGAAGTGGAAGCCATGATCTTTAACTGGCGAATTACCTTTGGTGCCTCGCACAGCATAAGACCGCGACAAATTATCACTGCCTTTCTTGTGTTTGCATACTTTATGACGACGAGCCTTGGCCGCGGTATCATTAAGAGATCCCGATCGCTTGCGCTGATGGATGAAACTTGACAGGTGCTCAGTAGCCTCGCCATCTGAGTGAGATCCCGAGGATGTCTTGTGTTTATGACCTGCTGACTCGGACCGCAAGAGTGGAGGGCGAGAAAAGATATTGGAATTTTGTAGAGAAGAACCACGAACTGGAAGGCTGGGTAGTGGGCGTTGACTAAGAGTCGCTTCTGTATTGGCAGTAGTCTCGGCGTTTTCAAGCCATGCGGCAGCTTTGGACTCCTGGTATACCTGCATTGGTGACCTCGGAACATTTGTAGTCGCGGTAGCTGGAGTTGGGGGGCAAGGATATGTTAGCCTGGCTGCCCTGAGTTTCGTTGGAGATTTTAAGAGGACAGGGGGGTAATCGCTTGATGGAGGGGCGTATAGCATCAATTTCTTTGGAGCAAACTCATCGCCACCCACCTCCTTGTTATGATTGACCAAGCCGGGAACATTTGACATTTCATCATCCCTCGCAGATTCAAAAGGGGTCCCGGGACGCTCAGCAAGGGTTGGAGTTCTCAGATCGTCTTCGTCCATCCTTCTGTAGTCGGCAGGCACGACTGTTTCATTATCGGCATCCGAGTCCGTACTCTCGTCTCCATCATCCTCATCATCCTCATAATATTCCCAACCTTCTTCTTCATCCGAGCGGTCGATCCTTGCGTAGTCTCGCGGGAGATAAATGCGAGCCATTCGTGAAGGAGGTTTAAAGTTTGCCCTTGCAAGTCTTCTGGCCGCATTTCTCTCTCGCCTCTCCACCTCCTCTCTTTCATACGCCTCGAAATGCTTTTCGTCTAGCAGCTCTTGGGTCGCCAATGATAAACCATACAAATCCAACGTGCTCTTTGATGGGGGGATAAAGGTTCGAGCTAAATCGTCTTGAACGATTTGGAGCAGTTGAAGAGTTTCCCAGCTTCGATAGTGGAACTTGAATGTTGTATAAGGTCTGTCGATACGATCTTTCAGAAGCCATCTGTAGAATTTAGCATCGCCGGCATCATCCATCAAACCGGCCGACCGGAAGCTTGAAGGTGGATCGGTCAGCTTATATCTAGAATGAAGGCTAACATATACAGGAAGCATCCAAGGGTACGAGATACTTACAATATGCCATAATCCTTTTGACTCTTATGAACAGGAGGGTCTTGGACACATCTAACCTTGCCTAGGGCACGATAAACTCGAATCTGGATCAGCCCTCCATCTGCAGCCGCCGATCCGCCTCGTGGTTGAACAAAGTAAAATGCTCGGCGCTCGAGTCCACATTTCTTATATCTCATGCCATCTTTATCTTCATAGACGAACTTTTCGCTTGGATCAAAGAACGCTCTCGAGACCTGGCCTGCTGGGCTCTTAGCTGCATCATGTCCCCATGACATAACTTCTCTGCCGTTTATCGAGAGCTTGAAATAAAACAATTCGTGTTCAGCCTCATCGTGGATTCGATATTTCAACCACCATCGAGTGTCTGTTCAAGGTCAATGGATATCGTGCAAATGAAAGGGCGCAACACACCAGGGACAGCGGGTACATAAACAGAAATAGCTGTTTGCTTTCCTAGAAGTCGATCGGCTTTGCTTCCGACCTTGGGAACAGGTTTTGGACCTGGCACGTAAACGACAAGCTCTTTCCCGAGAACCTTATCGGCCTTGCTTTGAATCTTGACGGCATGGTTCGTTTCTAATAGCTCCGCATCTGAGCTTCCCTCTGAACTTCCATCTGTCGCTGCATCTGGAGTTGCATCCGACTCGGTATCCGATATTTGCTTTTGACCTTCGCCTCCAACACCACCATCTTGAGACCGGTTCGTCCACTGTGTGTTGTCGGGATGAGGAAACTCCGGGAAGGTGCCCAAATTGGACAGACAGACAAGGCTAAACTCGACACCGTTGCGGCGTGGCATGATGAAAATACCAATTGCTGGTCAACTTGACCTTGGGTCTTCTGGTCGAGGGAGGAAAGGCTGGTGAACAAGAAAAGACAGGCGATTGTCTTCCTGTTCAACGCAGATGAAGGTCAAAATATCGTTGTCGAACGCTAGCGCAATTTCAAAAGGCGGCCAGTGAAATAGGGAAACTCGAACCGTTGCGGCTCTCACAAGCGAGCAGGTCGGCCAACCAACCACCAACCACCCCCTTCTGTCCGTTGACTCGCCCCATCCCCACACAAACCAGGGACCCACCAGTATCTTCAAGTATCAAAATAAGAAAAGTTGTTGCGTCCTAAGTAATCCACATGTCCATGAGAGTCTTAATGTAAAAATCGGTCGCAAACGACGGTCGTTTCAACCACGATTACTTAGCTCAGCGTATTTGGCTACTTTCCTCGAGAAAAATAGCCCACCCGATAAGGGGTTGAGGCGAGCTGCATGTTGGGGTGGTAAAGTCGCTGCCATTTTGGGTTGAGTTGTTCAGTTGGCGCATGTCGCACCGGCAACTTGATGCTTGAGCATACCAAATCATCGCGTGAGATATGCGTCCCTTGGAGACCTATGAGTTTGATTTTGTCTTTTGCAGTTGTCTTCTCGCAGCTTCGTTTTTGTATGTTGTGTTTTGATACTCGCGTAGTGGAGAGTGACTTCTGTAAAAGCGGCCAGATTGCTAGCCTCGAAACGAAGGATGTCAAAAGCGGCCACCCACTTGGATCCGAGATTGGCAAATCCAGGCCCTCATTCCAAAAGACTTGTATGGTACTTTCAAGATGATAGGCGGATCAAGGTCAGAACACTCTTGGCTATTGCTACTAGAAAAAAATCAACGAAACATTTTGTGAGAAGGAGGCCTTCTCGGTATAAACCTCCCTCCGTCTTGTCAAACATTGTAGGACCTGTTTTTTTGTTCTTTCGAAAAAGGAGAATGAAGAAACATGATATTTCATTCTCCAAAGCCTTCCCGAGTAATAGTTTCAATTATCCTAGAATGGTACTTAGTAAGGAAGGTGTGAGCAGAATAAAAGCTGGATCTCTGACCTCTCAAATGTCATAGGTGACCATTAGAAATGGGGAATTAGAAAACTGGTCCTTGGAAAGGAATATGGTCAAATTTGAGGCTTTCCTAGGCGCTGGTGGTAACTTAGAAAGATCTAGTATCAAGTGGTCGCAAGGGCTCCATCTTAGCAACCGGCGAGGAGAAGTCAACAACGATCGTGTACAAAGATATAAATTGAATTGAACAGCAACGGAATGGAGGTCTCCAGGTACGTGTTCCAAGTGTTTGGATTCTCAAGTCCTAGAATCATGTATAAGGGCCATTCGATGGGTCAGGTAGGTGATGATCACGTTGAAGGGACGTCCAGACCGGATAGTAATATCTGGCATTGTTAACGATATTGCTGAATTCAGCAGAGAGAAAATAAAATGGATTGAACCTCAAAGATACAAATACCTTCAGAGAGCTTCCCGCTGACTCTGTAATAGCGGAACACGGGAGCTCTTGGGCCTTTGATTTGCACAACTTTGCCTTGACGGCACCTGAGACTTACTACCACATAATGTTCAACAATATACGGAAAAGTGCGAGATTTTGTTTGTGTTTCCGCAGTAGTTGTATTCCTTATTTACAGACGCCCTTCCCTTCCCGGTGTCGTTCGCTCATTTGAGCACAGCCTTGGTAGCTTCATCCTTATCTAACAAGCCCAAATTCCGGATCGCTCCTGCCGGTGGTACGTTGTCGCGAGGTGCTGCAGCTTCGGCCTTTCGATATGCGGTTTGCAAAGCTCGAACTCTCGATGCCTATTTGGTTGAGTTTCATTAGCGCAGCCCAGCTTTGGAGATGCCCACTGGAAGCTTAGAGTATCCCCCACTAACCTCTTTCTTGTGGTGCAGGCACTCGTAATAATCCTCCAAGACCGGCACACACTTCTTCTTTCCGGTGTCGTCTTCAGCGTTTGTGTTGACGACATAGCAAGCTAGAACCTCTTGCCAGAAGGGAAAGCATCGTGAGGTCCCTGTGAACGACGTACATTAGCCATTGAATCCCAATTTCGCATCCCAAAGCTCCGGCAGAGCCCATATTTAATCCTGAGCGTGCTTACCTCCAGTGAGTCCGTAGCCAGACGACATATTGTGTGCTTAATTCGTTGTATTGCTTGTCGGGCTCTGGGGAAGTTGTGAGGTTGAAGTTGAGAAAGGGCACTAGGCCTGCATCGATGCCTTAAGGCTGCAATCAAAGTGCCCAGTTTGAACAGCTATTATTATTCTCGTCATCCATGCGCCAACATCAATAAATCCCCATGCTGCTATTCTCTTTGGATCAACTGAAAGTATGGCAGGATCTATTGTATCCCCAGCTAAAGCCATACTTTTGGCAGTTCAGCTAGCTGCCGCTGTCGACCTCACATCCTTCGAAAGCCTCGTTTCCCGCTATCCAAGGACGCTGCATAAAGAGCTTGTTCTGCGAATACTCCTTACCTATCTGCCCGAAATTCTCGAGACGTCGGAATATATATCTCTTCTAGGGAGACTCGAGGCTGGAGAACTAGAGAATGATCCCGCTTTTGAACCAACGAAATTCGGTTTGGAGGAACTCGATGAGGTAGAGGCAAAGAAGAAAGCACGAAAGCTACGATTACTCCCTCTAGAGCCACCTTATGATTTTGCAGATGAAGACCCGAGTCCGCTCATTCAATTTCTTGTTCTGCGGGCACTACGGATTGATGAAAATACGGGGTTGATCACTCAAATACCAGAGTTGCTACAGCCTTTTTTACACCTTTCTACATACCTCAGAACTTGGATCATTTCCACGATCCTTCCCCTATTGCGATTTACCTACGAATACTACACGGATGATGGAATCCCCCTCACGATTCCGAAATTCGAACGGCTGGACGACGAAGCTGGCGTAAAGCTGCTACTTTCGAAGACGGCCAACGATGAAGAAATTACAGAGAATACTGTTGGACGTGATCTGAGGGGTTTGGTTGGGCCCTGGATGTATGGCGATACCAGATGGAAACGAAGAAAGTCGAGATTGGAATCTCGAGCCGGATTACAACACTCTATGCACTTTGATCAGAACGCTATTTCGAATGAGAAATGTATTGGCTGGGAGGAAGTTTTCAAATGGATCACACAACAGGCCGGGAGTTCATGGAGAACAGCAGTAGATGCTATTGAACAATGGGATGGGCCAGGGGATGTGGACGTTGGAGAATATAGTGATGGTTCCATCTGGCTGGACGAAGACGAGCAGCAACTTCTTGAACGGCGATACGCACGAGCAGCTTTAGCCGCTGCATATTTGATTTCCGAAGAAAGCGAATATGCTTTGAACGGGGTATATCGGATTTTGGAACGGCTTATAAAACTGATGGACCAAGACAGAGTACCGTCGTTACAAGCAGCTTGCTCGCTACTAATGCCTATCCTATTCCAGGATGAAGAATTTCCCTCTACCAAGCATGCTCAACACCTGCGGAATAACCTCTTGGGTGAGGAAAATAGCCTGACGAAGCCAGGTGAAATCTCAGTCCAAATCCTTCATGCGTTGGTCATTTCTGCATATTTGTGTACGAGGATAGGGTCCGGGTTTACCGTTAGAAGAGCTGGAGAGCTGGCGTTGCTTCAAGACGAGACTGAACAAAAAATCGAATTCAGCAAATTGCTGGTCAATGTTCGCAACGGACCGAAAGGCGACGACAAATACTGGATAAAATTGAGAAACGAGATTTTGTGGTTGCGCAGTTGGGGTGTTGAGGAAAGCTCGGAAGGTGCAGATGCTTCAAACGGAAAGGGCATTCTGGGTAAACTTTCCAAAGAGTATATCGAGGCCGAGCTCCTCACCCTATTTCTCTCAAACACCCGTACGCATTCTTTTTATTCTGCATTGCCCACGTCACTTTATTAATAACTTTTCCAGGATATACGCTCGCTCGTTCCATTTACGAAAAGTCTCCAGACCGACCATTGTCAAAGAAGGCTTTGGAGGATACTGTTATTTCCGCAGCCATGAATGCTTACGACAATGCCACAAATCCCAACAAGACCAGAGGTGGCGTCAAGAAATGTCATGACATGTAAGTTCCTTCTCGTTCATAGCTATATATGAAACGTGCATGCTGACTTGATGTGCAGTATCGAGGCATTTCCAGACACCCTGAGCGATTCTCTTCGAGTACGCCAACTCGAGAGCTTGATTAGCGCCACACATTCCCTCGAGAATTATAGACTTGTCTTCAAACAAGGAGAAAACTTTAAGCCTGTCACCCTACGCGTACACGGCGATCCCATATCAATTATTGGCAAAGTCTTGGACCAGAATGAGAAGAGTTATCTCAAGATTGTCGATTTCATAAATATCGGTAGAGAGATGGTCAAAGCTGGTCTCACTATGCGGAACTTCGACGGCTCGTCGAAGCAAATGGGTGAGAAGGATCTCGAGGAGAAATCACTGATTTCAGACAAACGAGTTGTCAGCATGTGTATCGCTGCTGCTCTCGCCGAGGACGATTTCGAAACGGCATATTCATATGTGGTGACACGGCTGAAGAAAATTGGAGGTCCTGCTCAATCACGTTCATTCAATGTTGATCATAACGAAGCAGGGCTCACGGCAGAAATCCCTCCCAAAAGTATCGATGATTGGTCCTGGCTTGCAGCTTTGGAAGCTGGAAAATATCGTCGCAACGCAAACACAGTCTCGGCAACAAACGGAAGTGGAAGTAACAATGTTAGGCACCTTGAACAGCGGATTGAATGCCTCGCCCAAGCACTTCGGCTCGCTCCAAAGTCGACCCTCCAGGATATTCTGAACGCATATCGTCGTTGTGAGGAAGAACTCGAGGCGGCAGTAAAGCTAGAGGCGGAGCAAGAAGCACTTTGGGATACACAAGGGGATGATCAGTTTATGCCTGGGGGGTTCCAATCAACTCCTGCGAAACAAAATACGACAAATACCAACGCTCGTACAACGGAGGAAGCCCCAATGTCTCTTTTCGATCTGTCGCGAGCAAGCATGGCAAGAGCGCAAACCGGATTTTCAGCATTATCCAGGCTTCGCGGTAGTGAAACCGAGTCTGGAACATCTGGCTCGGTTACTTCTGCGGGTACTGATGGTTCACGGGATGAAGCAGGCACACCCAAAGTGGGAACGAGAAAGAGAGACCAGGTCAAGAATCTTGCTGTTGGAGGGCTTGCATCTGGAATTGGGTGGTTGATTAACGCTCCGGCCCCTCAGCTGGAGGATCATGGTCATGATGAACAACGATGAAATGCTTTTGTTTATGGAGTCGGATGGCGAGCGTGAGGAGGGAGTTTGGAAAGTATTGCATGGCATTTTGGCGTTTAGAGCTGTACAATACCCTTAGTACCGTAGTTTGGTAGCTGTAGTATACAATTGAGATTATCCTTAGGCGAGAGGGAAGTAATAGGATAGCAAGAAACACTCGTTGAATTCATTGGAAAGCGTTTTTGTTCTCATAGTGAATACCGCGAACATGTTTGGCGAGAAGAAAAGGAGTGATATTCGGATCTTCAGGCACTTAATATTTATAGACATTCGTACCGAGGGGTCAAATTTCGTTATTCTGCTCAGACAATAGAAATATCTGCCGACATGACGACCAACTACAAACTGGTGGGGTGAATCCTCTCCATATTTCTACTGGGCCTTCCAGGTTCCCGCCCAGGATCGCCATGTCTGCAGCAAGCTTCCCCAGGCCCTTCGTCAGCTAATCGTCGTCACCTTTGGATCCAGGCTCGACCCAGCGTCTCTCATGGCGGGAGCCCGCTATTATTTCCGGCGTATCAAGTTCCTTACCTCGTCTCCTCCTTTCAAACTCCTCGCGACAGGTCTCTGTCTATTCACAGTTTTTCGCTTGGTGTTAAGACATAATCACGATGTCGACTTTGCGACGATTACGATCGATGTTGATGATGAGGGGATAGACTGGAGTAGGTACTATTATGCGCAGTTTGTGAGGAGGGAGGAGGAATTGTGTAGTGCGCTTATGGTTTGGAGTGGGATGGAGGAGATTGGGAGTCGGGCTCAGGTTGGTTACCTACTGATCAGTCGCAATAGAGGGGGATGGGAGGGAGTAAGACATTGAGCTGACTTACTGGTTGTAGCGTATAATGCTCTACCCTTCGAATTGGAGTCCCAACGATACCCAAACCAACTCTGATCGATCGACGACCCTCACACCCATCGCGCGACTCCTCCAAACAGCAGAGAAATCCTACTACGTTAAACTCTCCCCCCTCGATGCCTTGCGCAACAACTCCCTCTGGACAGCAGGAGGTTTCGACCCTAAACTCCTAGCCTTCAACCTCACAGAGTACAGCCGCGTCCTCGTTCTCGAACCTGATTCCCTGGTTTTGAAGAATCTGGATGAGTTATTCCTGTTCCCGTCGGCGCCAATTGCGATGCCGTTTATAACTCAGAAAGAGGGAGCAGGGTTTTCGACACAGATGATGTTGGTACAACCAAACGCGAAATCCTTTCGTAGATTGTATAAACGATTCTCGACCTCGCTCTCGCCTCCAACTCCGAGAACTATACCTGTTCTTGAACTCGTCGGATATACTTTTCGCAATAATATCCTTCGAATCCCCCAACGACCATACAATCTCCTCACCAGCGAATTTCGGCGGAAAGATCATACCGCATATATGACGCCTAGGAATAGAAGTGAATCATGGGATCCAGATGAGATATTAAACGAGGCGAAGGTGGTGCAGTATTCTGATAAGGGGCTTCCGAGGCCGTGGGTTAGGGCTGAGAGGGCGGTTTTGAATCGGTATATGCCCGGGTGTAGGGAGAAGGAGGGGTTTGGGGGGAGTGAGTGTAGAGAACGGGGGATTTGGTTGAGGCTTTATAGGGAGTTTATTGAGCGGCGGGAGGCGGTTTGTGGGGTGGGGTTTGAGGTTGTAGGAATGGGGAGTGATTTATATGGTTTAAGGGCTGGTAATTGGACGGATGATGGCTTATTTGGGGATTGAGAGACTTGGGGGGAAACTTGGGATTTGTATTTGGATTTGATGATTTTATGTTGGAGTTGTGTTGGATGGTTTACGTCGCCTCTTGCTGGTGGTGGGCTTTTTGTTTTGCGAGATACCCCTGGGAGCAGGTATAGCAAAATTCTGTTTATCCTATGGACCCAGTGGTCATGTTTAGCATTGGATATGGTTTCTTTGAAGTATATATTAAAGCGGAGAGTACATGCAAACCTCAGACTAGGTTCCCAGTCTGCAGAGATGGAATTATCGCCTTCTAAATTTCATAAATCAAACAATTGAAAGTTTAATTGCATCTGCGAGATCTTCTGCCTCTGCTCAAAGTAGAAGTCTGCTCTCCATTACTTCAAGCTGAGAAATAAAGTCACGCTGCACCTTTGGGGAGACACAATTCACTAGTAATCAGGACACGAGTTTTTGCCCCCCCTCTCGCTTCACTTGGAACGCAAGCCTAGAAGGCTACGACAAATCTTCAAGTATAAAATTAGAGACAAAAGGAACAATGTGTGTACTATCTGACACCATGAAAACCCTAGTCATGGTAAATGGGTTGGTCGAGTTGGCAGCCTTCAATCCTCTCCTCTAGACTACTCCGGCACAGGGAGCTGCAGGGACTTTTATGCAAGGCATAGGCTTTTCTGTCTGAGTCTGGTACTATCAGTAGAGGGTTCATCTGAATGAAGAGTATTTGAACGTTTTGTGCTGTCGAGTTTATTACTGTTGTCGAATAAAAAAGTTCTGCCTACTAATGTAGCCTGTGCAGGCAGGTCCCAGTAGTTGATCTAACCAAGTAAAATGTCCCATACCAGTTGATCCTCCCCTTTAACTGACAGAGTCGGGTAAACGATCATAATGTCGTATCTATCGTATCTTTCGATACGTAGATAAATGTAATTATTCATCAGGCGATGCAACTCGGCAAGGTATTACCCTCTTCCTGGCCCCACAAAACTGACAAACCGGTCCTAGGAGCTGGTGACAACTGCGCTGCTAGGCAGGTAACATTAGTAATGCCGACTCCACGCCCAGTTGATCTTCCTAGTATCTGCTGGTTTCCCCTTAGAAAGGATGATGTTCATGTAGGATTGGGACTTGCTTCCTTCTGCCAAACAATGGCTCGCTCGTACAAATGCTCTGGACTTGTATTTATTTTTTTACTAGTGTATACATGACTTTTATAGAAGATTCTGGGTATTTCTTGGGGTTTGTAGGAATTCCAGATATAATGGTGTATCTACTTTATCTGTGTTGCCATTTCTATCTCTTTGAGGCAGAAGCCATTCATTTAAGAGTTCAAGTCAAGAAGTGGGGATAAATCCTGGATAATCTTCGATGCCTGTGAGCAAGCTTTTTAGTGGAAGTGATACTTCCTTATTCACTCGTGTGTGCTCTTTCCAACAATACAAGATCAAAAATTACACGCGGCGGTACCTAAGGAAGAATTCACTTTCACGGAATTCTTGTCAAAGGACGCTGTTGGGTATAAATAGGTGGGGTATTGCTGCTAGTACCTCCTCATCGCCAGTTTGCAAATAACCATTGAATACATTGTGGGGAGATGAACCTCGGGAATTACATCCCATCATACAATACCTCTGAAACAATTCTTCTCGCCCTAAAAACTGTACTTTTTCTCTCCAAGGGGTATGGCTCTCTTCTCAAGAAGTTGATCTGAATGAAGAAGATAAGGCGAGGAATTTGCGGTCGATTATATTGCTGTTGTCGAGTTTCATTCATTTCTACATAAGCGGGGGGGTCTTGAATAAGTCTACTTTCTTTTTGATGGTCACTAGTTAGTGGATTTTTAATCTAGCCAATGGTAGATGTGGTTGCGTTGTTAACATAATAAGCAGTGCGGTTTGCGGTTCGTATTGTGGATAAAAGAGTGTCTGGGAGGAAAGGGTTGGAAGAGGGGGAGGGAGATTTTATGAATGGTTAATGGGGGGTGTGGTTGATGTAAAATTAAGTTTATTTGAGCTACCACATTTGGTGAATGGAAACTTGGGTCTTGCTTCGTTCTACTGTTCTTGCTTGGTGTGGATTCTTGTTTGCTTGGGGATGTGAGGTTCTTTCTTTTAAGTAAAGGAATAATTGTCTTCGGGGAAGGAATATTTTCATTACTTCTCTCTAGCTCTCAGTCCCTAGTGATCTTTGTAAATAAATTTGAAGTCTTTTTGTTGTGTATGAATAAGCTGCCTACTGAGTAATTGGCAGTGTATCTAGTTTATCTATAACGGAGGTTAATGGTTCTTTCAGATCCTCTAAGCCAAATAATAGATGAGAATAAAAGACTACAACACTTTAAATCATTTTCCAATACGTGAGTCACTTTCAAGCCACCATTGTTAAGAAGGAAGAAATCTTAAGGTATAAATAGGTGAAGCATCGCTACAATAGCTAATCATCATAGCTTTACCAGAGCACCCCAACGCTGATTTGTGAAGTTGGACGCCAGGGATTTCACTTCTCTAGCAAAGCACTTCTTCTCACGCTAGAGGTTGTACTTGGTAACTTATCTTGGAAACTACTGTCTTGGCTCTCTGTTTGAGAAGTTGGTCTGAATTAAGAGTATCCAGTGAGGCTTTTGCTGTTAATTTTCGCATTGTTGTCGAAAAATCAACTTTGTTCATATGATTCTATAGAAATGAACTGTTTGATTCCCCTCAAGACACTTGAGTGGATTCTGGCCTATGACCCAACCACGGCTATACTGCTTGGAATTAAGCTTATGGTTGTTCTCCTGTCCCCAATGTCGCAGAATTCGCATTCATTTTTAAGTTTCTCGTAAAGTTTCTCGTATATACACTCTCCTATTCATTAGTGCTTTTATACTGATTCCATATGGGACTTTAATTACGAGCTTAATGCGCTATGATACTCTAGAGTATGATATAGTCCAGTTCAAATAGTTTTCAATAATGAATTACTAATCTTCATACTAAGAAACCCCTTTCGCAAGCACTTGGCTAAGTCTGGTGTCAAATTGAAATTGAAGGTCAATGGCTGTGCTTCACTGTTACCACTCAAGGAACAAAGGTCTAAACGCTTACCTCAGCCAGCTAATCAAAGAACAATTGGCCCACCTACTACCTTCCCACCAGAGTTCTTCCGTTTTTTATCTATTGTTTTCACTCCGATGCAAATTTCCGTTGTTGTCTTAAAAGTTTAAATTCAGCTAAGGCACACTCGTTCTTTCCCTTCTCACCGTACTTCGTGGTCTTCTTTACCTTGAGAAAAGGGCTCCTCGGAGCGAAACGAGTATCCACACTTTCCACATGTCTTCTCTTCGAGTTTTGCATAGAAGCAATGCTGTCAAATTTGAATCAAAGTTTGAGCCCTATGTATTTATTTCCTTCCTTCAAGTGGGGTTTTAACGCTTTATTTTCTATAAGCCCTACTGTATATATGATGCTAGAGAGTTGGTTTGTTTACTGAGGGAAAGACTTGTTTCTCTCTCTTTATCTCTGTTATTTTCTAATATTTGAGAATTTCTACAATTTCACCTGTAGTTCTACACACAGTTATTCTCTTATTGCGAAGAGGCTTTGAGAGTAGATTCCTTGGATGTTCTTTAAATGGGTGGCCAAAAAAGACTGGGACTATGAAAGCTAACCTTTTTTACTTGACTACTTTGGAGGTGTAATAATATTCAAGAAGGAGGATTTCTATATGATGTTAGCAAAAATAATACTTCAAGGTAAAATTGAGAAGTGCCCAGGACAAGAGAGTTGCATGAATAGGAGATATCAACGCAAAAGTAAGAAATAGAAGACACACCTCCCGCTAACATTCGGCATTTTCACATCTACTGTCGTTTCATCTCTCGCTGTCACCGCAGAAAACCCCCCGATTTTGTCGTTTTCATTCATATTGTCAAGTTATTGTTCGTTCCTTTCGAAAGTTTGAGGATTGTACTTTTTCTTTCCTTATGCATGATTCTCCAAAAACATAGTTTTCTTCATTTGGAGAATATAGGATGTGTCCATGGAAGGTAAGTTGATGAGGGTTTTACAATTGTTTTGATGTTTATGGGTTGGGGCTGGTTTGAGTTGATATACTTGTATTTCATCTGCCATTTGTGCCGCCATTTCACTAACTTAGGGCCTGTTTGGCTAGCAGATTAGATCCTAGATTTAACTCGCAAAAAGCACTAAGCACGTACTACTTAACTCCCTTAAGTATTGAATTAATATATCTGAATCGTAATCTAGCTATTTTTGCGTGAATTGCCTCTTTTTGGTGAATCGTATATTATATCTTGTATACGTATATATTAAAGCTATAGCATCCTCCTAGAACCTTTTATCTAACTAACGTCTAGTGTAAGCAAGGAATACTCAGGTACTCAAGTAGTACTCTGAGTAGTGTAAGTAGAGTAGAGTAGTTACTTATAGCTACTTAAGTAGTACTCTGAGTAGTATACTATAAATAGAAATAAATAACTAAAGTATAAAGTAGTTATCTTTAAAGTCTATATCTTTATCCTTCTTCTCTCTCTTCTTTCTTTCTTTAGTCTCTTCTTCTAGATAAAGACCCTAGCTTTTTAGACTAATTATAGCCTCTATAGTCTCTTTAGAGAGCCTATTTCGTTGCTTTATAACTATATTAGCTCTCTAACTAAAGACTCTTTTACTAGGAGCTAAAGTAGCTAGAACTTATAGATACTTCCGAGCTTAGCTATACCTTTATTAAGAGCGTCTATAAAGATCTTTTATCCCATTTAAGAGTTAGTTATATATATATAAATAAGAAGTAAGAAAGAGAGTAGAAAGAGATCTAGCTTAAGCTCTTAGCAGCCCTGGAACGCTATACTAACGCTGCTCCGAGCCTCGGCCCGGCCTGGCTCGAATACTCAGAGTACTACTCTGAGTTACTTAGAGTACTATAAGTAGAGTAGTGGTCACTACTCTACTCTACTCTACTCATTTCTTTCGCTGGTAAGAGCTGACTTTTACCGCAATCGTTATCAAGTTCTTTTTAGAACCAAACTTTTCAAGATGGCTATGTAGCACAATAAAGGACAAGCCAGAAACATTTGCGAAACCATCAACAAGTCCACCATTCGTTTCTCCTATGCTCCTTACCAATCGACAGAGAGGGTCATCGAA
Source organism: Calycina herbarum (assembly GCA_001414485.1). Classification (NCBI taxonomy): domain Eukaryota; kingdom Fungi; phylum Ascomycota; class Leotiomycetes; order Helotiales; family Pezizellaceae; genus Calycina; species Calycina herbarum. The sequence goes on from LLEY01000114.1 coordinate 78,979, forward strand.
AACTCAAGAAAGAAAGCATATATTTATGCTGAACTCTTATCTTATTATTAACACCCAATGACTCCCCGGAACAGATATCTAAGCACCATGACTTAACCTTCTTCGTAGGATTTCTTGTCATTGAAAAGTTAACCACTGTCAAAAAGTTAACCACTTTCGAAAATTCACTTGTTACGGAAAACTACAAATTCATACCATTGACCAATGAGATATAGTATATCCAAGTTATTGTTAGCTCTACATAACCGTAAACTCTCTTGAGGGAAGTTATTTGCTATTAGCTTCAAGATTGAGACTTCTTTCCATTGGACAAATGTACGGCTTGGGTGGGATTGATTTTCTTGTAGTGTTTGAAGGTTTGATTTTGCTAGGCGAACTAGATCTATTGGTCGCGTCAATTAGATCTGGATGATGAGGCTGTGACTTTTCTAAAAATCGTTTCAAGTCACCAAGTATATGGTAAGTAAGGATCTTTATTGGCTTTCAGGAAGAAAAGAGTCTATAGAGGAACCTGGATTTATCCCATTGGGCTTACCACTTGTGACCAAGATTGAAGTGAATAACAGCTGATCAATAGATTGGTAGGTGGGCATTTATCTTCACCTCTATTACTTTTTCTTCTCCTGAGTTAATTTAGGCATTGTTTACCATTTCATGACTATTTTATCAAATACGACAAGAAGTTTATTCGTTCAATACTAGTAGAGTATATATTAGTTATCTATCAAATGAGTTCGATCGTTCAAGAAACACCTGGACTGTTCTACCAAAAAGGAGGCATCGAATTAATGTGGACTTAGGGAAGAGTGTTTATTTGACAGACTCCAAAAATCCACCAAAGCTGGTGGCCGCAAACTTAGATTTGGATGGCAAATACTTCATGTTCGTACGTGCTTACCTACCTCTCATTGTTCCAACTTGCCCAGGATGGTTTCAAACAATGAGGTTCAATTGTTCTAAAGGATTTGAATAATATCCCGCGTTTATTGCCCACGAGGAAGCTCAAAATCTTTCGAAGCCGGCCATCTGAAGAGTCAAATTATTGATTCCACAAGGAGCAATCAACAACTTCGCACAACCCGCCGATTGGCATGCTCGCGTGCCTCGTAACACCGCGTTCACAAACCAATAAATCGATTCGCGCTCCACAAACATCCACTCTTGACATCATCCCACTGTCACTGTGCCCCCTCCCACAATGAAAAACAACTCCCACCCAACATCCCAACAAGCAATCCCTTCAACCCCACCCTGTTCATCCCAAGCAGTGGAGATTTTCCCGAATGTTTCCCCACGTACATGCCAAGACCAACATTAAATCCTTCCCTCGTCGATCCTAGCGATCCCCTGCTCCGTTAAATTTAGGCTGTTTCAAGAATGCCTCCTCACCGATATTACCAGAGAAGGCCCGTAGAAAAAACCAACTAATGCAAGTAAAGCCGAGAAACCCGGATCTTCGGCGTCTGCGCGTGGCAAAGTGCACCAACGTGGGAAATTAAATTGTTGGCCCAGTCGCACAATTGTACAACAACGTAAAATACTGCCTAATTGAAATGTGCGAATGGGAGGAAAATTAGAAGGAAGAATCACAAGTGCAAAATGGAACTGGAAAGTTTGTTTGAGGGCTCGACTCATTTTGTATATTATACACAAAAGTTCTTGACTATACATTGGGCCCCAAAAACAGATATTTTTGTCTCCAACATTACCAATACAGGCAGCCAAGCCTCGCATCATATAATTAATTACAAGAATCTAGAACCAACACCTCCCTTCGCTTTTTGTATATGTACCATAAATCGAACCACCCATGCGTTTGTAATTTTCGTAAAAGCCATAGCCCTAATCATGACAAGACCGGTTGAGGATTCAGGCGTCAAAATGCGGAAGCAGTGACTTAAACGAAGAGAACAGCGACGAGACCGGCGACGACGGCGAAAGCAGCAGATGCTTGCATACCGGAAGCAGATCCAGTGAAGGCAGTTGGGGTAGCGGTGGCTGATGGGGAGGTAACGTTCTTTGGGATGGTGATGCTACCGGTGCTGGATGGTGCTGGGGCAGCAGAGGTTTTTGGTTGAACCGTCACTGTGCTGTAAATGACAGTGGGAACACAGGATGAGATGGTCAAGACGGAGACAACTGGTGCGGAAGCAACTGGGGCGCTGGTAGCGACGGAAACAACCGACACCGGGGTGGAAGCAACACCAGAGTTCTTAGAAACGGAGCTGGCTGGGATGGAGGCGTTGGCGTAGACGGATGGAACAACAACAGCTGAGGTTGGGATCACTGGGACTAAGTAAAATGTTAGTAGATATTCGATATTCCATGGAGAATGAGGTGTAGCTTACAAGAAGTGGTGCTAACAACAGTTGAGCGAGCTGGGCAGTTGGTAACTGATGCTGCGCATGAGGTGATGGTGACCTCCTGGGTAGAGTAGACGGTAGAACCGACAACACCTGGGGTGGCCATAACGGCGGAGGCCATGAAGGCAACGGCGGCGATTGTGAATTGCATCTTGAAGATTGAGTTGGTAAGGTTGATTGGGGAGGGAGAAATCGTAAAGTGCTGAAGAGCGATTGTGATTAGAGCTGGTTCTTTAAAAGAATGTAAGGAGACCGAAGTCAAGAGTTATCAAAAGGATGATGAGAGTTGAAGATTGGCTGTTTGGCTGAAGAAAGAAGACTGAGGTTTGGGGTTGAGGGTTGCATATAACTATCTGGGGAGATTAAACAAACTACCCAACGAAGAACCCTATGGTTGCTGCTCCACTTCCTTAATTAGCCACTCACACCAACGGCTCCATCGTGGCAGAACCTCATTTCCATCGTCGTCCCCGTCGACATGGGGGTTTGCAGCGGCAAATCGACAACCTGCAGCCATCCCCGTCGTTTCCTGCAAAAAGGGGAAAGGAAGGCCCACCCGACAGGACGATTGGTGGAGGGGTCGAAGTGATATTTTGTGACGCCAACAAGTCACAATTCGTGCGGCTTGCCACCATGAATAGGAGGCGCTGATTTGGCGTGGGCTTGACCACTGAAAGCGCGTGCAGAGCATGTGCTTGTTACTCGATGTCTCAACGTGCCCAGAAGAAAGCAAAATAACCTGCACAAGCGGCACCTTGGTGGGAGGTCAAACTTTCGTCAAATCTGGCTGGGAGAAGCTTACCCCTGGAAATTGGTTGCTGACTGCTGCTTGGCCTCGCTAATGCAGGAACAAGGTCCTCGCCAAGTGTTGGCCGCCAATCAGACCCCGTTCTTCTTAGGAACGGTGTGGCTTGCCGAGCAACATTTGATTGTTTCCCCCTGAATGGAAGAGTGGAAGATGCGGAGAAAGCCTAGAAAAGACGATTTATCAGATTTGCAGCCGCGCTTCTCAAAATAATTCAACATCTCTCATCACCTCCAAATTCAGCATTCTAAATATCAAAATGCTGACCACCTTCCATGAACAATTCGTTCTTGTTCTAACCCCGAAATAAAGCCTGAAGGGAGGTCGGCCCTTCGGATGGTCAAAATAACTTCAGGTGGAGAGCCTTGGTGGGACAGTCGTCGCACTTGTTCACCCCACTCTTATCATGAACGCATGCGGCTGTTTTCCCCAGCCCTCAGTCGGATCTGCCACGGGCTGTCCGATTATGACAATCTCGATTATAATTGGCAACAATTGGAGGAGATCTTCCTCTAAAGTGGACCCAAAATGTTTCAATGCAATTCGAGCATTCACATCGCTGGCTCCACGAAAGGGGTTGGTGCTTTTGAGTCTTGACATCTTGAACTTGGTAAAATCGGAACGATTAATCGATTTTGAACCATTCATTCATACTGCATTGTTGGCGCAGCGTTGCGCTCTGCGAATTAATAATGCAACCTCGGCGTCAATTCTCTTAGTCACTGCCAGGGTTGATGTTTATCCAGCGTCTCTTACACTCAATTCTTGTTCCTCAGATTTGTGGAAATTTCTAACCTTCTGGATCAGCCAGCCGTCCCTTCGTGCTGTTGGGTATTGATGGCGACATCTCACAATCCCTCCGAATTGGAATAGGCACGTGCCGGCTGTCGTGCGACCTCATCTGAATCGTCTCTGAAAGCTTGTCAATCACTGGTGTGTCTTATACGAAGGATGAGTAAAGGATGGTGGAGGAAGCGTATACCTCGTCTTCACGGTTAGGTATCGTGATTAATCGTGATTCTGAAACTTAATGTCATCCCTCGGACAGGAACCCGAGGCGAGGTTGATCCCTCTCCAGGGCTTCTATTTCGGTTCAACATCCTGCCACGAGGTCATTACTCAAAACACATACAAACCTTACGAATTTATTTACGTACCACCAACAACTTTCTTCGAACAAATTAACATTCGTGAAAACATATTCCTTCCAACTTCTCTTTAAAGCTTAAGTAATCGAATTATGCTTGATCCGCCTCGGGAATCCCGTGGAAAACCTGAACGTGACGAGAAATTGAGAATAAACTACTTCATTTGTTTCTAATTATCGTCCCCTGCTCTACTTTCTTCGTTTCTTCTTCTTCTGTGAAGACAAGCCTAAATCGGGACGTTTCACAAGGGCATTGTGTTGGTGCTTGCTTGCTGCATTTGCCTTCGCCTTGTTCTTCTGCGATTTGGTGTCTTCCACGATTTGTTTTGATGGTGGGATTTCGACTTCGTCTTCGAAACCTCCCCATTCCTCCTCCTCCTCCACCACTACTTCCTCCAGCTGCTCTTCTTTCCGAGATTTGCCAATCTTCCCCTTGGGGCGTTTTCGCTCGGTGGCTTCGACGATTTCCTCTCCAGTTTCCTCCGGCAAGACCTTGACAGGAAATCCCCAAACATCTCTCACCATATGACCACGCTCATCACGAAGAAACTGAGCTTCAATACCGGCAGGGACATTGGAATCTCTCACAAACCCCGCGAGGAAGAATCCCATCGTGCCATGCTCATCGCCTTTGTTGGCTCTGATACAGGCTTCTGCCAATTCGGCATCTCCACTGGCAGCTGCCAAATCTCCTCGAACTGGCCATTCTTTCAGACCCCTAATCTGCTCCGGACGCTTCAATAGCCGCCATCCTCTTTCTTTAGCGATACTAGAGCTCAACGCTTTGGTAACGACTTGCTCGTTCTCCTCCGCGTGGATAGAGCATGTTGAATAGGTAATCTTTCGCGCCGAAGGGAACTTGAACGCATGTAGGAGAAGCTCTAGTTGGAATTTTGATAATGCTGTTAGACGGGCTTGAAGCTCATCAACAGTGTCAACAGCAGTAACCATGCCATCATCATCAACCATGACATCTAATTTCTCGTCAAAATCCTCGCGCTTTCGTTTCCGGGTTTCTTTAGTAGGGTCTGGAAGTCTGGTTCTTTTGTTGTTGCTGTTGCTTCCAGTTTTCGAGGAGAGTTCAACCTTTTTGAGGATTGGTAGGTGCAACTCGGGCATGTCATCCCGACCAATGATGCCGCTTCCAGAACAACTTGGATCCAGCAATAAAGCCCCGACTTTCTTATACATGGGAGCATCAGGGTCCGCCTTCAGGAAATCCTGTCCGGGATGGAGTTTGATAAATGTATCCGACCCAGCGATGCCAACCATCATCTCGAGGGTTTCAGCTCGACCTTTGTTCTTCTCGAAAGCGTGAAGAGTTTGGGAACACTCATCAGGCTCTGGGAGGTGCGATGAAAGAATTGCAGCGATATGAGTCGTTTTATTTCCGGGCGCTGAGCAGGTATCTATGATATCGCCGTCTTCTGGCAATGGATCCAGAAGGTAGGCCGGAAAGCATGATGCCTTATCTTGGAAGATGATACTTCCTGTTTTATAAGCCTCGCTTTTTGAAAGATCCACGCCAGCTGAAATGGCAACCAAGTTGGGAATAATGCTGTCGATAAAAATACGTCTTGATCCTCGCTGACGAACAGACTGGACACTTGTAGCTCTCTCCAGACCAGCAAACGTCGACTCGAGTTGATCCTCGATTGAAGTTTTCAAGGTATTGACACGAACCCAGCGTGGATATGGCGCTTCGGAATTATCAGTGCTGTTTTCAAGTCCGGCTTCAATGTGTGCTTTCAGGGCCTCCACAGAGCTCAATTTCCTCCGGATCCTGGCTTTGGTGAATTCAGCGGTCAGCCTGGCCTTGTGTCGCTCAATCGAAGTTCTGAGGCCATGAGTTGCCGGGAGCGCAATGCCTCGTTTTGCTAGAAGAAGATCGTGAATAAGAAGTATTGATAGGACGGGTGTGATCTAATAGAAGTTATTAGTAACGTGACTGGACGTGGGAATCAAGGCGGGGAAGAGCTAACTTTTCGCTCAAGCTTCAAGATATCTGCAGCCTCAACAACCTCCTTCAAAATGCTACTCCATTTGCAAGACTCGATTGCCAAAGCATATATTTGGGCCGGTTGAGACTTCAAATCATTTTTACCGAATATCCTGGACTTCAAGCTGCCACCAGATGCCGCGGAAGAGGTGAGAAATTCCGATGTTTCGTGGTAGAGTGACATTGTCGACTCGGCTCAATCAACCAACGTGTACTCCCAATTCGGGCTATCGACTAACAGTTGAACCTTCGTACAAATGGATGTTGAAATTTTGCGCGCAGAGGTCAAAAAATGGGAGAAAAGTTGGCGAAAAGCAAGATGTTTGCACGCTGTCATGTGATGTACGGTGGCCTATTTTCCAACCGCACTTGTCAAAAGAGGCAGTAAATAATGTTCTAACTCTCTGCTCCGTCGTACAATCCTTTGCCAAATTTGGAAATTTGAACTCGATTGTTCTACGATATATGGTTCTGACTTATATCCTGCTCTTAGTTCAATCACTTGGAATTACTCGAGAAAGTTGAGACAACCAGCCTGGTATGAACCTGAAGTATTTACTGCCGCTTTTACAGTCTATTGCGAGCCACCTCTTGGGGGGGTTGAATTACCATGCATTCTGCTCCCATCTCCTTCTTTTGAGTTAGCAACCGCTTCGTCGTATACCAACGAATAAGAGCTTTTGAGAGAGGGAAGCGTTGGTAATATATTAATAGAAGTGAGCTTGCCAGCGCTAATTGATAGACATCGGTTCTAGTGTTGTTGGTTCAACTGTTGGTTCAACTGTTGGTTCAACTGTTGGTTTTATTTTCGGATTTTCCCTACAAATAATCAGTCCGACTTTCAAGTCTACCCTCACATCAACTCACATACAAACATTTATCAAAATATGAGCCAAGTCAACAAGTCCTCCATGATTCTTTTCCCGCTGAAGTGGTGGCACTGATTCTGGAAAATGTTCCCGATATGGACACTCTCTGGGCATTCATACGAGCATCGCCCTATGTTTATTCCATCTACCGCACACGTCGAGTATACATCCTACCAATTGCCATATATCGTGATGTTGGACACATTGTCATGCCTGAGGCTTTGGCTGCTCTCAGTTCCCACAGTCAACGAGTAAGCGAGGAAGTTGTCAAAAAACAAACCGAACTGGGTGAACATATTGAAAAGTCCATATCACTGAACTGGATCAAACATGAATTTCTTCCCAGATCCGACGCCTTGCGATGGGTCGAAAAATACCTCCCCGAGTCTGAGAGAGCGAAATGGAATGAGAAGTATGCTGAGAGCAACCGAACAAGCGGATTGGCACCATTTGATGAGATGTTGTCGTTGTGGGAACTGCATAAAGATGTCAAATTCATGGCCGAACATTATGTTCGAGAGACTTTGCCTCGATTCAATAAATTCGCCGAAAAAAAGACACATCCAGAAAACAAATTACCATCGCTCGCTGATTTATCATTTGTCGAAAGGCAGCGGCTTTTCCGGTGCATCTATCGCTTCGTCATCTCGGGTAACTTATTCGCGGCTTCTTCTGTCAAGTCCGATTATTGGGAAGGGGATGAGATAACCCAGTACTTTCTCGTAAACTTCACCGCTTGGGAAGTTGAAGAAATTAGCTGCTTCCTCGATTTCGTGACCGAAAAAATTGAGGAAAAGTGGTAGGAGGAGGAGGACAACGAGTATAAACGTCTCGCTGCAAATCCCGAGTTGTGGAAGCTCGACGATCCTTCACATCCTTGGAATTGTTCCCCAAACCACCCCTGGCGAGTCTTTTCACGGGATTTCAAGAGGAGATTTGCTAGGGATAATCGATCGAGTTATGCTACATTACCTATCAAAGACTTGAGGGCTGTGCTCCAAGCGAAGGACGAGGTTCTCGGTTAATTATTGATAGAATGGGGAAACCATTTCGAAATGGCGAGCCTCCCCAGTCCTTTTCTAAGGGAGGGTTTATATACCGATCCTGATCAATATCCACTGGTTCCAGGAAGTGATGTGATCAGAGCTGATGTCCACGAAGATGATTTGGAATGGAGTTTTCAGAACTTCGGCGAAGAGAAAGGGCTGGATGACGTGATGTCGGCAAATTTTGGTTGGTGCTGGTCTTATGTCTCCTGTGGCCGGGAATTGTACGTTGAAAATACCTACAAAGACCCGGAGATAGAAGATTCTGAAGACAGTGAGGCGTTTCGCCGAGTTGGTTATGTGTTTTGGGACTATCCCCATTGGGATGGCCTTCGTCAGTTGGAGTAGGTGCACAATACAATTCCAGTTGAGATCCTAAACTAACCTTCCCAATAGTTCAAAGAAAATTGCGCAGAAAATTGCGGCGGAGTTTCCAGGACTGCCTTATGAAGATTCCACAATTTGCACTCCGAGCGTGGAGGAAAGGATCAGGGGATTGGCGGGGACTTTGATGGATGTTGTTGTTAGGTGGAATAAACGGTGAGATGCACATTTCATCTAATTCTCTATCCAAAAAAAGGTTGAGATGGATTTTGCGAACTCAATCAGTGTGAGAAAGAAATACTCAGGTACTCAAGTAGTACTCTGAGTAGTCTAAGTAGAGTAGAGTAGAGTTTGAGTAGCGTGTTCTTTGAGTAGAGTAGAGTAGTTATAAGTAACTACTTAAGTAGTACTCTGAGTAGTATACTATAAATAGAAATAAATAACTAAAGTATAAAGTAGTTATCCTTAAAGTCTGTATCTTTATCCTTCTCCTCTCTCTTCTTTCTTTCTTCTTTAGTCTCTTCTTCTAGGTAAAGGCCCTAGCTTTTCAGACTAATTATAGCCTCTATAGTCTCTTTAGAGAGCCTATTTCGTTGCTTTATAACTATATTAGCTCTCTAACTAAAGACTCTTTTACTAGGAGCTAAAGTAGCTAGAACTTATAGATACTTCCGAGCTTAGCTATACCTTTATTAAGAGCGTCTATAAAGATCTTTTATCCCTTTTAAGAGTTAGTTATATATATATAAATAAGAAGTAAGAAAGAGAGTAGAAAAGAGATCTAGCTTAAGCTCCCAGCAGCCCCAGAACGCCGCTCCGACGTCACTCCGAGCCCCAGCCCAGCCCAGCCCAAATACTCAGAGCAATAGTAATGAGAATCCGCTGGACGTCGATGACTTTTAACCTCCTCTATGCAAAGATGTGGTAAAAGATAGAGATACCCAGTGCGCGAAAAATGTCGAGTGTTCTATACAGTGCTATGTCTCAAACGAAGACGGATCAAAGCTTAGACAAGGGATGAAAATGGTTCAGAGGACTCGCATAAGAGAATTAAGCCAAATACCCGAAATGCACAGCGTCTAGAAGACAAATGTCTACTATGTTATCATTCACAAGTTTACGAACGAGATGAGTACGTAGAAAGATGTCATCTATACGAAAAGTTAAAAAAGGATTATATACTATACTAACTGAATAGAGATAGAGGTATAATACTTCTATTAAGGAAAGCAAGAAAGAGTAGGGCTAAAATAAGATACTATTTTTATTATAACGTAAGAAAGAAGGTAAGGCTTTCTTGGAGACTTTCCCAAATCTACTATATATATTGATCTCTAACTTTTAGCAGTGTTCGCCTCTCAATCGAGTGTAGGAGGACGAGGGGTCTTAGTAAAAATGCAGTATGTGCCTTTTCAAGGGTCTTCCTTGCTCAGATTCAGTAACTAGTTTTCAAAAAGTAGATATTCCCACCTAACACCATAACACAATCCCTACTGCACAAGATCATAACAGTGAATGTTAGGCTCTTGTTGAAGTTACGGCGAGAGTCGAGAGAGTCGAGGGAGGCAAGAGAAGAGAGAGGGCCAACAAAGGAGGATGAGGCGAAAGAGAGGGAGCTAGCAAGACAGAGGGATAAAGACGAGATAAGTGAAGAAAGAGAGGAATAGGAAGAAAGGGAAATACAAGAGCTGGATTGTTAATTAAAAGCTAGAACTAAACATAGGAAAAGAAAACTCAACCTTCTTAAGAATATTCAAGCTTAGACGGAGAAACTTAAGTATATAGAATATATAATTAAGGATTACACTTTCACTAAACTAGAACAAGAGAAGGAAAATAGGAGAGTTAAACTTAAATATATCACAACACTCGTCCAAGAGAAAAGGGAGGTTATTGTAATAATATCCTAAGAGAACAAGGATCTTGAAAGTATAAAAGCTAAGCTGGGACATCTTGAACAGCTAAGCTAGGGGTATACATTAACACAAGTACAAAAAGAGAAAAATTATATAAGGGTTTAAATTAATCGGGCTTTATAAAAAATTAAAAAGATAAATAAGCTTCTCAAAATAAAAGCAGAAAAGGATCGCGTTAATAATCTAGTTATAGAACATTTATAGAGCTTAAAAGAAAAAGGGTAATAAAATCAGACGTTTACTTAATATACGCTAACATTTCATTAGTGGGCGTTAGAAAGTTTCTTAGTTCCAGAAGACGGTTGAACGTGAGGAAGCCGGAGGCTGATAAATTGAGGAAAAGGAAAAGGTATAACTCCAAAAATTGCCCATCAACGTATACTCATTGTTGCGCAGAGACGCGAAATAGCTGACCAACAGCGAACACGACCTTGGATGTTATTATTGGTTAAGGTGTTTACTAGTGGTGGGGAAGTTTGATCCGGGTTTATATTTCACGTTCGTTTATCTACTCCTTGTCATTCCAGTGTGTAGTCTTCATTTCATTAGCTAAATCGTACTGTCTCATGGCTTATTCTACCCATTCATGCAACATCTTCCCCAGTTCTTTCTCCACCTAGCAAGAAAGATTCCTACACTAAAAAGGTAGAAAAAATAGCCCAAATCTGCCCTAGATACCTAACGCCTGGTCATGACGACCCACCCCATATGAGACCCAAGTCTAAGATCGCCTTCAGACAGAGGCAGGAAGAATGGGCTCCCTTCTCATTCCAAAAAGCTTTTTCTGCAAAAACACTGATGACATTGACGCATCATGATTTGTTTATGATTGAAAGAAATGAATTTAGATATCCTACTTTTCTTTTTTCTGCTGTTTAATCTGCGCTGAGAAAACAATTGAACCATACTCGTGGTGGAAGTTGGAATGAGAGTGTTTTTGGGTATATGCCCTCGACTGGGATAGCCATTCGAAGTTCTGGATCAGTGGTTAGCGTTAGGGTCTTTGTGTTTGACCTGGGCCTATAAACTGCCAGCATCAAATGAAAACATTGAACTTTGTCTTGGCTAGGACTAGGTCGATTGGATTAGACGTGCATTCGCGTCGTACTCGGCGTGGGACATTCGCACACATTTCTGACGTGAGTGCAGAGATGATATTGCATATCTGCCAATCAATTCTGTGGGTAATCATACGCCGTTTTTAGGAGGGGGAAGTGGAAGGGAAAGCGGTGAGAGTGTACATTGATTTTCACGGTCTGTATTAATCGAGCGTGAAACTTTGAATATTTGGACAGAAGTGAGAATGCAGCAACGAAACTGAATATTGTGGTATCTTGGATTGAAATAATCTGCTCCCCCAACTTCTAGATGCTCGACCCTTTTGGGCGACTTCGAGAGCGGAAAACCGTGCCAACCGGAGACGAATATTTGACGAAGGCTATCAAGAGGGGGTATCATGATAAGGTCGACAGGGACCAAGAGAGTTTGTAGGCGCTGAGAACGCAAATGGAAGAGCACCGGGACTGGTGGACGGCAACGGTGTTGAGAGGTGGCGGGAAGATGCAGGACAAAAAATGTAAAGTATTAGGAATTGCAAGGCAGGAATGGGTGGTGGCAAGCTGATGCTCAGCAAATTTCTCGAACTGTGAACGGCAGGCAAAGAGCTTTAACCTAATGTCTTCTGCGAGTCTTTCGCGCGTCGACAATAACAACCGGCTTTCGGGTCTGGCGAGTCCCCCTATGACCACGTCCATTAGACCGATCAATATCTTCACTCGACTTAAGTGGAAGCGATGTGTCTTCTAACGATTGCGGCGGAGTTACGAGAGGGAATGTTAGACTGTTAAGCGAAGTGTATTCATTGTTCGTAGTAGGAACTTGGATGAAGGGATCATCCTCATCGTTTGCCGGGAAATCATCCTGATGGATATTGTCCGTAGTGGGAATTTGCCCAGAGTCATACTGATCGTTTGTTGGGAAACTCGTCCGGTACTCGGCCAGTAATTGATTGTTTGGGTCCTCTTCGTCGTCATAGTCGTAATTATTGTAATCTGTGGAGTCGGCAGCCTGGACTGGTACACTTAGAGCGGCAGGAGATCGATGATTTGCTGACCACTTCTCGTTCAATTCGTCCCTCAATTTCTCCGAGGTTGCTTTGGCATCATCCTCTATATTCCTTAACCATCGTCGGCTTTTCTTAAACTCCTTATAGCTTGATATAAGGAAGGAGCTACTAGTAGGATATTGATGGTATTTGACTTGGCCTTGAGATTTAGATAAATAGTGGTCAAAGATGTTAAGGGTAGTACCGTCGGTAGTAAAAGTCGAAAAAAATGCATGATTAGCAGGATCAGGACTCTCAAGGAATAAACGTGCTTCGTTTCTGCTATAAACCATACAAGAACCATCGTATCCTGCTTGAGTTTGTGCCTCGATCATGTCCTTTCCTGGCCCTTTCCATTCTCCAGCAAAATGCTGTAAAGTTGTAGCGTGCGGACCTGAAGTAGGGACAGCCGCTCCACCAAGCTCCTGACGGACCGGAAAAGGGTCAAATTCCCCTATGTTTAAGGCTTCGACCATATCTGGTTGTGCAGCTGAGAGCCCATTGTTGAATCCGACGTTCTTTGGAAAGGCAGTGAACGCTTGATTATATACTTTGCTGTACCCTGAATCGGCCTCGTCGTACTCCTTGAGTAACTGGGATGTTTGAAGCAAAATGGTCTGTTTATTACAAGCTGTCCGTATCTTATAAGCAAATTTTCGGTAGTATGATTCGCTTGGTGATGCTGTATCTCGGCTTCTGTCGATTGATTCTTGACGGGATTCGAGATTCGCAGGTGGTTTAGAGCTAACGGGATCGAGGATGCCATTCTCAAATGCAAGACGCGGGAAGTTAGAATCTATCGTAGGCACTGTCTTGCTTGTGGATTCAGATGTCGTTGAGGGTTTTGACGTGGCTTGGGAACGAGATGAACGTGACGACTTCGACTTTGGGTCATTCCTTGTTCGTCCTCCCATTTTTTCCAACGCTTTCAATTTTTTTTTTGTCAGCGCCCGTCGTTTTAGAGGCCTTTCGACACTAGTCTCAATAGACCTGTCAGGTCTCCGTTTCCGAGTCTGGTGGTTATTAGTTTGCGGTAGACTAAGATATTCTAGTATATTATATATATATTAGCACGCTGCTTGTCGAAAATAATAACCATAACCAACCTTGAAACTGTTCTCTTGAAGATACCGGTGAAGTTGGCACACGCGTATATGAGGTCGCTCTAACCGGTTGTGAAGTCCGAGGATCTGTTGGTTGTTCCTCGAGGGAACTTTGAGATTCGTAATAAGATCCTAGGATGTGAGGAATTGATACAAAGCGCTGCCTTTATTCTATCCGGGAGCTTCGTCTCCGCGACACTATCTAACATCAACATCTTCGCAATCATCGTACAGAGAAGCCTACCTGAGGGCGTTTGGCGTGGATCTGGCGGCGGTCGCCGAATCTGTGCAGATGGTGGATTCATGGGGGACGTGGAAACTATAAGGGTGAGGAAGTCAGCAGGCTGATAGCCCAAGGAGTGGTGATTTAGCTGGCTGATTTGATTTGCTCGCGTACGACGATTAAGTGCTCGCTTTGCATGGCACGATTTTGGGCAGGGTAGGTATACTCAAAACCAATCAATCGATTGGGAGTTTGGTCGGTCGTGACACGATGATGTTTTTGCTGGACGACTGGTCGGAAACATAAGACCTCTCTGCTAACGCCCTTGTTGGCTTTTGGCGGAATCAGTCAGTTCGCTAAATGCGGCACGAACCAACAGAGGCGGCTGGAACGGCAATTAGGAAATGGGTCGATCGACCCCACCAGTAAATCACCCCTCACCTCCAACAGCAAAGGGAATGACTGTCAATCAAGCCTGTGTAACATTCAGATGCACGTCAGGTACTCTCCCCCCTCTTAAGTAAATGTAGAGTGCACAGACATTTAGTATGGCACAGCGGCCGTGCGCTTACATTTACTTAAGGGGGGGAGAGTATACGTTGTACAGTATCATAAGAATTCAAGGGAGAGACTCCCTGGTCATATTCGTCTGTGCAATCGTGATGTGTCTCGATCATGGCCCTGACGACGCAACTCCGGAAATATTTCATGGTACGTCCTCTGCGCACAGACTCTAAGAAGGCTTGGGGTGCAGGACTAGTGGCGAAAATACCCCAATCTTCTTCAACACATTTTACCGCTCGCATTTATTACGTATTCCTGAGAATTCTTTGATTTGATTTTGGTATATCCCTAATTTACTCCAAACACCAAACCGAGTAGTAATTACACATTTGAAAACAATTGTTGTACACCCCAATGCCCAAGTATCCTAAACATTTACCTAGTACACCCCGAAAAAGCTGGCTCTCCTCTTCCAGCCTTCCTCCTTTTCACCTTCTTCTCATCAACGAACCCCTCCGTGCTCCCTTTGAAAGTTGGCTGTGCCTTGGGCAACGTCTTCGTGCACTCTGTCATGTTGTTCATAACATTAACCCCAAGCAAGCTCAATCGAACATATGCCTCAGCATAATCCATGTTCCAATGTGACTGATCTCCAATAAATGCATTCCACTCTGAAGACGATCGTGAATCTTTCGCAATGACTGAATCGGATGCGAAACGGAAAACCCTGGGGTCTGCTTTGGGCTGTATTGTCTCGTTGTAGAAAGACACGTCCCAGACACCGGGCGTGGAGTCTTGGGGCTTAGCGAAATCTTTAACTAGAGTGCTGGAAGTAAAGAATTGCTGGGAAGTTGAATGTGCTCCAACTAAAGCTGTCAAGGCGTGTGGATTGATGGTCTTGTCTCGGAAAAGAACGAATAAAGTGCTGGCGTCCGAGGAAACGCTAGGAAGAAGTCCATCTGGCGCAGCCTTCGTCGCATCCTATTTCAGTGTTAGTCGATTGAAATAAATCTATCTCATACAAATCATACCTTTCTCCCAACAAAAGTTCGTATACGAGGACCAAGGGGACAAGTTACAACAGCGTGAGTAGCGGCGTACTGTATCAGGTCTGCCATCGAAATCCCACTGTCCTTGTACTTGAACATCATTGTCTTTGCTAATGCAACGATAACTTCCAATCCTCTATTTTCTGCCCTCGTAATTTCATTGAACAAGACCAAGCTCCCATCTGCACCACCAAAGTCCTGACCAGCAGCCGCCAGTTTTTGGCTCCAAGTCCCAGCATCATGAAAACCTAGTCGGATTGCCATGCGTGCTACAGCATTGCATCTTCCTGTGGGTCCTGTGAACGACTTGGTCAAGTCTGATGAAATGGAGTACCAAACTTTTGTAAATTAGCATATTTTTTTTTCCCCGTTGAAGCGAGCAATGAGGTTTTTCCAGACATGATAGTTTATTGTCTGAGTGGGGCCCAAGGATACTTACTGCAGCATTTATCGGTGGACTTTTTGCATCCTGAAACTCCTCCGCTAGTTGGCGGTGTGCCCATATCTTGAGATTGTGCAGTTTCGGTTCCGAGAAGAATGTTCGCTATGGTTTGGCCTATTGGGCTTGTAATTCCTTTTACAAGATCCCCAATTAAAACCCCGGGTTCTGAGCCATCGTCTGTGCCTGCAGTTTGCGGTAGGGCAAAAGCGTGGACGAGTGCTGCGAATAAGAAGACGAAGAATTTGGGTATGGTATAATTATACATTATTGTGGTGGACAAATCTGAGCGAGATGGGTGAGACTGAGTGAGAGAGTGATAGTCAATTGCCAAAAGAAATTAATCGAAGAAGCTCCGAGGTCTTTATAAAGTATTCGGGTATTCCGAGAAGACAAGGGATCGACAATTGAGTCTGGAAATAAACGAGAGGAAGCATGCTCGCAAACGCCAAACCATCTAGAAATGATTGGCCAAGATCATTGGCAGCGGCCACCTCTTATATATCATATCCGAGTAGGATTCTTTTCTTCTTCTTTGAGGAGTTCATGATGGCTTGGCTAGAATCTAGGCTATCATATTCGATCCAGTCTACGCCACCGTTTCCATCAGGAACAGGAGCTTAGAAGTAGGCTAGAACAACAACACCAAAAGAGCATGACTGCCAGAAAACCGAAGCTGGCCAAATTCGGGTCGCCGTCGCGTGGACAAGTAAAGTTTAGCTTTGGCTACCCGACTATCAGTGGGGTCGTGGAAACCGCCACAGAGACAGGGCAAACCCAAGAATCAGCGACAAAGATATCCTGGCGTACATACAAGATACGCGTGCACTTTTATTGATATTTCGGTGTCAAGTAGCAGCCCATGAATAACAACACAAACAACATCTTGAAGATTTTCGGAATTTCCATTCTCGGGCGGATATGCGAGTGGGGAGGTGGCTTCGCTTATCCGAGGGGCTGCATTAGGTTGAGACACCAAGACGACAAAGTTTAAAAATAGCAAGGATTCCTATGACTTGTCATGCTCATGCATTGATATGAGAAAATCAGTTCTTGGTTGCCTAATCCAGGTGTCATACGTTTCTTGTACCTTCATTTTCAAGTCTTCATCTCGTTAGATCCCCGAGAATTCTATTGCCTACAGTAGACTCGGAATAACAGGTGCTTGATAGGCTTTGAATTGCTGAAATTTTCATTCGTAAAAGACACTGGTTCTTTCTTCTTCGAGAACCTCGGACGGTATGTTGGTGAGGCGGTTGTGGCGTCCTAGCTTCGGAACTTTGCGTAGTCCCGGTGCCACATCTGGATGTGGCCAAAAGTCAACTTTCTCAAACTTGATAAACTACTTTTAAGCTTTTTTGACATTGGCTGGACCTTGAATCAAATTAGTATCGTTTTCAAGTCAGGGGAAGGATACTTAACTGAAAATAAGCGAACCCCTTTTCTCCATGGAATTTGGTATAAACATAACTCCCGTAGGGTATTTATGCTGCAATTTAACAGATGGTTAGTTATTTTTCTCTGAGAAAGAGGTTTCTTGGTTCTAGCTTCGCTAGCCGTATTTTAGAGATGTAAGAATCCCAAGCTTTACTCACCGCCCAGCCCCCCTTCCCCCAACTATTGCTTTAGATACAGTGAGTTGCGAGTTAAGCTTAAATTTGCCCACTTTTTTTGTAATCCGAGCTTTTAAGAAAATTCCTTGATTTCCCCCCTTTTTAGGCACTCTTTTACCTATTAATTAACAACAACATATGATATACTATTTATAAGAACAGGAAAGAAGAGGCTTATATCTCCCCTTATACTCTATAAACTTTATAGGACAAAAACAGACAATTTTATATCTGTCTTAATTTTATAGGGTCTTGGCATAGCCTGTCAACCTTACAGGGGTAGTGAAATTTTTTTCAAGAAAAGGGGTTATTTTAAGAATTATTTATCTTTTAGTTTATTTTTGTTATACTTACTTTAAATTAATAAACTATATAGAAGAGAGATAATTAGATATAGCGTTTCTTTCTAGCTAGGCCTCGTCTCTTTTAGAGTACTTTTATTTTCTGTCTTCTAAAGAAAAGAGAAAGCCTTGATAAAAAAAAGCTTGGATTATAAAAAAGTGGGCAAATTCAAGCTTAACTCGCAACTCACTGTACTCGAGAATAATTACATTTATTGTCTGAGGATAACTCGAATCTAAACAGTAGATTCTCCCAAAATTTCTCGTAGAATGAATTCAATTGCTCTAGACTTTCTTTCACATCACTTAAAAGGCAGGTGCGCTTAAAAGAAAGGCAGCTCTCACTCGTAGTAATTGCATCAAGCTTTTGCTCCCAATATCAAGGTTGTATTCTCTAATATCTGCGAACTTTGAAGCTTGGAAAGTGATAGGAAGAAATTGTAGTTTCCATCCATATGAGTCTCCCAACTACATACCTGAGTTTATCAAGTGAAAAAACCAAGTTCACGTTTGAACATTTCAAATCACCTCCCCAAACGCTTCTATAGACCCCATCTTTTTTTATAACTAGCTGACAATTGTCAAGTTTGAATTCGGCGGCTCACAAGCAACCTGAAGAAGAGCTGAGAGTTTTTCGGAACCAAAACTAGCTAGTAGTCACTCGCGGTTACTGTCGAGCTGTCTCAAATACTTCGTATGCTGTGTTCAGGGAAATTTTGGACCATTCCGAGCCAGACTCTGAATGTGGGGATAAACTAACCGGTTCCATCGCCCGTACTCACTCTCTGCTACGCTATGCTAGACTTTTATTTAAAACCACAAAATTATGAAATAAATACTCGTGATTTTGAAGAATCTAATCGACACAACCCCATGAATTTCTAGAAGTCTTAATAAACTTGCTGGGGTTTTTTAAAAGAGTTGCGATCAAGTCTATACGACGACGGAATCAGCCGGTGGTTTAGGTAAGAGACACATAACTAGCCAACCATGATTAAACATTTTAGGACATAGCCTTACGCTTCCAAGTCACATAAATTTGTACTGTATTTGCGTTTTCATCGAAAATTTGCTTTGCTACTACAGCTTATATCCGGTTCAATCACCCCACCATCGATTGACGACGGGGGGTTTTTTCTCTTAAAGAATTGCTAGAAAATTGTTGAGATTGTTGAGTATTTTTGGGGGGTTCGGTGGTTCGATCCCTTGTGTGACATCAACTGGGTCGGTGAGAGCATTGATATCTCTTCATGCAACCGAGCTGAATTCCCGTATTCCAGCGCCCGATTTCTCGGAGCTGAATCTACCCCGGACTCTGCCCTTGCCGCAATTCGCTGGAGCGTACCAAACTTGCAACCATCTTGTGATGTTTCTATGCAGCCTCACTACGTAGTCCTGTAAGCTTGTTTTTGGCTTCGTATTTTTTACGTTATTACATGCAAGCCTTGTTAATGTTAGGGCTTAGTAAGACTTTCATGATATACACTCGTAGGGCTGACCTCACCCCATAATCATTCAATGCCAACACATCAACTACAACTCTAGTAGCACAGTAGCACAGTGATTTCACGTGTCGCTCCACAGTATATGATCGTGGCGTGAAGTCGATTTTTAATTCGCTCTCAAACCAACCTTTTGGTGATCTTACTTGCATCAGCGCTTGGTGATGATGGTATGATGCGCACCTCTTGGAATGTTCACGATCGAAAGAGGCGTAGCTAATGCTTTGCTTGTATGAGTTATGTTACTGGCCAATTTCGGCATCTTGTACGACATGTCTTGAAGCCATTGCAAAAAATGGGAAGGCTTTCGCTCAGCCAGCCACCACTATCACATTATCACTTTACGCAGCGATCAATCATTGGCAGCCTGGGTACAGGATAATGGATTATTGGGGCTACCATATTCATAATTTGGAAATGGTCATGATCATGAGGTTCGCAGAGTTGGTGGAACTCAGCCATATGGCTATGCTTAACCCTCTAAATCGCCGTGGTTTCTTCAGTATATAAGGTAGCCAACATTTCGTTTTGAAAGCTCTTCATACACATCACCAACCAACATCACTTCTACATTCTCATTCTGACCAATCATATAATCTCCAACAAACTTCTATAAAACCAACCAACCACCTGCAACTCACTTCCTCAATATGCAATACTCCAGCCTTCTCAGCCTTGTTGCTTTGGTCTCGGCAGTAGTCGCCGCTCCAACTCCAATCCCAGATCCATCAACGTATGCCACCGTCGTCTTCCACGGTGCAGCTGGAGCCCAATACTCAGTCGTAGTTCCCCTAGACAACACAGAGACAGCAACAAGTTCGTCCTTACCGTCCCAGTCAAGCAACCCATACTAATAACTACCCACAGACAACGTCCTCTCCATCTCATCCATCTCCTCTGACATCGTCAACGTCAAGGATCAATGTACACTCAAGACAGTCGACTTCCCCCCAGCTCTAGTCCCACAAGGCGCAAATACATGGACCGTCGGCCCACCTCAAACTGTCAAGACAATTGCCTGCAAGGGAAAAGACGTTACTCCACCTAACCCACAAACCTTCATCTCTATTGAATTCCAAGGAGCCGATCCATCTCTAGGAGCAAAATACACAGTTACCGTCCCACTCAACGGTGTAAAGGTCCCAACCAACAACGCACTTTCAATCTCAACCTTGTATTCAACCTATGCTGCTCTCCCAACAAAATGCACCTTTGACTACGTCGACTTCCCAGCTGCACTTGTACTCATCCGCCCCAATACCTGGGCCGTTGGACCACCACAAACTGTCAAGAGCGTTAGCTGTGTTGCGTAAGTACTCTCTTGCTTGTAATAATTTCTTTGCTTTGGCTTTGAAACCTGAAAAACGAAAAACCGGGATTTGGATTTTTCGGGAAAGGCGTATGAACCGGGGAAGGCGCATGGAATTGGGATATGGGTAGCATTTCTGGACTCTCCTTTATATAAGCATTTAGTGGGGCATTGGGTATGGGAAACGGGAAACTGGTATTTTGGGAATTGGGATTTATGATTTTATGATTGAATGTAATACACTCCTTAGATAATAATAGCGGGTTGTCAAACAAAAAGATTTTAGATCATCATGCTGTGTACCCTTGAGCGACAGTCATCCGAGAAAATTATACGAGAGGCTCTAGGATAATTTTGGCCTGATCGCATGATTTCCTTTGGGGAATACCAAGGTATAAGATTCTGTGTCATCGTTCTGGGCGCACCAGAGTAGGACGAAATTATCCTAAAGAGCCTTGAACAATTGAATTAATTATGCGGATCATTTAGAATAACCGAGTTCTTCGTTATCTCAAGTCTGCTGAAACAAAGCACTTGAGTGTTCTAGGATCTCTAGCACAGTTTCTAATGGTGCACGTAGAACGGGGACTTGAACTCTTACGTTTAACGATGACCCGATCTGTGACAACCATTGGGAAAGTTAGAGAAATACACGTATATAGGAAAATTTGACTAACCGCCCAGAAGTTCTTCGTTCAGACACCAAGTTTGCAATGATCTTCTCGGTATGATTGAAAGCAATATGACTTAAAAGCTAAACATTGATCGCAAGGAGAAGCCCCCTTTGTACGGGACAATATTTTCTGCTCCCCGAGGGCTTCCTGGCGATGCAGCTGTCCAAATCTCATGTACGCGCTCACCCGTAATCTGTATCCCAGACTTAATCTCTATACATACTTCAGTATCCAGAGCATCGGCAAAAGCTCCGGTCCACGATTGGGATTGCCACTGTCGTGTCTGTTGACACAGGAGCATCTGAAGCCGCGTGGAAGCCATAGAAAAGGGAACATCATAATATCCATCGACGGGCTCTGGAAATAATTGAGTCGTGTACTATGAATCATAGTTAGTTTCGGTACATGAGGTATGTTGGGTAGGAAGTCAATGTACCTCAAATATACGCGCTTTGACAGCTTTGCGATTGACGTTACGGGGACATACAACTTCAGCGTCGCTTTGGGGTGTAGTTCCAATCTCCACATCGTCTCCCCAAGGAACCTTTAAGTAGATTCCGATATTCCCAAGTAAATCGAGAGCAGGTTTCCCAATGGATTCATCACACACAATGCTTATTACGATATACTTCCAGGCAGTGCGGCTCCAATGTGGATCGTTGTTTAGATAATATACGCTTTCTATGACGTTTTTTAAGGTGAGTGTAAGTGATTCAGCTTGAACTTCAGGCGATTCCAGATATTTCTTCGGGAGTAGAATTGATATCAGGAGTTTTGTTTTGCGTTGTCTATCTCGGTTTCCAGGTCGTAACGTGAACATGCGCACTGAGAATTAATCGGCAGAACAGTTCGCAGCGGTAAATCTTACATGACGGGGAAATTCATTTCTTTGAGCTTGCGGAAATTGGTTGAGGAGCGAAGCAGACTGTGGTATGTTGAAAACAAGGTTTCCATAAAACTCTTGGGGGACATTTCTATAAACGCGACCTGAGTCGGTCAGTAATACTGGAAGTGGCAATGCAGGTGGTAATCGAGGTGTTAATCGAGGTCGGAAAGTGGGAGTCAACAACTTGCTGTTCACGAACCTGTGTAGGTTGAGGTCCTGGATTTGTAGATCGTGGAATAGGATCTTCATGGACGTTTGATGTTCTTGGTGTATCGAAATGGGATTGCTGTCACCCAAGTTCTCTTTTGCCAAAAAAGCTTCCACCTGCAGCGAGGTGCTAACGAGACGATGGGGGAATAGTTGGGTGTTGACTTGATATCTCCAATGGTCTGGGAAAAGGATTCATGCCCCATGGGATACGGAGTGAGACTCGGTCTTGGATCGCCAACTGCTTCTTTCGGCAAGGGTAACTTTGTGGGTCTGGAAGTGGCAGGTTTGTCTCCAAAACTGTCACCAACTAGTTCAAAAACCGGCGACACTAAATCTGGTACAGTGCGCATATCTTCCTCCATTTCCAGCAGATCTAACTCGTCGTCATCCGCAACTGTACCGCAAACGGTCCCAGTGTAACTCGAGAGATTTTCCAAATATCTTTCCAACATAAAGCCAGATGTGTTTCGAAGTTGCAGACGGCGTATCTCGTCTAGAATTTGATCCGTGTCGCTTTTGATTATCTCTTTGATCTCCGCGGCGTCATTTCGAAGCACTCGGGTATCTGCCTTGATCTCTCTCGAAATTGACCTAAACGAGTGGTAACAATTAGCTCATGCTCTTCATAATGGCAGATTTTGGGACAATTTACAAGTTCACAAGCTCCAACGCTATGTCGAGAGCTGACTTATGCGCTCCCAAACTCGATCGCAATTTCGACATATCTCCTTTCCCAAACATGGTCCACCTCGCAGCCTTAGTCAACCCATCCCCATCGTGAACTTCAAGTGTCTTCTGAACCTCTTCGACGACCCCAGCACAATTCGTGACTATCTCAGCGATTTGTCCCTTGAGTGTTTCGGGAAAGGCATTGCCAGTGGGATCATCGGCATCTGCAGCTATTAATTCAAGGAGGGTTTTGAGCGAGAGCAACTCTCGGGAAACCCCATCAAGATCACTTCTCGCGCCGCGAACATCTCGTACAAAGCCCGTCACGGTGATGGAGACTTTGGCGATAGTTCCGATGAGAGTAATGCAAGTGGCAGTAATTGATAATGGATCCATTTCGTCTCAGTTCAACGAGATCAAAGGCCAAGCCAAATGGGCGACTTCGTGTTTTTGCCATGATGTTCTGTTGTCGATTGAAATTCAGCCGCAGGTCCATTTCGAGCGACGCACAAGAGCAATGAGATGCGGGTGTGTGGGAGGCGTCCAATATTACAGGGGCCACCGAAAAAGGAAAGTTCACACCAAAGCACCGTATTTGAAAAAAATGGTGTGAAAGGGTCGAGTATAATCCCGTTCAGGTTTTTCTTTTCGGGAGGTAGCTCGCTCCTTCCTCTCAAGAGTTGAGTACCAGTGTCTTGCGTCGAGTTATGGGTTGAAAGGAGCGATGGAGAGTTGGAGAAAAAGGTAAGCGACAGTAGGCAAATAGTCTGAAATGATTGTTCCGGAATTGTTCCAAGCTTTGGAATAACTAGTTACATGAGAAAGTTAGAACGACAAGAGTCAGATAGGAGAATTAGTAAGTACTAACCTGAAGTATTACTGTCCAACGCAAGCTCTACGGGGACGGGAAAAAAGTCGTATTTTGTTCCCTCGAAAAATGGTCTTGAATAAAAACCACAACACAACAGTTAAAACAGATGAGCTTACATTCTAGTAGTAATTAGCTATCAAAGAATATGTTCCAAATTCTTTGTATATTTTATTCGCCTTTTGTAGACGTTCTGTTGGCGTTTTCGTGGGGTGCGACGTCCCCATAGAGAGCCTAGGAAGTTGAGGAACAGGGTAGGAAAGGATTGAGCAACAAAAAAAATGCGCTTTTGGCATTCTGGTAAGGGAGGTGGTTCACTCCTTCCTCGTGTTTGAGCGCTAGTGCTTTGAGTCGAGCTTCTGGTTTTTTGACCACTGGGTTGGGAAAGAGCGAGGGAAAGTAACAATGACGAGTCAATAACAACTCTCATTGTTGCAACCTTTTGGAGAATCTAGAATTATCTCAAATACCCCATCTCAAATTAATCGAGTCTCTGGGATCTGAAATAATTTTTTGCTTTCTCCTTGTCAATCTCGAGGCACCCTGATCCTAATCCAGAGATACCGAAAAGTCGACAACTGTCGATCATGAGCGGTACTAGCAAGTAGAAATCATGAAGAACAAGGGGGAGGGGGTGTTAGGTATCCTTTTGATGTGAACAGAGTCGTGCATTCCCTTTCTTATTCTCGTCATGGTGGCAAAAGATGCACCGCAGCCACAGGAGGAGGGGAAGGAGCAACCTCGAGTCCTTGATCCAAGGACACGGCCAACAAGATTGAAGGAACGGACCATGAGAGCCGAGGTAGGCTGTACGCGTCGAGTTTCTGGTTTTTTTTCTATCCACGAGTTGGGAGGGAAGGAGCGAGAGAGCACTCCAACCCAAGCTTCCTCTGCGTACACCCTCCCTCTGTTGCTTCAAAACTCCTAGCAAATCCGGGTTCCTGATTTTAAACCTTCTCAACCCTCCTCGGAGAATTTATTCAATTGTCCTAGACCTTTTCACGCATTATTTTTGAAGGCAGGTAGGTGTACTTGGAGAAAAAAGCCCGTCTCTGTTACACCAGCTTTGGAAAGCAATGTGAAAAATAGTCTACAGTACAGCGTATTGTAGTGATATGAAAAATCGTGTGAAGTTTGATTGAAAATTGCTCTAAAGTCCACGAGGCGCTTTAGGATCCTCAAATCCGAAAACAAAAGCAATTTTCTTGAGTGAGTGTATCGCTCCAGATGCTTGGGCAGATACGTTGTAGAACAATGGAAACAGAATGCGAAAATGGTTGGAAGGACGGCTTGACTCTACTAAGAAAGAATGGCTAAGAGGGCGTGAGAATATTTGAGTGGATTTTCGGAAGGATCCATAGTGACCGGAAATTTCGAGGTGCTCAATCATATCATCCAATTGCCTAGACTCAGATAATAGAAACACGATGAGGTGGGAAGGCACGACCTTGAACCAAGGGAGATGGGACTTCGAGGTCGCTCCTTCCCTCTCAATCTTCGTCATGCCACCACAACATGTGACGAATTATTGAGAAGAGAAGGCACGACCTGACCCAAAGTACCCACCCCTCCGCCCCATTTGTGCTTAAGAACTGTTCATTGACAATCTGCCTGCTCTACCGTTTCCCCAAAATCGCCTTCCCAACAGTACTGCAGTTTTCCTTGCCAATTTCTTTCGTAATCCAGTTTCCAATATCAACAACAGCATCAAGATTGATCCCCGTATCCATTCCCAAGCTCTCCATGAAATAAACCATATCCTCCGTACTCACATTCCCCGTCGCACCAGGGCTATACGGACATCCCCCAAGCCCTCCAACGCTCGAATCAAAACTTCTAATACCACTCTCCAGACTCACAGCAGTATTGACCAAAGCCTGTCCATATGTATCGTGAAAGTGCATAGCCAAATCCTCACTCCGTATTCCAGCAGCATGCAAAGCCTTGAGAAGTTCACCCGTTCGGGGAGCGGTTCCCATACCCGTGGTATCTCCCAATGCGATCTCGTCCGCACCCATTTCCATGAGGTCGCATGCTATTTCTGCGACTTTTCGTGGGTCGACATCGTATCCTTCAAAGGGACAACCCAACACGACAGAGATGTATGCTCGCACTTGGAGGCCTTCTTCCTTTGCTCCTTTTATTACTTGTTGGAACTTCAAAAGGGAGTCGGCTATCGAGCAATTGAGGTTCTTGTGGGAGAAGCTCTCAGTGGCTGCTGCGAAGACGGAAAGCTCAATTGGTTTTATATACGTCGAGTCTGGTTTGGGATGCTCGCGGAGAACGGTAAGGGCGTTTTGGAGACCTTTGTCATTCGGAGCTAAGAAGGAGTAGGCAACGGGATTGAGGGTCTTTGGGGGATATTTGAGGAGGTATTCGAGGATTTCGTTGGAAGCATCCATCTTTCAACTATTAGTAGTTGGTCTGAATGGGGGACAATATCGCTTCCCAAGCATACCTGTGGAACCCATTTTGGAGAAACAAAACTTCCTGCCTCTATATCTCGGAGTCCAGTCTGCGCGAGCTTCTCGATAAGCTCAATCTTGGTTGTTACGGGTATGCTCTTCTTCTCGTTTTGTAGGCCATCGCGCGGTCCCACCTCGATGATTCTGACGGAGTTGGTTTTAGCTGTTGACAATGCTCGTAGCTGTCTTGGTTGAAAGAAACTACGGCTGCATCCTAGTATCGGTCTCAGTAGAAGTCGAGACATTGTGATGGTGCATTGCTGTCAAGTGTTGGTGTTGTTTAGCTAGCTACTTATGGGGTGATGTTTGACAGGAGGGGAGCCCTGGAGCTTCGGCGGCTATTGCCGGCGCGGGGGAAATCTAGAACCTGGCCTGGCACCTGGCAGCTCTTCTCCCAAATAACGGATGTTGATCAGAAGTAGAAGTTGACCAAAGGTTGCATTACAATCCCCGTTTACATGACTTCCAGGCTGATACAGATAACTTGAGTTGTTAGGCAAGAGTACATACTTGTTATAGATGTTGAGTTGCTAGTTGAGCCGATTTACGACCATCTACCCAAAAGATGGTGCTTTACAGATAAATCAAACCTAGGTAGACAGTGGAATTAGACGCCATTAGGCGGGCATAATGGTAAACGTGTATATAAAAAGCAGATTGCCATTGCAACCTGGGACTCTTCCACTTCGAGTTCCAGAACACATCACGTGGATCGCTAATCGTGGTTTCCTTGCTCAGTTGACAAGCTTCAAGCTCCAAGCTCCACCAAAAGCAACCTCTCACTACCTTCCACCTCGACTCTACACTACCATCCGCCCTCTCCGATAGCTGGAGAGCTTCGCATAACCACGAGCTCCATACCTTTAATCGCATTCCGAATCCAAGAACGAAACCGCAATCATGGGAGACCCAAGAGAATCATCGTCGTACAGTGTTACGCCAAAAATCCGATACAACACTATTGGGGGTGTTAACGGTCCTTTGGTCATTGTCGAGAGCGTACGTAGAAAGGAATAGGTGCACGCATCTTCCTGGGCTTATGCTGATCTCTGCGAAGGTCAAATTCCCTAGATACAATGAGATTGTCACCCTGACGCTGCCTGATGGCACCGAGAGATCTGGGCAGGTGTTGGAGGCCCGAGGTAAGAATGCCCCATGTTCCCACTGTGCCTTCTCAAACTAACCTTTTGCTACAGGAAACCGCGCCGTTGTGCAGGTACATACACTAACAATATCGAAATCGAAAGGATCGTGCTGATATGGAGTTAGGTTTTCGAAGGAACACCTGGTATTGATGTTAAAAAGGTGGGGGAACAGACATCGATGTGAGGATGGACTTGGGGCTAACATTTCCGCAGACAACGGTCAAATTCACCGGTCAGAGTTTAAAGATTGGAGTTTCCGAAGACATGTTGGGTCGTATCTTTGATGGTTCTGGAAGGGCAATCGACAAAGGACCAAAAGTGTTGGCTGAGGATTATCTGGACATTAACGGAAGTCCCATCAACCCATATTCTCGTGTAAGTACAACAAATTGGACTATGAGGGGGTTGTTACTAATAAATCTAGGTGTACCCTGAAGAAATGATCTCCACCGGTATCTCTGCGATCGACACCATGAACTCAATTGCCCGTGGACAAAAGATTCCTATCTTCTCTGCTGCAGGTCTCCCACATAACGAAATCGCCGCTCAAATTTGTCGGCAAGCTGGTTTGGTTCAGAAGAAGGGTATCACGAATAAGGGTACCCATGATGGCCACGAGGACAATTTCTCGATTGTTTTCGGAGCTATGGGTGTGAATTTGGAAACTGCCCGATTCTTCACTAGAGATTTCGAGGAGAACGGCAGTATGGAACGAACAACTTTGTTCTTGAACTTGGCAAACGATCCTACGTAAGTGGAAAGACAAACTTCCATTCTCTCATTTCTAACAGAGGCACAGAATTGAACGTATTATTACCCCTCGTCTCGCTCTCACCACTGCCGAATACTACGCCTACCAACTCGAGAAGCACGTCTTGGTCATTCTTACCGATTTGACCTCGTACTGCGACGCTCTTCGTGAGGTTTCAGCAGCTCGTGAGGAAGTACCAGGTCGTCGTGGTTACCCAGGTTACATGTACACGGATTTGTCGACCATCTACGAGCGTGCCGGTCGTGTGAATGGACGAAATGGTTCTATTACACAGATTCCAATTCTCACTATGCCCAACGACGATATCACCCACCCAATTCCTGATTTGACTGGTTATATTACCGAAGGACAAATCTTCATTGATCGTCAACTCGACAACCGTGGAATCTACCCACCTATCAACGTTCTCCCTTCACTTTCTCGTCTCATGAAGTCTGCTATCGGTGAGGGCCACACCAGAAAAGATCACGGTGATGTCTCCAATCAATTGTATGCCAAATATGCCATTGGTCGTGATGCCGCCTCAATGAAGGCAGTTGTTGGTGAGGAAGCTTTGTCTTCCGAGGATAAACTTTCTCTGGAATTCTTGGAGAAATTCGAGCGAACATTCATC
Organism: Calycina herbarum; assembly: GCA_001414485.1. NCBI lineage: Eukaryota > Fungi > Ascomycota > Leotiomycetes > Helotiales > Pezizellaceae > Calycina > Calycina herbarum. The sequence goes on from LLEY01000114.1 coordinate 107,937, forward strand.
GCCCAGTCGCCATATGAGTCAAGAACCATTTATGAGTCTCTTGACCAGGCATGGTCATTGTTGCGCATTTTCCCCAAGGAGTTGCTCAACCGTATCCCATCCAAGGTCCTCGCGGAATTCTACCAACGATCCGCGGCTGACCGCAAGGGTAAGGGACGGGCCAGCAACAAGGACACCAAGGACAACAGCGAAGAGAGCAAAGCCAACGGTGGTAGCCAGGAGGAGAACTTGATTGATGCATGAGTTTGAGGATGGCCACGGGTAATTTTGTTGGGATTCTTGGGGGGAGAAGGAAATCAATGATTGCAGATGAAGAGCGTTTCCCGTTGTATTGCGCAGCAGAGTGATTGTAAGTGTTCCGAGGATGCGGTGTCAGAACGGGTTAGAATGTATGATTTACACCTCAGGGCGGGATGCCATCATCTCGTGTCTTTTTCGCCCGTGATTCTCGGCTCGGGAAAAGATAGCCCATCGAGACGAGGTTATACAGAACTTCCCTGGTTGGGATCTGGGGTCCCCACTGTCTTTGCCATGTACTTGAGCGGCGCGGGACCAATGCCACAATATATTTCCTGGCCATGTGGTCGAATATTCGAGCTGCTCCTCTCATGTTGAATTGTGTTATTATTTGTTGGATTTCATGCGCTCCTATAAACCCTCTCCTTTCAAGCCACTGGAAGTCAAATGATAGTTCATGAATGAATCGGCCGACATGAATTTAATGGCAGGCGCAATCGACTACTATTCACGCTATCGAGATGAGAGTAAGACCGTGGAAGAACCGAAAGTCCATGGAGACTCGGAAAGGAAGGCGCAAACACCACAAAGCTTGTACGCGCGCATGGTACTAATAAGGGGGGCTTTGACTTGCTTCCACGCCGTTGACCCCGCATTATCCATTGTTCCCCGACTTCCCCCCATGCGGGGAAACAGTGCAATTTACAAGGATTCCCGGACTACGACAGTGCTAGCGTCATTTCCGGTTTCTAGGGAGATCAGGCGCTACAGTCGCTCCAATCAAAGAAGCTGGCTCAAACGTCATCCATTTACACAACATCAATAGCTTCTGTTCATCCCAAGTTTTGCGTGTGTGAAAAAGAGGGTGTGCTACGCTGCGCTTGCATCTGTACTCTGTAGGAATCCTGGACTGGTTGGGTTCCATCAATCAATTTTGCCATCCATCATTGGAATTGTCGGACTTCTCCACGCGAGAACAGCAAGGAGTGAGAAGGGACTACGAAGGGTTTAGAGGGGAAGCTCACGTAAAATTGCACAATTTTTCCCGGGACCGGTGTTGAATTTCCATCAACCCTGTCTAGCATCGGCTTTGGGATACATTCGGATCGCGTCCCAACTTTCCACTGGCTCGGAAGAAGAAGTAACAAGGAATTACTGCAAATCTTGCTGGTTCTGCTCTCCTGTTCCTGTGCGTAGTGACATGAAAAGTGGATCAAGGTTGGGATGCTGCAGCTGCATGTGAGAGCTGCTGTACCGTTAAAGCTATAGCTACCCCTCTGATTGCTGCTGTTCTGAATTTTCCGTCAGCCAATTTCCAGTCTTGCCAACTGTCGAAATCCCAAGTAAACAGATCAATTCACTGTTGTTGGGAGATTAAACACTTTCTCCAGTGAATATCTTCTCGTCGCTCCGTCAAAGCAATTACTGGATACGCTAGCACCCCGAGGGAAATACATAAATTACCCCGCCACTTCCCCAGATTCTCCAAGAATTTCAATCCAACTTTCAACAATTCTTTCGAGTCTGAAAACCGTCTTCACGATGCGCACCTCAGTATTTGGAATCGCCCTTTGGATATGCTCTGCATTGGCTGCTAGCAATACCACAGCTGCTGGAACCGTCCCTCACCAAGATGCCAATGGCAAATACGAAATTAGCGGACCTGGCATTCGAGCTAATTTCATTGCTTATGGTGCTTCGATTTCGAATCTCTTCATCAACGATACTTCTGGATGCGAGCGAGACATCGTTGCCGGTTGGGATAATGCTACATACTACGGGGTTGATGGACAACATCCCCATTTCGGTGGAGTACCAGGTCGGTATGCAAACCGAATCAAGAACTCGACCTTTACTATCGATGGCACCCAGTACGAAATTGTTGGGAACGAGAACATCACCCCGGAGAACCCCAAGGGACTCGATACTTTGCATGGTGGACCGGATGGATGGGATTGGCGAAATTGGACTGTTGTTGCACATACTGCCAACAGCATCACATTCAGTCTTGTAGATGAGGATGGACATGAGGGTTTCCCTGGCGAGGTTGTCAGCTATGTTACCTACACTCTTGGTAATATGACTTGGGACATCCGAATGGTGGCTCTTGCTACTACAAAGGTTACTCCAATCATGCTTTCATCTCATGTAAGTATTCCCCTCCGTACTCACTTGAATGATCTAACCAATATTAGACATACTGGAACCTCGACGGCTTCGCCAACAACGAAACCGCCACCGCAAAGAACCACTCCTTGTGGCTTCCATACGGTGGCTCCCGTGTTGGAGTAGACAACATCCTCATCCCAACAGGAGATATCCTCGCCAACCAACACGGCTCCGTCAACGACTTCTGGTCTTCCCCCAAGCAAATCGGCGCCAACTTCAGCTCTCCCGACCTCCTCGGAAATTGCGGCTTCAACTGCACCGGCTACGACAACTGCTACCTCACCACGCGCGAAAAAGGCACCTACGACTGGCGCGAGCAAGAAACTCCCGTCGCTCGTCTCCGCAGCGCCTGGTCCGGTATCCAACTCGATGTCTTCACCGACCAAGAAGCCTTTCAAGTATACTCCTGTGGAGGCCAGAATGGCTCTGTGGCTTTGAAGAATACCCAGGGTCTACATGGTGTGGAGGAGAGACCACGTATTATTCCGCAGTTTGGTTGTGTGGTTATGGAGGTTCAGGATTATATTGATGGGATTAATCAGCCGCAGTGGGGTCGGGAGAAGAAGCAGATTTTTGGGCCGGGTGATGATCCTTATGTTTTGCAGGCTAGTTATCGGTTCTCTTTGAATGATACTGCTGTGGGACTTGCTGGACCTGGATCTGGTTAAGTGGGTAGGATGAGTGGGTTCTTTGCTGCTGTGGGTCTTTTCAGTTTGGGGTAATGGATGGAGGGGGTAATTGATAGTTTTGCATGGCCGGGTTAGCTGTGCGGGGATTATTTGTGTAGACAGCAATGAATCATATTCTTGTCCCCTAATTTTTGATTCAGGTGCAATATGTTGACGCGAGTTGTCGCCTCGGAAGGACGTGAGAAAGTCGTGACGAGTATGGGCATACCTTCATTTCCCATTCTTCCGAAGCAATAACCGAACTTTCAACTGGGTCACTAATGATTCAGATCGCCAAATCCACCTAATTATAAGCACCAGGAGTGCTAGAATTTTTTACAAAGGAGTGACTTCACTCGCCACATTTTGGAGTTTTGCGAGTAAGTTATCAAGCACTGAGTAAGCTACCAAGCATTGAGTAAGCGCCAGAAGGACTGTTGCGAGTAAGCTAAAGAAATATTCAGTAAGCCATCAAATAGTTGGGGGCCAATATGAGTAAGCTATCAAACACCAAGTAAGCCAAGCTTCAACTTTGGGGGCCAAACGAATTCTTGCGAGTAAGCCATCAAAAGGAGCGTTGCGAGTAAGTTACCAAAAGAATCTTTGCCAGTAAACTAACAAACTTTGGGTAAGCCAAGCTTGGGGACAAACAAGAAATAGGTTCATGTACCATAATCTACGGTCGGGTTCTGACCTAGGAAAGCACTATCGCACTTTCAATTGCAAAGAGCTGCCAAATTGGACAACTGGCGCCCACAGCAATACCTCCAATCACCACAACCCTTGCGGCTTCTTTCTCAGCTCTCGTCAATCGCTTCGGCTCATCGTCGAAGGCGAAGTATCCCATAGCCAAACCGAAAATCACGAGCATAACGCTGGTGATAATGATGGAGATGTTGAGGGCGAGCTTGGTATTTTTGGTGACGAAGTAGGGAATCATCGGGATGAGTCCTCCTGAAAGATGGGGTGGTTAGTTCACTGGGTCAGTTAGGATGCCGTGGTGAAATTATGAGATGAGGGGAAAGCCAGGTCCTCGAATCTCAAATCTCATTCACAAGACCCAGACCTCACTCACCGACAACAGAAAGACATAAAATGGACATACCGAACAAGTAGAACCCACCCACGACACAACCCGACTTCAACGATCTTAACTCATCACGAGTTTCCATTTTGGATCCTATGTATGCCCCCGATCCCATAGACAGGACACCGCTAAGGAGTTCCGCCAATCCAGCCATGGTGACAAATTTTGAATCATCGAGACTGTAGGTAAGTTAGAGAAAGGCGAGTTGGAGATGTCAAAATAAAAAGCTTACGAAGATAGCGCCGCGGTAAGTGCAAAAGGCACAGTCAACCCATCAATAGCCCCCATCGTAGCCTCTCTGGTAGTATGCTTGCTGACGTGGGAACGGCTGAAGCGGAAATTGCTCAAGCTGAACGGTCTGAAGAAATAGTTCCAAGCCCGGCGTGTCGAACCATCTCCATCTTGGTTGTTGTTTTGCTGCGCTGCTCCGCCACCATGTAGCAGAGAGGCTGTCTCGTCGTCCCCACCCCATCTCCATCTTGGTTGTTGTTTTGCTGAGCTGCTCCGCCACCATGTAGCAGAGAGGTTGTCTCGTCGTCCCCACCGCTCGCCATCTTGACCAGTTTTCAAGTGCCGAAATCAGATCAAGATTCAAGATTCAAGATTCAAGGTGGAAACCTTCAACTCCGATACCACATTCTCAGCGGAACCTGGTGTTCCCTATATACCTTAGAAGGAGGAGGGAGGTAAACAAGCAATGAAACCCAATCAACAAAGCTCTCAAAGTTTGAGTTTGCATGAGGGAAGTCATACAGATCTTTTCATGTCTTTCTAAAAGCAAAGAATGTGGTACAGGCCCCCAGATCAAATGGAATGGAAGACATGTGAGGATCTAGAAAGGACAAACAATGAGGAATTCAATGGAATCGTGATAGTGCAGAATGGAGGAGAATTGCTGATTGGGTTTTTTTGAGTTAGCCTTTGGCGCACAGGCCTTGGTTCAATGAAATGAGGATGATGTACAAAGCTCTAGACAAATGAGGAAACTTCTCTTGTAATTGATGATCAGGATAATGAACAGAAGAATCAGGTACAGGTTCAAACTAAAAGTACCTACCTAACCACCTGATAGTGGAAAGAGACAGGTAGAGGAGACTCTCCTAGCGTCCTCCAGCCTTCAACGCTAAACCCCTTTCAGACTTCCCTTTTCTTTTGTTGCACATCGCCCAATTTGGGCGAAGGCGCCACGACATTACCATGGACCCCATCACCAAATATCTCAACAACAACGTATTTAAAAGACGAGTCTCTAGAGTAGAATTGATGAGTAGCTCCTTCTGATGCACTCCGTATTTTCTGCATATTTTTCCGATTGCGTTGTGTTGAGTTATACTCTGTTGTGGAAGTTGAGGGTGTCGTACGCCGCACTTCCATCCAGTAGTACTGTGATGTTTGGGTCACGTGTATAGACCAATATTTCATTGGAAGGAACAGTTCTGTATTGCCTGCTATTAGCAAATATATTCCCCTAAGGAAGAGCTTGAGACAGGGAGAAAGGGGATGCGCCTTACAAGTTGGCGCTAGCCAAATATAAAAATGCGGACAATGTATATTTTGCATAAAAGTTTAGAAGAAAATCAAAAAAATGAGTGTTGAAACTCTCTCACTTCTCTTGCGACAAGAAGGTTCCATGCGCAGATGATGGAAATGAGACAGAGCCACTAGATTCTCCACCGCAAATTCAAACCACCTCTCAAGATGTTCTTTCTTAGGATGGACATGCGAATTGAAAAACATAGCTGATGAAACCCCACTAGGGGTTTGTACAACTGATATGATCGCATGACCATGGGTTATCCAGAACAATGATCTGCTAAAGGAGATAAAATCAAATGGTCTGTATCCCAAGTAGACAAACAAGAATAAATAGCTGATCACGTTTGAAACCATAATTTAGCTAGAGCAACACAACTCCCTAGTTTCGTGCAGGAAGATTCCTTTGAAGCGCCCAGAAGGGTCCATTGCTGTATACTAGAGAGAAGTCTGGGCTGGAAGAGAGACTCCTAATTTGGATCCATAGCGTAAAAATGATGGTTTATTGTAGGATGTGTTCGATCGAGAATTGTATGTCTATTGTTCCATCTCCATGGACTTCTACATCCGACTCGTTTCCCTCCTCTATGATAATAAAGCACAAGCAAGTTGCCACATCCCCCCTTCACAATTTTGCCCATGGACCGGGAAGAACTCCATTCCGCTTCTTCTGGTACTTGCTACCAAAGTCCGTTCTGAGGGTTCTTTCCTTCTTCTGGGCCCATATTCGCATCTGCCAGTAAGCCACGGCCCAGAACAAAACAGCGCTCCAACTCTTAGTCACAAGCCCAACTCCAAGCCATGCAAGAAGCTCGAAGGAATAGTTTGGACATGTTACTGTGCCAAATCCGAACCCCTTTGGAATTCCTCTCGCAGTATCTCCTGGTTTCCGCAGGTTGCTGAGCGTAACGTGTGCCTTGAAATTACCCACTTCTCCGAAAACATAAAGAGCAATTCCGACAATATTAACGTAATCGATTATTGGGGAAGATTCCGCGGTATAAGCTGTGGGTTTGTAGATCCAGTATGCCAAATTCATGCCGGAAAAGAACCAGTAGTGAAACGAGTTCTTGAAGATATTTGTCCATGGCATGGTGGATAGAGAGAACTTGTGGACGAAGAGAGTCTCGTATTCGCGCTTGAAGAAGTGAAGAACGACCATTGCCATGCTGAGGTATTGAGAGTTCGAGAGGGGGGTTACATTGCTGTAAACGTAGGGTCGGATGAAGAGGAAGGATAGGTGGATCATGATGGGACCAAGGTATTCGACAATAAAGACAGTCGTCCAGGAGATTTGTGGTCCTATTAAAATGTCAGAGATTGTAATTGCTGGTAGAAAAGACTATGCATACCTAAATCCTTAACCAGAACCTCTCGACCGGCCATGACTTGCTTGTGCTCACTGATCAATTCCTTCCTATCTTTCAAGATTTTCTTCTTCTCGGGCTCAGAAATGCCCAATCGCTCCGGATTGACTCCTGCCTGCTTCCCCAGCTTGTCCTTGACATCTTGGACGGTAGTGGTTTCGGTAATTTCGATGTTTGTCGGGAGCTTCTTGAGCTTGCTTCTGGCTGGCAGATGTGTTGTTAGCCATTGGATAGCTCTGTAAATGGTTCTAGAAGTAATACTCACATCGGTTTGTAACCTTGAGGGTGATTGGAGGGGCCATGGTCGAATTGGCAAAGATGTTATACAAAAAAGGGTGAGGTTCTTCCCACCAAAAATTCCCAACTCCGAGGTTCAATTGACTAGAACCGCTTGTCCGTCCCCGACACACGTGACCGGGGTGTGGGTTCCTCCATCGCCGACCGTGGAGTGAGAAGACGCCCTTTGACAATAAAATGCCTACATCATTGAGGCAGAGAATGCGCAGAACCCGTCGCGAAAAAAATATTGCGAGTGCCGAAGCAGTTTATGGGAGGTGTCGCCATTGGAAGCCAACGAAATCTCGTCGTTGGTTGTTGGTGGCACCGACGTCAACTTAGTTCGCGGTGAGAATCCTCACCGCTCGAGGACAAGAAAGTGTATATAGAGGGAGGGGGCCGACCTCCAGTCGCGACTGCCTCCCGGTGGCCGAGCCAAAGAACACCCTCGAGAGTCGGGACTGATTGCAAGTCGTACCGAGTCGAGGAGTGCCCTTTCCAACACCAACCCCAGTTGGCTTCCTGACTTATCCTGTTCCTCGGTATTTTTCAGTTTGTTTTCCTATATTCAAAGCAACTTGCTTTATGGTTGATGATTATGGTACAATTCCTGAAATAGCCTCACGTTGTTGTTTTTATCCTGGATTGTGGTCAATAACACCTTGGCTGGGCACCGTTTCCCAATAGCCATTCCTACGAAGCTTGTCAAGGGGCTTCGGACGATGCGATTTAGGATATATTTCATAAATGTTACACCTCAACCAACTCCTTTGGCAAACCTTTCTCCCAAGATATTTTAGCACACAATGGTTTCGGGGAATTGAAGTTAGTGTTCTTTTTCTCGGTTGCGCCATAATTCGAGTTTTGTCTTCCGATTAGCTGCCAACTTACTCTAGGATGTTTGCAGGTTGATATTTTGTTTCTGTATATTCTGTGTGACATTTTCCGGACCTTCCAGATAAACCAAGCAGGATTTGATTTCTTCAATATTTCGTTAATGCGGCAAACTAGCGATTTAGTTTGTGTGTCATAAGTCTGGTACTATCGTACCATCATCTAGCTGGCGTCCTTTTTTGGGAGCCGCTTCACGGCTAGCATGAGATTAGTTTCGTAATAAATCCTTAGCAGCTACCCTAGGAAATAGCCGCGAGAATATACTCTTCTTTCCCATCAAAATATATCTCGCTCGCTTTTCGCGTCTTTCTGTCATCCAACCAAAACATCCCTCAAGATGGTTACCTTTACCGAACTCGTCCCCATTGTGGCAACACTCACCACCATTTCTCTCGGTACTTGCGCAATTAATGCACCTCAATCCGATCGTCCAAGGTTTTTCGCGGCTATAATATTATCTGCGTGTATCGCAATTTACATGAGCGCCAACTTGCCAGTCAAAACACAATATATCGATGTATTCCTCATCGCAAGTTTCTTCTACATAGCCCACCTCGTCAACGTTCTCTTCATTCAAAAGTACCACATCGAATCCTCTTTCAATGCTGGCCAGAGCATCTGGACTTTCGCTCGACTTCGAAAAGCATATTACATGGGTGCCAACGTCCGTTGGCTAAACACCCCTCTCGAAGTTCGCGGCATCCCAGGAAGACCGACGAATCAAAATATCCTCAAGAAATGGGAGGACACAAAAGAACAAGAGCACAAACCACTCCTCACAACCTCCAGAATCCACTTCATCCTTCGCAAAATCGTGGATCTAGTGCTGTATCATTACCTTGAAACAATTCTCAGCGAAACCCTCCATCCAAAACTCTACGGTCGCGATTTCGTCCATACTAAAACACAATTCGTACGAAGACTGTTGTCACAACCAAATGATGTATATCCCTACAAGCCTAATTCCAGAGAATTCATGGTGAGGGGGTATTACACACTTACTTTCCTCCTGGGAGATTACTTCATGCTTCATAAAGTACATTCTCTCTTCGCTCTCGTCTTTGTCGGGTTGGGAATCGACAAACCCGAGGATTGGCCAAAGCTATTCGGAAGTTTCAAGGGGATGACAAAGGGAGTGAGAGGTATGTGGGGATCTTATTGGCATAAACTCCACACCAGATCATATTCTGAAATCTCCCGGGCTTTGTTATTGAAAATCGGTATCACCAGTGATCACACTTATTACCGACTTCTCTCCAATCTTTTGGTTTTCTGTATCACGGGTGTAGTTCATGTTCTTGTATCGAAACAATTGGGCTACACTTGCGGGGCTTGGGCAGAGATTTTCTGGTGGGTTGGAAATTGGGGTGCGCTCGTTTTCGAAGCACTTGTGGAAATATGGTATGAAAAGATTTGGAGATGGATGGGGTGGAAGAGGAATGAGAAGGTTGAGATGGCTGTTGGGGTTTTGTGGGTGCTGACTTGGATATTTTGGAGTGTGCCCAAGGTTGTTTATAGGAAGCAGTGGTGTGCTCCTGGGAATTGGTAGAGATGTGGAGTCGTGCTAGGAATGTTTGGATAATGTTTAATGAGTAATGAGATGATCGAAATATTACGATGATTTTTGGATTTTTGGATTTTCGCAATATATCGGTATGTACCTCCAGAGAAGTTGTGAATGAATATGAACTGTTGGTAAAAGTTTTGTTGCACATCGCATTTTCCTCGTTGTCCCCAAGATATTACCAAGGGACTTGAGAGATCAGATGAAAATCTCTCTTATTAATATCGTCTGAAGGAGGTTTTGTTGCACGTCGCGTTTTTGAAATTGTCCTAGATATTTCGAACTAATGAACAGAGATCAGACGAAAATGTATTTTATTAGTTAATATCGTCTGAAAGAGGTTTTGTTGCACGTCGCGTTTTTGAAATTGTCCTAGATAATTTTAATTAGAATTTTCGAAGCTTTAGTGAACTCTGTGAGAAGTGAAGGTGCCTTCGTCTTAGCATTTTGTTTTTCATCTTACGAGTGTCTAGACATTCACTAGATACGGTATCCTGAACGCACTATACTTTAAGAACTATAGTACTGTCTGCAGTCTTGGACTCCCCATAAATGGAGACGGAGAACCCCCTGTCGATCATGTAAAGTCAACTGAATGGCCTTCCGCCTTCTACAATTAGAAAACTCTATCATAAGATCTAAGTTTGTTCGATTGATATATTTGCGTTGATGGTTTAGGGATCTCCAACTATCCCAGATTCAAAGTTGTTCAAGCAATTTGGAGGTAACCTTGAATAGCAATATAACCAAAATATGGGCTATTTTCAGGGAACTTACAAATAGCAAGCACACCTAGTTCCCCTAATATTCGCTAAGCTATTAACACGTAACCCATCAATATATTTTGGTTGTTGAAATACGAATGCAGGATGGTTCATGAGATCTTTGATATAGGAGATATACTTCGAAAGTTTTCCTCATAATAAGAAGTTGCTTGGTCTCGTTTGTCAAGTTGTCTATTGAGAGAGCTTAACGCTGGAATAACCATCAGTCCAGACTTTCGTTCAAGTCAAGTGCAATATGGTTGAATAGTTCTCCTTTAGGTATGGCCCTTATATTCAAGAACTTAGATTCCTAAGGGCCCTTGTCTCTCGGTTGATTCACTTCGATCACAATCCCGAACTAAGAGGGGAACTAAGAGGGTTTATCAAGTTTTCACATCTGTCCTGGTTAGATACCTGACTTCAACTATATCTTTCACAAATTCAGTTGCTGCTGAAGCGACTAGCTTCTTGCTCCCTCTTCATTTTCTGTTTTTAATTGGAGGGAAGGTGTGACCAGGGTAAAGGGGGGTTTCCACCGCCTTGATACAGTACCACATAGCTCGGACTCCCCTCCGAGGATGCTTTGGCCAAAACATTCACACCTAAACTATTAAGAAGTAAGAAGGTGCACTTGGCTGAAATTCGTCAGGGAAAGTGAAAGAAAATGGGATGGGGGGAGGGGGGTTGACACGTGATATATCCAACATTTTCAAATGTTGGTACTGTAACAATAAATAGACCACTTCCTCTATGCAAGCGTCACCGTCTCAAAGTTCAACTCGAGCTACACCACAACCATGGCTTCTTTCTACACTATTTTCACACAGTTCTTCTCTCCAAGAGCATCCTTCACCGAAGATGATCTCCTATCTCAAGTCGGAAAAGTCTTCATCGTCACAGGAGGCAGTAGTCGAGTCGGATTTGAGCTGTCCAGAGATCTCTATTCAGCTGGTGGAAAAGTATACTGCTTATCCCACCACGAAGGCCGTTGACCTGCTGCCATAGAAATGATTCGCAGTACAGTTGTAGACATTGCAGGCACTCTCTACTTCATCCCCATAAATCTCGCAGATTTATCCACTATCTCCCCAGCTATCAACAATTTCTCGCAGCCGAAGACCGGCTTGATGTGTTGTTTAACAATGCAGGGCGCCAGTATGCCCTTGAATACAAAACCGTCTAAGGGTTGGAACCTCATTTTGGCATTAATTATGCTGCAACATGGCTTGTTACTCACCTTCTGAAACATATCTTGACTGCTACTGTAAAAATCTCCCCACCGAGTATTATGCGCATTACTTGGAAATCTTTAGTCCTCGTCGACGCTATAGCACCTAAAGGAGGCGTGGCAATAAAATAAGTGAGGAAATCTCCCAAGTAACGCCATGAGCATTACTCTTCCTCTAAAACTGGGTATTGGTTTCTGGCCTACGAGTGGAATCGTCGCTTTAGTGTCTCAACGGGCGTAGTCAGCCTGGCGTTGAACCCTGGAAGTCTGAAGACCAATACCTGGCGGACGACGCCTTGGTATTATTATTGGCCTTATTATTTCATTCTGGGATTGCTGATCGATGGTGCACGTACGAATCTCTGGACTGCTTTCAACAAGGATATTACAATTGAGGATAGAGGGAGGTATGTTATCCCTTGGGGAAGGTGGCATACGAATGTGAAGCCAGACATTACAGCTGGCTTGAAAGAAGAGGAGGGAGGAACGGGAAGAGCAGTTGAGTTTTGGGACTAGTGTGAGGAGGTTACCAAGCCATTCACGTAAGGCTAGATGAGCCTGGTCTACTAGGATGTCTGGGAACTCTCTCTGGTGCCCCAAAATAATCTCACTTGTGTTTCCTTCTAATTTGTGCTCATTTTCTTGTGATAACCATACTACGAGATAAATTAAGCGAGACTTGGTATCTTGTTCACCACATTGTTTCAAATATATCAACCTATCACCTAAAAGTTTTTATATACAGTTTCTTTAGTTGCTTGCTCTTAAATCCTATCTTTTCTTGAGATGCGAGAATGGCGATGTTACTAGTTAAGAGCTTCGGGCATTGCTCTCTATATTTCTGTAAACCGAACCCGCCCTAGAATAATAGATATGAGAATTTTTGGAGCAACCAGAAGGGATGAAATGAGAGAGTCGTCTCTAGGTACACTTGACTCTCCAAGTAATTTCAAAAGGTCCAAGGCAATTACCTCTATTCTCCAAAACCGTTTAGAAGAATCGGGAAACCGATTTCTTAATTCTTCTAAACTCTCTCGTACAATGGTTGAAATTGTGCAAGAGTTTCTAGGGCAATGAATTGAGGGGCTGTACGCCGAGCAAAGCTCAGGATTCTTACACGACACGAGCTCTTGCGAAGACAGCCACTCGCTAGTGGGTTGGTAATTGAATCTAAACACATTCATTGACATTATGTGGGCGTGCGCTTCTAGTTTTTCGTTGGCTTTCATGTCTGTGAATATTCACCAACATCCCTGCTCAAGACTGCCATTTCATCAGACCAATTTGATTGATTGAAGTTCTATGTCTTCAAACCAATTCAGCTTGATCTCCGAAACAATTCCGACTCTTTGATATGTATTTTCATGCATATTATCGTGGACTAACACTAGCCCAGTCTTGATTTTTCCAAGGCTGAAAAGATAGAAGTCGGAAGTTGATTGTGGCAAGAAATCCCAAATGATTGGAACCGATTCTCCTTGGAGAACACAATTTCCAGTTTTCGACCATCTCATATGGGTAATCTGACCCCAAAACTGCAGGAAAGCAGAGATAAGAGTACCATTTGGATCTCGACCTGCGGGTATGGTACTAGCGTTGAGTAGAATAGGATCTTGCCATTCTTGACGAATTTCTTCCAAGGGTGCGGAAGTTTGAGTCGTCTTATTATAAGGTCGAACGCGATCGTAATTAATAGGAACGTTCATCTTTGCCCATGACCTAAACTCAGGAAAACGGAGTTAGTTTAGTTCTATAGAAAAGATTCCAGAGTTGCCAGACATGTTTCTGGTGCAAAAAAAGGTATTTCCTAACTCCCGAAACTACTAGAATAGGAATAAATGCTCCGAGAATTTGAGACTTACCAAGAAGGGCCATAATCGGATTTTGGAGAGGTGTTCGTGCCTTGCTCGTAGGAGTAACTCCAGGATAAACCGCAGATAATATCGCGTTTCCAAAGCCCAGCAACATATTGATCATTAAGCAAGAAGGAAAGCTCTGAAGCCAAACCTGAGAGGCCAGGAAACTTATCAGAAGGAACTGAGAGGTGTCTTTGAGAATATCCTTGAACCATGTCACGCCACGCGTGATAACGTTTTTGGGTAATCCACCGAAAGTTGTCACCGCTTTCTCCATCTAAAGGTAGTTCATCCATACAACGTTGAGAATGAATGGACTTTATAAGAGTTTTGGGAACCAATTCCTCTTTCTCGCATCTCAATGGAGCTTGACCCCTTGACTCGCCACGCTCACCTCCTCTTGCTTGTCTGCATTCAAAAAGCATCGTGTGCTTTGTAAAATAGATGATTCTAGGGGATAGCTCCCTCTCTTGAAGCGTCCAACCTCTTGAATTCAATGGGCTTTGGCTAAATATTTCATCCCATCCATCATATGTAGGCTTCAAGAGGACAGCAGGATGCAACGGATCGGACATCTCGGTTCCCAGAATTGCCAATTCCGAGTGTTTCGGGAATAGGCCCCCGTGACAATCCGTAGAAGCGGCGGCAGCCAATGTACAGTAACAATGCGAGTAAACCTTTCCCATCAAAGCTGATTCTAATTGCCAGTCTTCGTGGGAATCCTGAATTATACAAAGTGAATCGATCCACAAGTACTTGAAACCAAGCCTCCGCGTGACAATTATCGCATCTTGGAATGTTCTGGGCAGTTTCTTAGTTCTTATTCGTGAAAGGTTTCGAGAGAGAGTCGCTTCCGTTGTTTTCGCTATAGAAGGCATCTCAACACCCCAACAGTGACTTAAGGCGAGATATTCTCCTGCGTTTGGGCTCGATCCAGTGGTATGAACGAGCCGTGGGTGTTTGCCCTTATGGCCAACCTCAATCAATCGTGTAGGCTTAAACCCGTAATCGTAACGCACGCCGCATCTCGTGTGAGTTTGAGAGCATTTGCGTAACCACAATTGAAGAAGAGCAATGGCCGCATTACTCTTTGGATACAGCGAGCTGGAATCCAGATTACCTAAATTTCTTTTGAGTAATTTACTGGGCAAATGAGATTGAGTAAGACAGTACCTGAATATTCCATGTCCAAAGCATGAACACCTTGATCGCCACCACTCGCGCCCACTCTACACACCAAGTAGTTTGGAGATATTCCAGAATGCTTGTACCGATAGGACTTCATGTGAAGATAAACTCTCTGGTCATTCGCGAAAGTAGTGGCTCTTCGCAAGGGAAATAGTACCTGGTCGTAGCCTGCTTCGAAGCAAGGATGTCTGGGCCCTAATTGGGCTGGCGCCATTGTCGAATAGAGGAGTGAGCAGACATTGCAGCCAGCAGCTGCGGAACTTTCCAAGCTCTTGAACGAGTTATGATGCAGCACAAAAGTCCTTGGGTCTGAGTGGGGAGGCTCAAAGAATAGACTCATTGGGATCGCACGGCAGTGCCGACATGATGAAGTCATCGCGATATGAGCCTTAACAGGGACAGATTTCAAGTAGAAAACGGAGACATGAGAAGAGTAAGAATCAAGCTGCCTGGCCTGAATTGGTTGAACATAATGTTTTAATCGTCCGGGCCAGCCGTCGTCCATCAGCGACAAGGTCTTTCAAGGTTAGGGAATTTTATTTTCCCCCACCCCAAAATCGTGCACGTGTCGTCACTCAAAATCCTGCTGGGAAGTAAACCAGATGCGGGCTTAATGTATCATAAAAGTTTTCAAATTAGTATATTGGACTGGCTGGTGAGGTTAAACAACCCAAACTTTTAAGTTTTGGGACAGTTCATCACGTGATACCACCCCCTTTTCTTGGAACTGTATTCAATCCAAATTAATTCTCAAGAAGGATCTAATATGATAATTATTCCAAGTCTTCTGAATCGACGTGGTTCCAAGTTTCCTCCGATAAGTGGAGTTGAACATTCCAGGAGGTTGGGAGCATCAACATCTCCACCCTCTTCCTTCTTCGTCGAGTAAACCACCTGTAAGCTAGTAAGCCAAGTTACATTTTGGGGCCAAAAAGTGTAAGCCACTAATAAACTGATAAGCTACTTTTCCCAGCCACATCTTCCCAGCCACTCACGTGTCATTACCCCTCTATTCCCTCTCTTGGACTGACGTGCATGCGTGTTAGGGTGGTGGGGGATCTCGGGATGGACTGTAAAAGCGGCAGTAAATACTTCAGGCTCGTACCTACCTCCCTCTCTCGTTATTCTATCTCTCTAGAGTAATTCAAGGTGATTAGCCCAAATACTTAGGACAATTTAAACTATCAGCTTGGATGATTTAGAACAATGCAGCTCGGTCATCCTAACTCGCTGGGTTAATTATTGTAAACTGCTCTAGAGGTTTGCAACAATGAGAGGTACCTATTTACTCTCCATGTGATTGGCAGGTAAACTGTTCGCCAAAATGGGAATGTGGCTCCAAAAATGGGAGCGTAACAATATGTTGTTGTATTAGATATTCACTCTTCTTGTGACTATACCTAATTAGGTTATGAGTCACTTATGAGTCACTCTTGGGGTATTTATACTTCTGGCAGCACAAAGATAGTTCCCTCCTTGTAGCAATATACACTTATTCTCCACCCTATAATATTGAATGCCAATACCACTTCCTTGACCTCGCAACACAATATATGATCCACAATTCATTCTCAAAACTCTTTGGAAACATGGAAAGTTTAAGCTTCAACCTTTAAATCAAAACCATCCTCTCAAATTCTCCATCACCCCTCGGAATCAACTTTTTCTCCGACTTTCCGAATATAACATCATAAAGTTCCCCAGTCATAACACTATCTAAATAGCAGTCGGCAACTAATTCAAAAACTCCCATCTCCTCCTTTGGTCTCAACAGAAAAGGAACAGGTCCACCATAAAAACTGTAAATCTTGTCACCAACTTTGGTACTAGTACAAGCGAGACCAACACGTCCATTTGCGGTAGCGAAGAAGCGTCTATTTCGGCTGTTATGTGTCATTTGTGCGACGACCTCTTCGAATGCTTCCGATATTGTGGAATCTTCTAGGTCGGTTACCAATCCAGGCTTTGGTTGGTGACTGGTTTGTGGAAATTGGTTGTTTGTCTGGTGTTGATATGAGGCTTCCAGGAGAGTTGAGTAGTAAGTGGCCAGTTTGTTTGAAGCAGCTTCGTCGATCTCAGCGCCGTTGAGAAGTAAGTCGAAGTGTAATGGGAAATAGCAATATCGCATGCCTTTAGGGATTCTCTTTGAGAATGGAAGTGTGTCTGCTGATAGTGTTCTCATGATGGCTAGGTAAGAGGAGGAGTCTTGGTATAGGTGCTGGTTCTCGGACCAAACAGTGTTTGCGAACTGGGATATCGCTAAAGACATTCCACGCCAACCACCTTGAATGGACTTCGTAAGGTCGGCGGAATGCTTTTCCAGGTCGCATATGGCTGTTACTTCATCGATGTGATGTGCCAGTACTGGTAATCCATTTGGAATGGGGGAAGTGAGTTCCAAATCTGGTATTTTAACTCCATAAGTACATCCCATTTGATACTTTGTCGTCAATAAACTTCTTGAAGCTCGCTTGACACGCCAATCCGGCACCCAAGATGGAAACCTGGGATCCCGAAAAGGACTTTCAACTTGGGAGAGTACGGTATAACGCTTCTCGTGAGCAATTATGGCAAGTGTCGCTTCCTTGTAAACCTGCTCAATTGAAACGTCGTCACTATAATTCGGAACAATAGAGCGTCTTATAGATTCGTCAACAATTCCCAGTGCAGAGTAAACTTTGTCTTTGGCGTTCGTTGTATCCTCGAAGGAGGAAAGTGATAGAACATATGACAAATTGAGAACTCGAGCTGACGGATCCGAGACTTTAGAAGCTTGTAGAGAGCGGGCTACTTTAGACTTGGCTGATCTATTATCCCTATCGAAGATGCGTTGGGCAAGACCACGGCTGTTTTTGTAGAGTGCTCCGTAGAGTTTGAGCAATTTGTCCCAGTCCATTCGACTTCTTCCAATTAACATGATGGCCTTCCGAGAAAGGCAGACTTCTTGGGTCGTCCATCCCCTACTGAACCATGGCAATGTGAGAAGAGAATTCAACCTCTCAAATTGTTGGCGCAGTTCTGCGTCGTTCTGAAGGTCTCTCTCAAATCTTGATTGCGTCGAGTATAATTGCGGGGTTCTGTTGTCTCCAAGAGCTTCCAGGAACCACCTCACCGAGTCCAGTTCCCCATGATCTTCTTCATGTAGCCAAACTAACATTCGCGATGTATTTTGATATATGCGACCCATCAAACTAACTTGAATACCGCGTTCCCCAACATCGTTCTGATTCTGAGTATTCGTCAACGAATTGAAACAGTCGGAAGCGCAGCTGGGAGTGAACTTGGATCTTACTTACGATGCAGATGGAGTCGGCCCACAAGACCTGCGGTTTGGTTTCTGATCGAATATACCGCAGAGCGACGGCCAAGTTAAGGGGTGTTTTAATAACCTTTCCATCGCAGAAGACAGCTTCAGTGAAGTCAATACCCCAAGCATACGACAGTGCTTGATATGGTGGAGAATTGCGCTCGAGGTTCACAGGATGCAAAAGAATGCTCAGCTTCTCTTCGAATTTACCCGGAAGCAAAGTGAGTAACCTGATATCCCCGGTATTGATCAAAGAGGGATATTGAAACGAGAGAAGAGGTGGTGCTTCGGGTGCTACTGTATCACGACATCCTTCTTCCAGAGAAGAGTCCATCTCCTAAAAATGTTGTTACCCCACTAAAATGCTCTCTCCTCCTCAAGTTTTCCACTTTACGGGGCGTAGAAACTGGCGCCTAATCCACCTGCAGGTCATGTTTCGGGCCATGCAGGGTCTTGATGCCAACGAAGTCCAGAAAACAAATCAGGAAGCTAACGGAATTACAGTAATTTATTAGCATATAAAGTCCCAGAAAGGTGGCAAAACTTCACTGATATATCTTTTCGTGATCATGAGATGAAATTTCCCAAAATAATTCATGATCAGATGAAAATGGAGGGGAGGTGAACATTCACTTCTTGGCAAGATCGATGGTGACTTCCATTTCTCCGCACCCATTGAAGAACCGTTGAAGTAAATAAAGACGTTCATTTATTGGGGGATTTTGCGTAAACTTCTCACATTGCATTCTCGTCTACCAATCAAGGTACAACTGTGAGCGCCCATATTATAAATTCTGCAACACCCCACTGCTGGTCGAAATTGGAAGGTGACACTAGAGATCCATGTAATAGTATCTCGTCGCAAGATCATACTCCATCAAGACCTCTTTCGCCATATCTTTGACAGCATAAGCCCCCGTCTTCTCAACATACAATTCATAAGCATCGGTTATAATACTCGGTCCAACAAGCGCACACATGAATTTTCTGCCTTCCTTCGTTTGATCGAAATCTTCTGGTCCCGCTGGAGACATGATCATAACAGTATCAATGCCATTGAAGCTAGAATGAGGCGACTCTAAGTTACGAGTACTAGGTGCTAGACAGACGAATATACCGGGCTTTATGCGAGTTTTGAATGGGAGTTTTTAAATCTCTTACTTCTCTTCTTAGACAGTGTCTGCCTTTTGGTTCGTATCGGATTGCGAGGATTGTTGTCGAGAATCGATCTGGAAACGCCAAAGTTTCTGGTAGAAAGCGACGGCTTGTTCTCTCTCGACACTCGGAGTTTGCAGGCATCAAGCGATGAACTCCTTTTGCTGTAATTTGCAAAGCTAAATGCCAGTCAAGCCTTCTGCAAGTATGGTCGCATCTATGTGTGGTGTTCCAGACTGGTATAAAGTTAGCGTTGAAGTTCAATCAGTAGTACTGCGTTGTAGTACCTACATTCTCTGTAATCCATTGTTTTGTCTTTTCGTTTGTCTAGCTCGATGTATTTTTCAAGTTCTGCTGGCTTTTCATTCGCGGTACCGGTACTTTCAACATCTCCGCATATCGTAGAGTGTTTTTCGAATGTGCCGAGTCCACAATAGAAGGAGCGACACACGCGATAACCTTCGTTTTGCAGGCACGTTCTACTTGCGTTGCAAAGACATGTTTGAGGATTTGCGTGAGTTTGCTGCTTCTCCAGGGAATGTGTATACCCTTTTTTGCGGCCGAATTGGTCTGTAATTATTGCAAGCCCCATAAGGTTCGACATCGGATACAGTCGTTGAGTATGGATAGCGAGGTGTTGATCTCCTTGGTCTCGGCAAGTATTTCAGCAGAGTGATTATTCGAGTCTTGACTACCTTCACTGCCTGCTAAGTCCATGAGAAAAAGCTCACCATCCGGGTTTCCAGGATTGGCTCTGTCGACTGTTCGAATGCGGAAGACGGCATGGGAACGGGACGATTGATCATTCTTGGAAGTTGAAGCGGTGGTGCGAAGTAGTGCGCTTGTCTCAACAATTGAGAGAAACTCCTCTTCGGTAGATGGACACTTCTCTTGAACTCCCACAAGTTGGATGACCTCAAAAAGGTCCTCCGTAATGCTAAATACACGACGGTCCGCCAAAAGATCTAATTTGATTTAGCCATGTGTTCAAAAATATTACTAAGTGAAGATGGCGCATCAAAAACTTTCTTTCCTAGAACTTCGAAGCAACAAACATAAATATCTCGCTTGTCAAGTTCAGCCATTGCCATAAGATCCTGGGCTATCGAGGCTGTGATTCCAGTCACGATAAAGGTTTTTCCAGAGCCTGTCTGTCCATATGAAAATAGGGTGCTGATCCCGCCAGCGAAAATCCAAGGAACCAGATCGCTCGCTGCTTCTTGATACATCGTTTCTGTGCGTGTCTCTGCACCATAGATGCGATCAAGAGTAAACTCATGTTTCTAAATCACAAATCAGCTCTCGTATGACGAAAGTGTCATGGGAAAGACGTACGGTAATATCGGGGGCACCATTGAACTTTTTTCTGGGCTCAAAAAGAACAGCCTTTGGTGCTCCATTCTGTGAAATCCCAGAAATGTGCTTCGAGTTCTTCTTCTCTTCCGACAATGGCCTAATTCGAGCGCAAATCGTTGTATCGACAACATCAGCAACACTCAGTTTATCCACATTCGACGCATCGCTTGTCTGATTCGTATCTCCCAAAGGACGAGATACCAACTTCTGGTAGAAATCGACGTGCTCAAAGTATGTGGTTGACATCGTGAAATCTTGTCTTCAATGTCAAATTTTGGGGGAATTCACGGATGATATTTATTCTCGTCGTCTAGGCAACATGATTACCTTGTGGGTTAAGTAAGGCTCCGGCTATTGTGAAACCGACTGCCTAAGAAGCCGTGATGTTTTCTCTAGAGTAGCCCAGGCATTCAGATGGCTCAAATTCAGTACAGTACTGTGGTTGAACCCCTCGCTTGGATCACACTATGTATTCACAATGGCCAACCACGCTCTCAGAGCACAAGTAATTTCCAGGTGATGATGGCCACGACTAACGGGTCGCTGTGATAATCTCAAGTATCATAGAAGTTTCTACGCGTAGAGAGAAGTTCTTAACTTTTAAGACCATTTCTTTTTGTCGCGGTGAAGATAACCGATAATATCTCGGGTTTTTACTGTTGGGGAAAAAGAGTCACTATTTTGTGAAGACAGCGTAAAATAGGCCGAGTTGCTGGAGCCGCCAAGCTATAACTGAGAGGGAAAGAGCGACCTTGGGTTGGTGATCGAGACCTCGGTCGAAAGCCTCGACAAGCCCCTCCCTTTCTTGTGGTCGAAACAGAATCGCGGGGAGTGACCATGCAGTACTTGTAGATTCTTCAGTTGCTCCTGAACTCTGGAATTCGTGGTTGTCGTTTGTCACAATTTTCGTCCTTCGCTCGTACTATCCCCCCCCTTAACTGTCTGTCATGTGAAAGGGTGCTTTGGCCGTGAAAATGTATTTCGAGGTTGGCACGTGACATTTGTACGTGTACATGATTCATAGCACCTTGAAGGCTGTTGAAATTGGAGAGGGTTTAACCTCATCCGGCTCCCACTAAATCCTTCCACATTTCAACCCCATTTCAACCCCAGCTCCATCCCTGTCTTTCTTAGCTGCTTTATCAGTCCCCACCTCGTACCAACCAATAGAAAGCTGAGCATTAGGAGGCAACAGGATCTGATTGGTAGTACCACTTCCTCCTACAACCCCACATCGCATTTGTGCTCCCACTACGTCAGCATCCATGCATCATCGACCTCAATCAGCTCATCGTTCTGCAAGTGAGACCTTCAATCCAGACTCCCCCAGCATTTCCTCTCTCTCCAATGCTGACCATTTGAAATCCAATTCGTACTCCCTTGTTCCCCCATCGACTTCTAAAATCCCTCAAGCACCCATAACTATTACATGCCCTCCATCACTTCCCGTCTCTGCCAAATCCTTCGTCAAACATCACTCCGCATTCCCCGAGCCTTCTCAACCACATCCGCAATCATGGCACAAGAATACAAACTCAAGGGTCTCACAACCCTCGACCTCAAACCCGGTGAGAAGAGAGAGGTCGAGGTAGAGGGTATTGATGAAGGAAAAGTGTTACTCCTTAATGTTGGAGGAAAGACGACAGCTGTGGGTAGTAAATGTACTCATTATGGAGCTCCGTTGGTCAAGGGAGTTTTGACCGGTGATGGACGGATTACTTGTCCTTGGCATGGAGGTTAGTACTTCAAATTGTTCTACCTAGTTCTCGTTATTGACTATGGAAATAGCATGCTTCAAAGCTTCAAACGGTGATATTGAAAATGCACCTGCCATCGATGCCCTTCCCTCCTTCGAGTTATCCGAGAAAAATGGTGCTTTGTACATCACGGGCGAACAGGAAAACATCAAATCCTCTCGTCGAAAGCCCAAGATACGCATTTCAGGAAAGGCAGGCGGGTCCGAGAAGGTCGTTATTGTTGGAGGAGGAAGTGGAGCTTTGGGAACTCTCGAAGCTCTCCGGGAAAATGGGTTCAGTGGTTCCATCACAATGATCGGCAGCGAAGGATACCCACCAATCGACCGTACCAAGCTATCGAAAGCTCTTATCGCCGATCCGGCGAAGATTGCTTTGAGAGATGCTGCTTGGTTCAAAGAGGGCTCAGTGGATGTCGTCAATGACGAAGTGACAGATGTGGATTTCTCCAGCAAGAAGGTCTCTACCAAGAGTGGTTCTTCATATGCATATACAAAGTTAGTTTTGGCTACTGGTGGAACACCAAGAAGTCTCCCATTGCCAGGATTCAAGGAACTCGGCAACGTTTTCCTCCTCCGAACCATTCCTCACGTCAAAGATATCCTTGCCGCCATCGGAGAGAAGAACAAGAAGATTGTCATCATTGGAAGTTCCTTCATCGGTATGGAAGTAGCCAACGCCGTTGCAAAAGACAACAAAGTAACAGTAGTCGGCATGGAATCCACCCCTCTGGAGCGAATCATGGGTGCCTCGGTAGGAGCAGTTTTCCAAAAGTCCCTCGTAAAAGCAGGAGTAGACTTCAAACTCTCCGCCGGGGTTGAAAAGGCCACTCCCTCCTCCTCGGACCCATCAAAAGTAGGAGCCGTCCTCCTCAAAGATGGCACCTCACTCGAAGCCGACTTGGTCATCCTAGGAACAGGTGTAGCACCAGCAACCACATTCCTAAAAGGCAACAGTGCAATCGAACTCCTCAAAGACGGCTCCTTAGAGACAAACGAGAGTTTCCTCGTCAAAGGTCACCAAGACGTCTACGCAATTGGAGATATTGCAACCTACCCCTACCACGGACCCGGTGGTTCTGGGGCACTCACTAGAATCGAACACTGGAATGTCGCCCAAAATGCCGGCCGAGCAGCAGCATCCCACATCATCAACCCTTCCACCTCGCCCAAAGCTTTCATCCCCATTTTCTGGTCTGCATTGGGTAGTCAACTCAGATACTGTGGAAACACGGTCAATGGATGGGATGACTTGGTGCTCAAGGGAAATCCTGATGAAGGAAAATTCGTGGCTTATTATACAAAGGGTGATGAGGTTGTGGCGGTTGCAAGTATGCAGGTAGATCCTGTGGTTATGCAATCTTCGGAGTTGATGAGACGGGGCAAGATGCCTAGCAAGACTGAGATTGAGAAGGGAGTTGATGTTTTGGAAATTAGCGTTCCGGCTGAGATTACGATTTAAACGACGTGATGAAGGAATTGAAGGGAGACTGGAGTTAAGGAAGGGATCTGAGGAGTCGACGAACGAAATGGATGGAGGAATATATGATTGCGAACGAGATAACAGGACCTTGATGGTATTAGGAATTGAAATGATTTTAATGAGTGCAATTTTATCTGTTCATGTGATTCATCAAAGCTAAACTCTTTCAATTCCTTTCCCCCCTCCGCTTTATAAAACCTTTTCACTTGTCCTGAAAAAAAATACGCACCTAAACAAAAAGCCAAGATAAAACAGAAAATAACTCCCGCCTCTGTACAGGGACAATTGCGAAAGAAAAATACGGAAATTGGCGTCGAGATGAATGATGAATGATGATAGCTTAGGGGTCTTCCTAGGAGGAAGAGAATGTAAATAGTGCGTACTCGATGCGTGAGTTACTCACAACTTACTCATCTGCCAATTGACGGCTTACTCACGGCTTACTCACAAACTCACGAGTACCTTGTGGTTTACTCACTGAAAAATAATAGTAGAGTACTCGCGACGAACCAATCAAAAAGTTCACAAGTAGTATCACATCTACCAACATGTTGAAAAGTTTGAAAACTGACTTACCCCCTTTAAATCAAAATCAAAACTCTAGACTTGCTCACGATTCTCCCCCAACCCCCCAAACACGATGCTTTGCCTTGGGTTACTCGCAATTCTCTAGCTTACTCGCTACCCCTTTTTGACCCCCAATTTTTATTCAGCTTACTGGTCAATCGATAGCTTACTCCTTGGCTTACTGGTTATTCATTAGCTTACTCGCAAGGTCAAGGTCGAGTCCCACAAACCCTCAAAACCCCATCCACATTCCAAATCAAAACACATTCAATAAAACAATTGAACCGCCAAAAAAAAATTTATCTTGGGTCAGTCATTATATTATACGTTATACTAGGTAGGTTTTCTCTTTCCTCCTCTCGCTCTCTCTGCCTCTCACTCTCATATTAGCAATTTACACACCACACCAACCAACAAGCAACAACAACAACAATCTCACATCCCAATGTAACGCATCAGAGGTATAATAAACCTTTCTTCTATCCATCCAGCAGGGGTATATCCCAAATTCTCAAGAAACGGATCCATCCAGTCCCCAAAAACGCCATCCTAAACCCTAAGGAACCAATCCATGCACGCGAAACCCGCTCCAAAAAAACAACAAAAGGAAAAAAGAAGAATGAAAAATGAAAAATGGTTCTGTATGTAGTGTTCTGCAATATTATGTACCTATCCTTCTCTGCTTCTCTTCATCATCCTGAATTACTACTATTGGTCCTCTACCCAAGACCCATTCCACCAATTTCGCCCAAAATCTCGTTCAACGCTTCGCGATCAACAGAATTCGACCTGACTTTGCTTGGAGCTTTCGAGACTTTTCTGACGAATCCCGGAATCGGACCTTTCTGATTTATACCCGGTGGTCTCGCCATAAATGCCTTCAAAGGATCTTGCGATGTAGGTGGCGTGCTAACAGCTCTCTGTTGTGCCGGAATTAACGCTCCGGATTTCGTAGGAGTAGCTCCCCATCGTCCAAAGACCCATCCACCTATCTTTCCACCAACACGAGAGTTTGAGCTCTCAGTCGATCCGCCAGAGCTGATAGATCTTGCATCCGAATTGTTCCCCTGAATGCTTGAACGAAGATACGATGTGCTGTCGTGCCCAAAACGAGAAAGGGTCGGTTGAGCGGTGATTTCTGTATTGACAGAGACCATTGACGTTGGGCTGTTGAGCCTGGTTCGGGGAAGGAAGAGCGAGTTGTTTGATCTAATGGCCAGCTGTGAGGGGCGCGATTTCAAGGTGTGGATATCGAGCCCGGAAACAGAAAGAATGGATTCGTGCGATGATGTACGCCGGAGGGCAGGCTGGAATGATTCGTTCCAGTTATCGTCAGGCGTCGTCTGGTAGTCTACATCATGGGTAACTTGTGCAAAGCTGGTATCAATATTCAGTGATGGTAATCTTGGGGTCCGCAGGTCCGAAATTTCTTGGACATCATCGTCCTCTTCATGAATAACATTATTAGGCTGGAAGTTTACCCCAGCTCCAAAACTTCTGGTCGAAACATCGGACACCTTCTTTCGATGGCGCATAGGAGCGAATTGGGGTGACATGGGATCAATGCTTGATCCAGGTGAGGTCGGCCGTGAGGAGTCCAGGTCGAAATTTCTATCAAAGAGCGTGCTATTACGGTATGTCGATTGTGGTGAACTTGGTACAGAAGAGGGAGCAAAGTCTGACAGACCGCCAGACTGCATAGACCAGCGGTTGGCTGGAGTATGGGGTGCTGGAATAGTTACCGAAGTTTGAGAAAGTATTGCACTGGCGGTATCTTGATTTCGCGGCGTTCTTGGTGATCTTGGAACTTGACCATTCCTGGGGGGAGTGAAAATCTGTGCTGTGAGGGACAGTCGTTTCTTTTTTGGGCGTCGAGTTTCTTCTTTCTTTGGGGCATGGTAGTGGTGATGGATATGAAGGGCAGCGGGAGCTTGAGAAATGGTTGGTGCTGATTCCTGCTTCGAAGCAATCTCATCACCCAAAGTCGGGGTTTTCTCCCCTTCGCCATTTTCGAGTGGTTGATGCAACAACAATTGTTCACGCAATGCCTGGACCTCGTCGTTTGAATTCATCAACATCTCTCGAAGCTCCATGATCCCTAGTTGAAGGTTCGCATTGTCCTGGAGAATGTCCTTGACAAAATGAGAGACCACATTGGTACCATTCTTGGAGCTACCCGTTGTTGATGCTGCAGCAGCCTTGAGTCGTCCGGCAGCAGTTCCCAATTCGTTTTCTACAACTCGCTGTCGTTCCATACGTCCAAGAACCTCAACATGCCGTTCCCTTTCTTCCCTCGCCTCACATTCTATCCGCTCCAGCTGGTCCTGTAAATCGTATAGCCTCCGTTCAGCCTGCTTCCATCTCTGAATCGCAGATCGTTCCTCGGCCTCGCTTTTTGCCACAGTCTTCTGTAATAGATCTTGTTCTTGCTCCACAGCCGCCAACTGCATCTCCAGATCATGTGTTCGGGAAGCTAGTGCCTCCAGCCGTCGTAGCTCCTGGCGGGTTGCATGGAGGGTCGACTCGAGGGACTTGATGTGAATTTCGGAATCGGCGAGCGTAGTGTTGAGCCCGTCTAACTGATCTGACAGCAGCCGGTTCTCATCTGCACTCCGTGCATTCTCCTCCTCCAATAGCTTCTTTTCGTGCTCGAGGTGGTCGATTTTCCCGTTCATCTCCATGCGATCTCGTTCGGCATCGTGCATGTAGGCCTCATGGCGCACAAGGAGCGCCTGCAGTGCAAAGGTCAGCGATTTGGACATTTTGGGATTCAATACATGATTTCGAAAATCAAAACACTTGGATATGACAAATATGGAAGGAATTTGAATTGAATAAGAAGGAGTCAGCATAACGTCAAATCCCACGATGCCAACCCCCGGGTGTTACCCGTAATTTCCAAGCAAGACAGAGGGGTGGGACGAGGAATGCGAATGTTACCTGGCCGAGTGTGGCTGCTGTATGGACCTCTCTCTCCAGATCCTCGAGAGCCGAGCAGTTGTGTTCCAGATATGCGCAATCTTTCCGGCCACAGCAACACTGGAGGTTGTGCGTTGGTGGTGTAGGACAACGTTGAGGAATGCGGCCTATCAAGTCGGCCAGAGCGTCCTTTTCCATGGTTGGAGCCATGTCTTTGTTCGCTTTCGGCGGGTTTGACAGAGCTTTCGCAGGTATTCGCACGTCTTCGTCTGCCAGGTTGTCGTGTTTGTAGTATCGTCGTCGACGTCGACGTCCTACCGAGGCGTTCTCGTGTTCTCTGTGTCGAGTGGGACGTGAACCATATCGGCGACACGGGTGCGGTTATGAATGGGATAGTGTACAAAAGAAGGTGTTGATCGTCGAAGCTCCGACGAGGAGACGTGAGTGTGTATGTATTTGTTGATTGTTGTTGTTTTGTTGACTGTGAGAGTAAGGAAGAGGTGATTAGAATTAGGTTCGGAGTGGGTTAAGGTTTCTTGGAGGGGAAGACTCGATTCGGAGAATTGGAGGAGGAGGAGGTTGGGAATTTCGTTTGAAGGGAGGAGGCATGGGCATGGGCATGGGCCAGCAAGGTTTTTGTTATCTCAAGCCCGTTTGCACAGCACAGCACAGCACAGCACAGGCTCCTCACTACCCAACAGGGTGCTCGGATGACTCCATCACAGGCTTCACTTCCAGGGTCCACGGTTCACCTGTTTGCACATTCAGCCTTCATCCCACTCACTCTCTCCCCAGTCTCCCACACCAAAATGATAGGCTCTCGCAGCCTGTAATCCACCAAACAAATCGCGATCCAGGCACAAGCCAATCACCAGCTTTCATTTCCTGGAGAAATAGTTGGTAGCGTCATCACGCTGCAGGCTCTTCCCAGCCACCTTACACTTCATCAAAAATCAAATCATGCATTAAGATGGGAATCCATGACTTCACGTGCGATGCCCTGTAGGTGCGCGAAATCATATGTCGATCATCCAATAAAATATATCCCATTATATCCTCGTTTACTCGGACGAAAATTTGGTTTGATTATCAATACTAAGGAAAAAATAATCTCTGCCCTCGAAGACCGAAGGCGTCGGTATGTACAAGAAGAGAAACACCACCTAAAACAAATCCCCGCGAACCCTGGAAAACGAGGGCGTTATCCGTGAAACTTTCCGCAGCCAAAAAGCGCCCTGACGAGCTTTCAGCTCAGCCAACAAACAATTATCCCCGTCGATTTGGGGGAATCAAGATTTCTGGTTTTTCTGTCTCCGAAACCTTTCAAATAACCGAAAGTGACAGTTACCAAAACCACAAGATCGTTTGGCCCAAGGTAAAACGAGTGTACCCCGTAGTTACCGATACTTGTTTTTGGCTGAGAGCTGGTCGTTTCACGAATGAGCGCCATTTGTTTAGACCGAAGGCCATCCACCTGACCACTTCAAAGTGTTGTATCCAAAGAGATACGATCCGTCTCCCAGGCCAACGTTGGTGTTGGCATAGTGATAGTATAGCACAAGTCCTTTGCTGGAGTCGGTGAAAACACCTCTGTTTATTGATTAGTACCGAGCACAAATAAACGGGAAGCTATCAAAACTCACTGTCCTCCGGGACCATAGACGGTTCCGTGACTTTCGAGCAACGTGGTTCCCCCGTTAGCTGTGCAAGAGACACCACTCTTGTCAACAAATCCTCCGGTGGCAGAGGTTGATCGACACATCAAGATCTTGTATTCCGCTCCCGTGGCTGGTTTCGAACTGGAGAGAATGTTTTGTTAGTAAGTGTTGACAAGCGTTGGGATGGCAATGGGATTTCACAACGTACGTATCATATCCGCAGCAAATTCCGTAAGACCACAGAAGATAGTAGTAACCACTGTAATAGAACATGTAGCTTCCTTCGCTTGGTCTTGTGCCTTCATTCTTGAATTCGATGTTGGTGGCCCCGGTTGCAACCTTTTTAGCATCGGCATTGAGTCCAGCTTGGTAGATGCCTCCCCAGAAAGATCCAAAGTTCAGGTAGTAGCTGCTGCCGACTGTGACCAAGTTTCCATCGATGGCATTATATGCGCTCCCAGCCTTGGAAGTGACGCCTGTGGTGCCCAAGTCGGTCCAGGTTCCTGGCATCATAGTGGAAGACGTAGCGAGTCCGATCTGGCTGACTTGCGAACCGAAGGTCGAGACGGTGTAATACATGTAATAAAGATTCCCAACTTTGTTCACATCGGGTGCCTGGGGGTGAAACATATCAGTATTGGGATTTCAACATCGGAGCAGAAGACTTACCCAGAGATCAGTATTACCGGCTTGGTTGATGATGGAGCCACCAGACAGAGCAACACCTTGAATGGTCCATGGTCCAGCTAAGCTAGTCGCGGTAACGATCTCAATCGACCCTCCAGTGTTGAACTTGAAGTACAACCCATCACTAGACCGTTGAATAACAGCCGGGTCATGAGCCCAACAAGCTCCAGAACAAGCCCCCGGATCAGAATAAGCTTGAACCAACGAAGCCAGCGAGAGCGAAACCAGCGAGAGGGACTTAAAGAAGGACAACATATTTACAAGAAAAGAATGTGATGGTGGAGAAAGGATCCAAACTCAAAACGAAGGAACGTCCACCCACCATTTACTTATACAAAGTTTCAGATTTGAGGGGTGGCATTGTTTACATGAAGCACCCATTCGTGGGAATTTGCCATCCCAGGAAAGTGGAAGGGCAACTTCCTTGTGGGCCGCTGTTCTCTCCCACAAGAGTCTGGCAATGGGAGCTTCGGGGGCATTTATGTCTCGCGAATTCCGGCAAGTGCACGTTGCCTGGGGTGTACTCGTCCGCAATAAATGCGTCCGGAGGGGGTATGGGTCTTTGTGGGGTACAGCAAAGGTTAATTAGAGCCAGAGAGACTTGCGATTGGAAGGGATTGGAATTAAGATTGTTGGCTTTGTGGGTATAGGTGAGGGTATTCTGGAGAGCGGGCATTTGAAAGCATTCCTTGCGTCGTCTCTACTTTTGTATGCTTGCCAGTTGAAAGACAAGTTCAGATGAAGAGCTTGACAGCACCTTAGTGGTGTTCAGACGAACTCTTATTGACTGACATCTTGACACATTGTGGAAGTGCCGTCTGCTTCGTTATTTTGGCAAGTACTTTGTCAGTTCATTTGTTAAAGTACCGAGAGCAAGATGAGATGGTCGCAAGTGTTAGTTTCTGTTTCGGACAGGGCTCGAGACGCACCATTTGATGAGGCGAAAAAGAGAGGCGATGAAGATGGCAAAAGAAGAAAACACAAGCACCGCATCCCTCTCCAATCTCGCAACGAGTATTCATCGAATTCCCCAGTTCACAGCATTGTACCTTCAATCACTCACGCCATGCCGGTGTGGCAACGCCACAGGCAACACACAAACTCGAGGAATTGGGGCATCGGAGAAGGCCAAACAAAAAGGGGGTCACGAGAGAAACCTCGTCTCAAGAGTGTGGAGTATGGCTTAGGTAAATTAAAGATTTGTTGAAAACTCCAAACAGTTCATCCGTATGAGAAGCTAACGGGGGCAGGGCAGGGGATGGACATTATCCTTTGAAAACCAAGAACCGGGGGATATTCCACCAAGGAAGTTGTTCTTGCGTTGTCTTCTGACTTGAGTTTAGTTGTTGGAGTGGAAAAACGAAAATGGAAATCAGGCGAGAAGAGAGAGACGACAGAGACGACAGAGGTATTGCAGCATTTCCGAGAGGAGGTAAAAAAGCGAACTAAGTATGATGAGCAACCATACCCTTCCTCTCCCTCTCTGCACAACCGCCATCTCGCAACGAAAGAAAGATAGAATGCATCGTACTTCGTATTCTACAAGTTACAGCAAAACAAAAGTGGGACCCGAGAGATCTCCGACATGTTTGATCTCCCGGAATAAGGTAGTGCGGGGAAGAACGATTTGAACGATAACCCATGCTCTAGCGAAGCTTTCCAGGCTTCTGATTCGTGAATAATTCTTTCATTTTAGGTCCAGTGATCGTTTGCCGGAGGAGAAAGGACAAGGTAAAAACGAATGGAAGGGTAGGCCCGTTGTAACCTTCTTTTTTACATGCGCTCGAATGACGATGGGGGTTTCGGGTTTATCGTATTCGGCCATGTTTGCTGTGTGACTTGAGGTGGTTTTCGTTGCCACAGCCAAGGACTGTGCTGTGTCGAATTGATGAAGGTAGGACGAGGTACAGCATGATGTTGAGTTTTGGGTATTTCTTTTTGACGCCACTTTTGGTTATCTTGCGCACTTTCCTCGGGTTGTTCCGTCCTTGTGTTTGATTTGTTTCCTACTTGTGATGCTCCGCCACCAACTTCCTCTCCAAAACCTTGTTTCAGTAAGCCGAAAGGAGCCAACCAACAAGAGGGGCTCACGACGGGCAGTAAACAATTCTCACTGTTCTAACTTTCAAGTGCAATTTGAGTAAATATCCTAAGGGTTTAGAACAATATGGCTCGTTGACCTAGAACCTTTGGAACAATCAGTTTCGATTATCTTAGAAATGTGGAACAAACGAGTTTCAATCACAAGACGGAATCAATGGGAAATCATAAGATATCTCATTTTAAATTCAAATTGCAAATATGAGCAGTAACTTGGTTGTAATCTATTTAGTTGCGACCCCATGCTAGCAAAAAATGCGGTCTAAAGTACGAGCGCCACGATAGATGCAAAAGGGGCAGTTGAGTTAACCCGGGTATATAAATGCAGGAGAGAGAAAATAAGAAATGGACCCTCTCAGTTCCCTAGAGGCAAAGTCTTGGACCCAGTATTCCCGGCAACCCCCAACATCTGCCCGCTAAACTCCCCAACACCACCCCATTTATCACCACTCCCATAATCACCTAGACAAACATTAGCATATACCCCATCATTTCCAGTGGAATAAACTTACAATACCACAGAATATT
Source organism: Calycina herbarum (assembly GCA_001414485.1). NCBI lineage: Eukaryota > Fungi > Ascomycota > Leotiomycetes > Helotiales > Pezizellaceae > Calycina > Calycina herbarum. Next base: position 140,281 of record LLEY01000114.1, read on the forward strand.
CGTCAAAGTCTTCACGCAATTCGAAATGGTCTGTTTCTTCTGCTCGTCCGTATCGGCTTTCGCTTGATTATAATCCCTTACGATCCCCTGGAATTCCACCAGTTTCGAAGATTCGTACCAGGCTTTTCCATCGATTGGATAGTCCTTGAGCATGCTAACACGCGAATTGCTGTAGGTATAGTCGCTTATCCATTCGGTGCAGAAGGTGTTGATGGGTCCGTTGGCGTCGTTTCCGTTGAAGGAGGTCAGACTGCTTGGGGTGTTGGGGCCGTGGCATTTGAGATTTGCGGGTTTATTTGGATCGACTGGCTCCGGTGTAGGTGTTGGAGCTGAGGATGTGCTGCTTGGTGTTGGTGTTGGGGGAGGGTTTGATTTCGTTGATGTGCTTGGTTTTACTGTGGGGGGCGAGATTGATTTCGTGGATGAAGTAGGGCTTGGTTTTGTCGTGGTCAGAGAGGGTGTAGAGGTTGGCTTTGTCGCAGAAGAAGAGCCTGCTTTCGTGGTAGAAGCAGAGTTTGACTTCGTGGCCGAAGAAGTAGGAGTTGAAGTTTTGGAAGCCGACGAAGATTTGCTACTGATCGGGCACGAATCTCCAGGAGCACGCTTCTGATTACTCGTGCAAGGAATCCAGTTGTCTTCACCGATGAGTTTGCCTTGAGTGTAAACTTGCCACACATGTCGCGGTGGATCCCATTCATCCTCCCAATTATCCGGGTTCTCGTTCTGGGCGTTGCTGTACATTATCTAGGCAAGTGTCAGTCCAAATGTATGATGGAGAGGTTTGCTTGTAAGGGAAATAGGCTTTCTTCCGAGTGCACCTGACAGATATTGTTCGAGAAGGGTTGGAAGTTTTAGTTTGTTCGAGAAGATTTGGGATAATCATCAAGTTGACTTTGCAAACCTTCTCAAACAATATTTGTAATCGCTTTAAACACTTTGAAGAAGTAATGGAGGCGGGGTTGCTCGTGGAACAAATCCCAGACATCTGACTTACAATTGCTTTCCCATAGACGTTACTATTCAGAAGATTCTCATCTCGCTGTCTCTGGTAGACAAAGGTATCAATAGGAACCCCTGGAAGCATTCCATTCAACAATGTTGTAATCTGAGAAATTCTTCCGGGATACTCAGGCGGCCAGTTACCGTTGTCGGCTGCGCCAGGGCCATTCAAATTGTTATCCTGGGTCGTCGTTGTCATAATATAAATCTTTGCAGTGCCGCTATCATCGAAAGAAGCTCGATGAGATCCGAGATCAGTATTTAAGTAATCGAGCACATCAGCCTGGAACCTGTCATTTGCTCCTGTAAAAGAGAAAGCGGGAGTTTCCCAGAAGTGACTTGCCCAAGCTCCTTTGCGAGAGACGACAATAACTGAGGTACAACCCTCCAGACCAGAAACATATATATTGTGCTCCGCGTTGTCGAACGTGATGAATTGGGAGGATGATACACCAGTAGCTGATCTAGATGCAAGTTCGACTTTAGCTGTGTTTCCAGCGCCCTTCACTTCATTGAAAAGATCTGGAAGACCGTCTCCCATCGGGACGTTACGTTTCTTAAGCATGGCCCCATATTGGAATAAGTTGCCGATCTCTCCCTTGGGTTTGTTTGAAGTGGTGGTGGGTGCAGCTTCACGACCAGCTAGACAAGCTGTGCAACCAAATGAGCATTGTGCCCCAGATACTGATGAGGAGCTGGACTTCGAAGTCGACGTTTTCGAAGCTGTTGAGGTGTGAGACTGAGAGTTTTGTTCGGTAGTTGGGTTATCTCCGTCATCACCTCCCTCTCCACAACCAAATACACAACCCCCGCCAACAGGAGGAGGTCCTCCGCCGCCAACTGGCCCTGGCGGTGGTGCGATTGGAGGGGGAGGAGGCGGTGGGAGTGGAAAACCTGGAGGTAGGATAGGTACAATCCAGATAGGGGCTCCAGACGAATAGGTCGCGGTCGTAGTCGTCTGAGAGTTGGACTCGACTATTGTCGTTGGTTTGGTAGCAGTAGTCGAGACATAAGTCAAACTGTATGTTGTACCCGAAATTACTGTAGGTATAACTCCAAATGGAACAGTAGGAGTAGAAGCGGTTGATTTGCTGGTGGTGACTGATACAGTTGAACTATTGCCAAAGGGAGCCGGAGCTCTTGGTCTGTAATTGCCAGATTGTGGGGCGAACCTAGGAGTAACCTTTGCTGCTACGTAAGGAGCATGTTCTCCGGGTGCTGGTCGGGCACCAGGTAAGGCAAAAGCATGTTCAAGGAGGGTCGAAGAAAGGAGAAGAAAAGAGCCCGCAAAGCTTGTAAAGACAGTGGTGGGTAACATTTTAGCAGAGTCCCAATTGCATCTGCTACAGTATGAGGAAGGAAAAACGAAGAACAAAAAGAGAAGATGAAGCTTTTAACACACACAATGTGAACCGCGAAAGCTCGTATATATGAGACATTTTAGAATAAGCTTATAGAGATCAACCTTCAGCCCGGGTGGCTTGAATCCTTCGTCCAGAACTCCTGCAGTGTTTTGGTTTGCGGTTCCATAACTCAACAGCCTTCTTGTGCTACTCAAGGAGGGCGGGAGGAGTAACAGCCAGTCTCTCCAAACTAAAAGTGGAGTCCTTCAAATGGGCATAAAAACTCTGGGGGATTTAACAAGGTGCAATACCTCAGGGTAAGAAGAAGCCGTTCCTAATTTCGGCAAGTAAACAAACGAAAGGAAAAGCAGCCATTCTTTGGGGCATCTGACATGGTCCTTGGGGTTTACAAGAATCCATTAATTTCATCAATAGCCTATCGTCACTGTCAGCGTGGCTATGGCAGCAGATCTGCGTTCCGCCCTTCCTTCAGAGTTCAGCCGCAGAGCCTCGTTTCATCCCCTATTTTTGGCCTGTACTCACCATGTAAGTAAAGCCTCGAAGAACCAAATCGAAAGTTTAGGACTACCAACTCTTGTTATTCCTCATGATTGCGATTCACCTAAAACCATCAAGTTAATTAATCCAGGACGTCTGGCACAATATCGTCTAATGGGTATACGTAAAAGGATGACTCGAACTTTTACCTATGTAATTGGTACAAGCAACACCGTGATGTGCTGATACGGCCACATAGACAGTTCCTCCATAAAAAACCATCCTCTATCAGCTAACTGTGGCCTCAATCAACCGTAGGTCCAAAGACGAAGAAAATCAAGTCGCAAACATCCGCTGAGATGCCTTTTCACACCTGCCCCGCTGCCCCGCTACCCCAAACCCCACCACAAGCCCCTCTAGTCGCCCACAACGGGTGTTATCCCTTATGTCCCAGGCTCTGTCTGTGGCCCTCCGCTCGCAAGCGACGAACGCTTATCGTATGCCCTCGAGCACGGCGCGAAAGTGCCTAGCTAGTCGGATCTCGGCGTCGAGAAGCCCTCTAAAGAAACCCTCGAGATCCTACTCGCGCATTGCTGGGACATGAACGCGCGACGCGTAGGAGGGAAGCCATTTCTGTGGCAGGTGGTTCAAGATGGAGACTTGGTCGCAAGGTGTTTGGAGAGCGGCGCGACACTGGTGCCCAAGGATTTGCACATTGACGAGGAGCGAAGAAGAGATTGTTCCTCCATACTGGAAAGTTCTGCGTCGCAGAGCATAGTGTCGACATGTCACATTTGCACATTTGAGCTGTTGGAGAAGCAAAGGTGCAACATTAGGGCGAAGAACACTACACTTTGCGGGCAAGGCGGCAAGGTGGCACGGCGGGGAACCTGAACCCAACACCGAAAGTAGATCGCATGGTGATGGTTGTTCATATTGTAGGCAACCTTGGGGTTGATCTAAATGCCCTCGACCAACCGCTGGGCTATTCTTTGGGTAGAAAGGTGCAAATCCTGGTTTAGTTATGGATGTTGTGTAGTACTCCGTAGAGAACTGGAAGAAAAAGGAAATAATTACATTCGTTGTGAGTTTTCGTTTTCTGGTTACACATTTCGTCAAGATTGACAAGAAGTAACCTCGAGTACCCTCTTGTCTTACTGAGGTTTCCGGAGAGGGCTTTCTCTCCCCGACCTTGATTTTAATTGAATTATATCGTGCTTTTCAGGTCCACCTTTACCAAAAAAGAAACAATCCAGATATCCCATATTCATGCTCCTGCCTTGCTCCTCGATCATTTCTACTTGATTTTCTTATCCAAAAGATCTACCCACCTTCCAAGATCTCGCTCATAGAAATGGTGGTTGTACTTGGTGTACGGTTCAACCAAGCGCTTGTATATTTGTGAATTCCGGTAATAGCCGCTCTCGGCAGATATTGCTATTATTTTTCTAGAACTTTCTTACTAAATAACTGCTCCTTGATATCAGCATAAGCACTTGAATTATACCTCAAGCCCTGTTTTGTTAACTGAAAGCCACATCAAAGGTTGAAGATGGGTTCCAGAAAATGACTGCTAATTAGAAGCAAAAGCACGAGTATAAAACGGGTCAGCAGTAACAGTCCGTCATAGGAGATCGGATCGAGTTCACACCCAAATGAGACTCTTTCTACGGTAAATGATGGGCGGTGAACGCTTGATCATTGGCTGATTATTCACTCCGGAAAGAAAGGAGTCAACTGGTCCACTTTTAACTGTGGCGCGTAGGTGTGGCTCAACGTCATACCCAGGTCTTCCTTGGAACTTGGCTTTCACTCAGAACCAAGAAAGTTTTTAGGCTAGCAGCGAATCCAATCAACGAGCTCCCTCGTGTCCCAGAAGAAGATTTATGGAAGAAATTACTGGGCCCTGTCTTACTTTGCTTGCTACTTTGTGCCTCTCAGGCATAAGAAAATCCTCCGGAGAGAGGTCCGGAATAATCAGTGTACATCATAATTTGGCAAACGACGTCAGCCATAAGTCTGTTCCATAAAAGCTCCCTCCACGCTCCAACCTTTACCTTTGGCAAGTGAATCGAAAATTCAATGAACAGTAACTTTCCCATAACTGCCGAGTCTCTTTGTTAGGCGACTCTTGCCAAATCTGCTCACTTGGAAGTCCGTACCCGATATTGTTGGTATTTATATCACACCACAAACCAACCACCTGCCGTACACCCGACATTGATCAACCCAAAACCCAAACCCAAAACACTTACAACCACTCTTGAACAACACAAATTACGAACACAAACATGGATCCTACACAGAAATCCCCAGAGCGAGCCTTTGCTCTTCAAAAATATCTTCTTCTTCACTCCCAACACGATGCGCTCCAAAAACACCTGCAACAAATTTCAAGCTCTTTGCCCGGCACCTCTACAAACTCTCCCTCCCAATCCCCAGACGGATACCGACAATCCTCAAGATCATCGTCATCGGAATCCGAAGAGAATTTTCAACTGGCATCTGAACCACCCCCAGGTTATCGACATCACCATCGGGGAGGCAGCATCCCCGCTTCAAGATTTCGACAACGCCCAAAGTTGATGACACGAAGATCATCACTCCCGACCGTCATCGACGAAAGCCTGCTCGTCGAAATCGAGGAAGACCAAGCAAAATTGAACGACGTCAATCAACAAATCAAATCCACCCTTACGGCTCTCCTCAATTGCGAGAGCGTACGAGGTGATAAGAGGTACCGGATGTGGGTTCAGACGAGATTGATGGATGCGGAGAAGGAGTTGAAGGATAACAAGAGTCGAACGTGCGAGCGGCGAAAAAGCATAGATGTCAACGGTATGGAATTTTGAGGGGTCGATGGTACTGGGAACCTTGGGAGGATTGGAGGATTCATGGAGTTTTTCTTTTTGGCATCTGGTTACGCCTGCATCTGGTAGAGCCAGGTTGGGCATTTGATTCTTTAGCGTGGGACTTTAGGGATGGACGGCTTTACGATTACAACGATACCCAGGATTCAGTTCCTTTTAGTAGATGCATGCTTTTTTAATACAACGTCTTGTTGCTCCTGTCATTTTTCCGTCTGTTTCGTGTTTCGGCGACAGATGCTGGTGATTTCGGTTGGGTGAGATTTTGGAGGTCAGTGGTTGGGGCAATCCCCTAATCCTAACTGACTCCAAATTTCGCTAATCATTGTTCAGTCGTGTAACTTCTGTTCCAATCTCATTCTCTGGAGATTACGAAGTCTGCCGGTGGGATATACTTTTCCATGGAGAGAGCATTTGCTGATGGGGATTCCGACTCTTTTGAGGGTTTGCATCAGCCACACGCCAAGCCGAGCACATGTCAAAAATGGTGTTGCTCGCAGCCACTTTCTCTACTGAAAATGGACTAGCATACCCCACCAGAGACGGAAACATGTTGCAATTGGCGGTTTCATCTGTTGTGAGAACCGGACGATCAAGTATCCGTGCTAAAACGCGCGTGGATTTTGACTCGTAAACTGCTTCATTCCTACAATTGTTGTCACTTTAATTTCTTTCTTGGTGTAGTATAGAGTACTTCTGCCCTCACTGTTTCCTCTAGCCAGATTCTAGAGTTCCTGATCGATACCTCTGTTATCAACCTAATTCCCCTCTCTGTCTTTACCATATAGAAGACTTGAAGTCCATTAATCATGTCCTCTTCTGAGAAGATCACTCTTCCTCCCACCCAAAAGTCGGCCCTCTTCTCCTTCATCAAGGTCAGTACAAAAGTACAATCCTAGTCCTGTTACACAATGTCCAGTTCCACGACACAATCTCTTATTACACCGGACGAACTGACTCTTTGGCAATTCAGTCGATAGCTTCATTCAAAGGCGACCTCTCTTCCCTCACCGCCCCTCCCTTCCTCCTATCTCCTCAATCGGTTACCGAATATTCCGCCTTTTGGGCGGAACACCCAAGTCTATTCGTCGCTGCCTCTCACGAAGACGATGCCCAGAAGCGCTCATTGTGTGTCCTGAAATGGTTCTTGAGTACGCTGAAGGAGCAGCATAGCAGTAAGGATGAAAGCGGGAAGCGAAAGCGGAAATTGAAGCCTTTGAATGCTTTCCTTGGAGAGCAATTCTTGGGGAAATGGATTGATGATTCGGGAACGACAGAATTGGTCTCGGAACAAGTTAGCCATCATCCGCCTGCCACGGCTTTCAATTTGTGGAATAATGATCATGGAGTTCGGGTATGTTTCGGAATTCGATTCCCTTTATATAGCACTTTGATCTAATACTCTGCAGTTGCAGGGATTCTTAATACCAAAGGTTTATTTTAGCGGCACTGTCAACATAGACCGTAAAGGTTACGGAATTATGCATATCGATAAATACGACGAGGACCACTTGGTAACAATGCCAAAAGTACACGTCGAAGGACTTGTTACTGGTGCACCATCACCAGAGCTTTCCGGGACATCTTACATCCGAAGTAGCTCAGGATATACCACGAAAATCGAATATATATGCAAGGGGTGGATCAGTGGAAAGAGAAATGGATTTGTGGCGACTATTTTCCCGGACGACGAGGAGAACGAGCCAATATATATCGCAGAGGGTATCTGGAGTGGGACATATATGATAAAGGAGGTCAAGACCAACAAAATCTTGGAAACTTTTGATATCGACACAATACCAAAAATCCCTCTGACTGTTGCCCCCCTCGAACATCAACACCCATTAGAGTCACGCCGTGCATGGAGACATGTCGTGGATGCAATCAACGAAGGAGACATCTTCGCCGTCGGCCACGAGAAATCGAAAATCGAAAACCAGCAGAGACATATGAGAAAAGTAGAGAAGATCGAAGGAAGAGAATTTCCCCGGAAATACTTCAAACGCGTTCAACGAGATCCAGTAGCTGAAAAGCTGGTAACTGGGTTAAAGGGGACCTCGATGCTTGCAGAAACTGATGCGCATCAGATGGTATGGATTTGGGATGAAGATGAATACCAACAAGTGCAAGAGAATCTTAGAAATGGGATCAAGAGTCCGACACATGCTCGGTTTGATTCTGGGATTGCGGGGATTGCGGGGATTGATATTGGTATGACAATATCATCATAATGTTCTAGGCCTGGGGCCTTTTTTAAACTGGAGTTTTGGGATGGGAGTACCCGCATGACAAAATCAGTCACGAGAAGGAGTTTTTTGTGCCCGCGCTAGATGTCTATGGGCTAATGAGAATGAATATAACATTTTACGACACTGCATATCGCTCTTCTTTTTAGCATTGGTCCTGTGCACAATTTCTGGGTTGTGGTGAGGTGAGTTGTGGAAAGTATTGGGTACCCCGCCTCACCTCCAACCACCCTCAACTTTTGACAACCTTCATATTCAATATTAACACCAATGCAGATACATACGACCATAGACTGAGAAGAATTGGGCTAAGTCCTCGCTCTACGTGGACACAAGCCTCAGATAAGAACAATCCTTAGATAGCCTTTTCCAAGTGTTTCAATTCTTATAATTTTCTAATATGTTGTTGTTGTGATGCGGGCAGTTGAAGTTTAGGACAGGGATAAGGGGGTTACAATACTCAACCGCTGTACCTCCGTAAGTGAGCCGTTCCACTCCACAAAAACCACTCAGTTTTACACTAACTGTATACAGCGCGGGGTTATGTGGGCATTAACACGTGATAACAAACGTGATCAACGCCAAATGCGGTAAAGCGTACTTCAGTAGCTGCGCTAGACTCCAAGTATATTTTGTTTGAAATTCTCGTTCCTATATACAACTTCCCTACAACAACTCTCCTATGATTCTCTACGTTCTATATAGCGAACAACTTATTATGCCTTCTTTATACTAAGAGCCTTTCTTATCACCAGCTCTCTCTATTAAAGACGAACGGATCATCTTTACTATCTCTGATTCCCTTAACAGACTCTACAGGCAAGCGATACCTATATATTATTAAGAGATAGTTAAAGTTAAAATAAATATCTATTTAAAGAAGGAATAAATCGAGTTTCTTATACTTCTTATAATATATATCTAGTATCTTAACTTTAATAGATTTAAGTGCTTTAACCTTATAAGACTTAGAAGCGTCTAGTATACTAACGTTATCGTCGTTCCTAGCTGATTATATACTAGTAGGTGTTTCTTTAGTAATACTTCTAGATACTCTTATAACGTTAACTCGACTAGTATTTAAGCTAGCAGCGGCGGGGAGGGGTTACTAGAGCTATAGCGACTAAACTTCTAAGTAAGTACTTAAAGTATAACGAAACTTAAATAAACTAAACAAAGGTAACTAAGTCTCGATAGTTAGTATACTAGTAAGAAGTATAGATACGTCTATATATTTACTTAGAAGTAAACTCGTTACTTATATTAAAGATATTAAACGATATAATAAGATTAATAACTAAAGTTAAGTACGAAGCTTCTATCTAATAGCAGACGTGCTAGTCTTATATAGAACCTTCGTACTTCCTAGCTGCTATAGTCGACCTGTTTAACTATAGTCGACATAGTCGACTTGTTAGCTATGTCGCTTACTTGCTTATTACGTGATTATAACCAACTCCTAATAGTGAGATCCTGGAATCTCTAAATACCTTCGTACTACGGATTCCCTCCTATGTTATCTTCTATTTCCTAGACGTCGTGTCTTATTCTATTAGAGCGCTGTCTAGACTACTTACTACGTGAAACGTGATTCGTAATAAGCTCTACTACGTAATCAACGGTATCGAAGAGGATAAGAGATAAGATAACGTAAGAGCTAATAGATTTAAGAGAGTTAGAAAGGAAATAAAGAATAATAGAGAAGAGAATAGATAGAGAATAATAGAGAAGAAGAGGAAGAGTAGTATAACGAAACTTAAACTATCTAATAAAGGTAATCGTTTCGAAGGTTAGTATACGTATAAGAAGTATAGATACGCCGATGTGTTTACTTAGAAGTAAACTCGTTACTTATATCAAAGATGTTAAATAAGATAATAAGATTAATAACTAAAGTTAAGTACGAAGCTTCTATTTAATAGTAGACGTACTAGTCTTATATAGAACCCTTCGTACTATCTAGATCTCTATATAAGCATAGATCCCTAGATCTCTACAGATCCTCTACGGGATCTAATAGAATATATTATATAACTTCTAATAGTTGTTACGGACCTGGCCACCGCCGAGCACGTGACTCGCGTACGGCTGCTCGCCGGCGTCTGTAAAGCCTGCTATTCCTAGCCTGGCCTAGAACCATTCCTACCTAGGCTAGGAACTATTTCTACAAACGGATCGACATTCCTATAACTTATCGATTCCTTGGCTATCTCTATATTATAGGACCTCTAGAAGTCTCCTCTTTTCTTCTCTTCTCTTCTATAGCTTTAGATCTTTAATTAAACCACCTCTTACTTCTCTAATTATCCGCTATACCTGTGTATACTATAGGTAAGGATAACTACTAGAGGGCTAGCAGTTTAGGTTTGTTATATTATCTAAAGCTCTCTTCTTCTCTCTATTTACTACTGCTCTTAGGAAGGATTAGAATATCTGTTGCGATTCTAATACGACACCTACGGTCTATATAGACCGCCTGTAGATACTACCGGCGCCTTATATAGCCTTGCATACCCGCGCCTACCACCGTATATAAGAGCCTGGGGCTCTTCTACCTATACCCTCTGTCCTTATAACTAAGTCGTCTACAACGATGTCTGCTGACTAGCCTACGGACGCTTAATAGCTTGCTATAGCCCTGAAACAGGTCCGCCTACTGCGAGAACAACTGGACGATGTCCGTACCTCTCTGCGAGGGAATACCCTGTCTAAAACTAGATAACATAGGTCGTTTACGGTCAAGCTTAAGGATACTGAGCCTCTAACAGATAGCTCGTCTCTAACCTTCGACAACTAGAAGATCTAGATTAAGGATAAGTTCCTTATTAACGCCTCTATATTTAAGCTAGAGGAAGCAAAGATAGCTTACGTTTTTAACTATATAGCTGATATTACTTAGAAGTATCTCGTGCCTTGTTACTAGAAGGGACCTAAGCCGTTTCAGTCTATAAAAGAAATGATCGTATATCTTACAGATATTCTAGAGAACCTGTTTAAAGTGTAGGACGCCTGTATTAAATTCTACTGGCTTGTTATAAGAGATAACGAGACTTTCGTAACCTTCTATACTCGCTTCTTATACCTTATAGGCACTAGACAGATCCTAATAGACGACTTATAGCCCGACTTATATAATAAGCTTATACCACCTCTATAACAGTCTGTCTTACTATTCTTAGACGTCTTACTTATAAGTACGGCCCTAGTAAACAAGTGTCGACTTGTTAATAAGAACTTATAAAGACTTCAGCTCTGTAGAAGCAACTTATAGACCGCTCGTCTCACCCCCTAGCCTGTAACTGCTACTACTACCTCCCGCCTAGCTGGAACTTTTACTACTACTTAAACTACGTTCTATACAACCTCCCCTACCCCGGCCCCCCGCCTTTATAGACTATCACGTGAACCAACGCCTGCCTATAAGGAACTAGACGACGCCTGCTTCAAGTATAAGAGAACTAGGCACTATGCCCGCGAATGCCCTAAGAACTCTAAGCCTATTATAGACGTTAATAAGCTTGTAGAGCCTACGTCTAACTTAGAATAGTTGGAAAACGACCAAGTCTAGGGAAAGTCTCCCCCCTAGGCTTGCTTTACCGAGGTCCTGGCCAGTTAGCTATCGATCTAAGTCAGCTACTTAGAGGAAAACAGTTCACAGTCTCTTATAACTTAGTCTATAATAGATACAGATTTAAAACCTCTGCTCTAGCTGATACTAGAGTAAACAGCTTTATACTTATTAGTACAAAGTTCGCTTAGGAGCTGGCTTACTTCTTCTCTTTAACTATTTATACTCTTCTTACTCCTATTATAGTTCGCGGCTTTAATAGACAGAGTCGACAGTCCGTAGACTGCTATATTATTCTTCACTTATATATAGACGGCTGTAAACAGTATAACGTCTCTATAGTCCTCCTTAATACTAGCTATTAGGACCTTATTCTTAGGTGTATATAGTTTAACTAGCTTAACGTATAACTCAACCCCTGTCAGCGATAACTTATATAGCTCGCGGATCTCCCTCCTTCTCCTAACCTTGTCTAGCTATGCCTCCTAGATCCTAGGATCCTATAGACTCGGCCTTTAAACTTAGATTACTAAGCTAACGCAGATCGCCGCGATTAGGCCTTAGAAGAACAGGTTATATACAAATACTAGGAAGACCCGCAACTGTCTATAAGCCTTGTCGACGAGCTGCCAGTCCCTCGGATCCTAGCGCGCCTGCCTACTATACCCCTAGCCATACGTTATAGCGAGTACTAGGACTGCTAAAACAACTTACGAAATATAAACCGCGCCCTTACAGGTTTAGATATCTATAAAGCCTCTATAGCGCGCCTAAAACGTGTACGCCTCGACCTGCCACCGGTAGACATCGCTGTTATCGGTGCTGCTATATATCGCTGTAACCTATAAGACACTGAAGCTACAGCCTTTAGTACCTCTCTTTATAAGATCGATTACTTAATAGAAAAAAAGCTTATGGATTAAAAAGACGACTTACAAGTCTAAGAAAGCCTCCCTAGAGCCTACTAGGATCTCGTAGACGTTTTCTCCAAAGCTGCGTCTAATACTCTTCCCCCTCGTCGCCTATACAACTATAAGATTAAACTTATAGATAGGAACGTAGACGACTTATCCTATAGCCCCCTCCGCTACTAGTTAACGGACGAGCTCCGGGCTATAAAACAATACCTTGTTAAGAACCTTTATAAAGGTTTTATTAAGGCTAGCCAAGCCCTCTTTATAGCCCCGATTCTCTTTATTAAGAAGTCTAACAGCTCTCTATAGTTCTATATTAATTACTATAAGCTAAATAACCTAACCTATAAGAACTAGTATCCTCTTCTATTAATCGACGAAACTCTTACTCGTCTAAGCAAGGCTCGTATCTTTATAAAGCTAGACATATAATAAGCTTTTCACCAGATTTGGATTAACCCTAAGTCTAAGGAACTAATAACGTTCTAGACCTGTTACAGAGCCTATAAGTGTAAAGTTATACCTTTTAGACTAACTAACGGACCTATAACATATTAACGGTTTATAAACGACGTACTCTTTAACTATTTAGACAACTTTTATACTATCTATCTTAATAATATTCTTATTTACTCTAAGAACGAGCTAGACTATTAAGAACACGTCTGTAAGGTCCTTTTACAGCTTTATAAAGCTAGCTTATAAGCTAATATCAAGAAATCTAAGTTTAACGTTACTTATATAAAGTACCTAGGCTTCTATATAAGCACTAATAGGATTAAAGTAGACCTAGAAAAGATAGAAACGATCTATAACTAGAAACGTTCTATTATAGTCTGTAGTGTTCAGTCCTTTCTTAGCTTTTATAACTTCTACTAGAAGTTTATTCTTAACTATAGATAAGTTGTACGCCTGTTAACGGCTCTAACTTGTAAAGACCAGCCGTTTTAGTAGACACCTGCTTATTAGAACGCCTTCTCCGAGCTGAAGGCCTAGCTTATTAATACACCTCTTCTTATATACTTTAATCTGTAATATAAGTCTATAGTTAAGACTAATTCCTCTAACAGCGTTCTTAGCGGTATACTCCTTCAGTTACAGCCGAGTTAAGAGTAGTACTCTGTAGCTTACTTCTCTAAGATAATAATACTTACTAAGATTAACTACTCGATTTATAATAAAGAGATACTAGCTATTATACGTTCTCTAGAAGCCTGAAAACCTAAGCTTGAAGGGTCTCTATACTAGATATAGGTCGTTTTAGACTATAAAGCTCTTGAGTACTTTATAACAACTAAAGCCTTATCTGGCCGACAAGCCTGCTAGGCTAAAACCCTCTCTTGATTTAACTTCCTACTTACTTATAAGCCTAGTAGCTAGAATCGAGCAGATTCTCTTACTCGCCGGGACTAAGAAGTAGATAGTTAAATAGTAATAAAGATATCTACTTATACGTAAGTCCTCTTATAGCCTAAGAATCTCGACTCGCGGATTATTATAGACCTAGACTTAGACCCTTCTATAGATATTACACCTATTAGAGTAGCCGACGGACTATATAACTTAATTAACGATATTCTATAGGCTAATCGTACGAGTATAGGCCTTAACGCTCTCCGCTAGTACGCTACGAATAAACGCCCTAGCTAGATAACCTATAACAGCCTTCTACTATACTAAGAACGGCTTATCCTATCTAAGGACGACGATCTCAAAGTACGCTTACTAAGCAAGGTTTATAATCAAGTCTCGGTAGCCTACCCTAGATAATCTAAGACTCTAAAGCTAGTTATAGACTGCTACTACTAGCCGTACCTTTGTTTAGATATATAATAATTCGTCTATAACTGCTAGACCTACCGTCGCTCTTATATACTACGAGACCGCCCCTCTAGACTCCTTAACCCCTTACCTATCCCGGATCGCCTATAGTAATATATATTAGTTAATTTTAAGGAATTCCCTTCTAATAAGTCTAGGATAGATATAATTATTATCTTTATCTACTAGCTAAGTAAGAGATCTGTCTCTATCTCTTATCTAAAGACTACAGACGTAAAAAAGACTACGCGGATCTACCTTAACCGTATATAGCGCTATTATAGACCGTCAGATACTATTGTCTCTAACCGCGGTCTGTAATTCGTCTTAGAGTTCTAGTAAGAGTTTAACTAGATCCTAGGGACTAAGATTAAGCTATTTACAGCCGTATATATATAAACCGACGGTTAAACTAAGAATATAAACTAGTAGATTAACTAACGCCTTTGCCTATTTATAAACTACTATTAGGATAACTAGTCTAAACTAATACCGATTATAGACTACGCTTAAGCTATACTTCCCTAGGACTCGACGACTCTTCCGTCTATATAAATCGAGCTTAGTTATATGCTACATACTAGCTTTGATTAGGTCCGCTAGAGCCTAGAAGAGCTAATAAGCGTCTATAAATAGCTTTTACGAGACGAAGCAGTTGCGTACGTAACCTGTATATACAGCGCCTAGGAAACCGCCCGTAAGGGAATCGAGGCTATTTAGGAACGCTAGCGTAAGCAAGTAAACAAGTATCGGCGACCAGTAGACTTTACTATAGGCGACAAGGTCTACGTATCGATAAAGACGTGGAATATAGACCGCCTAAGCTGTAAGCTCGACTAGTAGATAGCTAGTCTATATACAGTCTTAGAAAAGGTTGGAAACGCTTTCTAGGTCGACCTGTCTCCGATAATTAAAATATAGCCTATAATCTTTATAGATAAGCTTCGCAAAGCTCTTAACGATCCGCTACCAGGCTAGCTATAGGAACTAGGACTGCCTATTATAGTTAACGGGTATAACGAATGGGATATAGACCAAGTACTAGCCTCTAGAGGCTATTATAGAAAATTACAATACCGGGTTCAATAGATATAAAGCGAGCCAGACCCGGCCTAGTACCTAGCTTCTGACTTTATAGGCTGCCTACATAAGCTTCAAGAGTTTCACGCTCTAAATCCTTCTCTCCCAGGGCCTCCTAGGTACTTAGCAGAATGGTTACAGAGCTAGGAAGATAGTATAGACGAGCCGGAATATTATAAGGACGAGGATAAATTACCTATAGAGTAGTAGGTTCAGAGCTCGCAGGCGAGCTCTACTTAAAGGGGGGGGTAATGTTACAGACCTGGCCACCGCTGAGCACGTAACTCGCGTATAGCTGCTCGCTGGCGTCTGTAAAGCCTGCTATTCCTAGCCTAGCCTAGAACCATTCCTACCTAGGCCAGGAACCATTTCTATAAACAGATCGACATTCCTATAACTTATCGATTCCTTGGCTATCTCTATATTATAGGACCTCTAGAAGTCTCCTCTTTCCTTCTCTTCTCTTCTATAGCTTTAGATCTTCAATTAAACCACCTCTTACTTCTCTGATTATCCGCTACACCTGTATATACTACAGGTAAGGATAACTACCAGAGGGCTAGCAGTTTAGATTTGTTATAATAGTTATCTAATAGTAAGATCCTAGAATACCTAAATACCTCTGTATTACTAATTCTCTTCTATATTACCTTCTCTTTCCTAGATATCGTACCTTGTCTTATTAGAGCGCTGTCTAAACTACTTACTATATATAATATAATTTATAATAAGTAGGCGATTAATATAAGTGTTACTATTCTAAGTTACTAGAGAATAAAGAGTATCTATTTTCTACTCTCTAAAAAAGCTTCTAACAAAGTTAGAATAAGAACGAGAAGTAGAAAACCGATTATCTTTTTTAGGTATTCCTATATACTTACGGTTAGCCGAGGTCGTGCCGCCTTAGCTAACTAGCACGAGAACGCTAGGGCAGCGTAAGATTTTAGTAAGTTAACCTCTAAAAACAGCGACTAAAACCGCTGAATATAGTAGTTAGTTTACTATCTGTGACAAACCTAATCTGCTAGCCCTCTAGTAGTTATCCTTACCTGTAGTATATACAGGTGTAGCGGATAATTAGAGAAGTAAGAGGTGGTTTAATTGAAGATCTAAAGCTATAGAAGAGAAGAGAAGGAAAGAGGAGACATCTAGAGGTCCTATAATATAGAGATAGCTAAGGAATCGATAAGTTATAGGAATGTCGATCCGTTTATAGAAATGGTTCCTAGCCTAGGTAGGAATAGTTATAGGCTAGGCTAGGAATAGCAGGCTTTGCGGACGCCGGCGAGCAGCCGTACGCGAGTCACGTGCTCGGCGGTGGCCAGGTCCGTAACACTATCTACTTATTAAATTTAGTAATATAAAAGTATTCTTTTATCTTCTTTTAAATAGAAGGCTATAGTTAAATAGATATATTAAAAGAAGAAAAGGCTACTAGCTTTCTAATAATATTTCTTAGGTTATACTTAAGTGTAGAAATATACTAGGCTAAGAAAGAGATAGTATTATAAATTATATATTAGTATATAATAAGTAAGTCTAGGTAGTACTCTAATAGAATAAGATACTATTAAGTAAGTTATAAATAGATAAGAAGACACTTAGAGTAGCTAGGTAATCTAAGGATTTTATTATATATAGTTATATAATAGACTTTAATAGATTCTCTAGAAATCTAAAGAGATTATAAAAGGCTTTAATAATCTACTAAGTTAATAGAGTTATAGCTAAATACTATCTATATTCTATATAAGAAAGAAAGAAAGAAGTTCTAATATAAGATATATAAAAGAGTTTAAATACTAAAGTACTCGCCTATATACTTAATAACGTAGATCCTCTTACTAAGCTCTAAAGACGTAGTCTATAATAGAGATCTAGAGATCTAGAGAGATCTAAGAGAATAAAGGTTCTATATAGACTATTACTTCTACTATTAGATAGAAACTTCGTACTTAACTTAGTTTATTAATCTATTTATACTATTAACTTCTTTAATATAAGTAATAAGTTTACTTCTAAGTAAATAACTTAGTATACCTAAACCTCTTATTATATACTAACCTTCGAGACTAGTTATACTTTATTTAGACTATTTAGATAGTTTTATTATACTTTATACTTAACTTAGTTATTAATCTATTTATCTTATTTAACTTCTTTAATATAAGTAATAAGTTTACTTCTAAGTAAATATCTAGTAACGTGGTTTATTAAGACCGGATTATATTAGAAACCGGATTAATTTTAGCGAATTCCTAACCCCCTTCCTTTATAACGCGTTTTTTCTACTATATATTATATTAGTTATTCTATAAGAATTAAAAATTATTCTAGCTATCGAGGCTATTCGAATATCTAAAAAGCTAAGCCGTCGGAAGGCTATAAAGCTCTATAGAGTGCTCTTTTCTATACTAAACAGTAGAATAAACAGCTGAACTACTCTCTCTAAGCGACGGCTAGCAAACGTTAAATTATCTAAGCTAGAAGAGGAAGTAATTATTCGGAATATACTTAATCTAGATTCGAGAAGGTTTACACCCTAGCTAGGTAGCGTAGAAGATATAGCGAATTATATACTCGAATCGTAAGAGAGAAAACGTGTTAGTAAGCTCTAGATATATCGATTTATATAACGATAACTAGCTCTTAAGACGCGTTTTAATCGCGTTTATAATTTCTAAAGAGCCTTATACGAAGATTCTAAGCTAATTAGCTCGTGGTTCCGACTAGTTAAAAATATAAGAGTAAAATATAGTGTTTTAGACTACGACTTTTATAACTTCGACGAAACCGGGTTTATAATAGATATAATTTACTCTATAATAGTTATAACCTATATAGATCGACGTAGTAGAGATAAGGCAGTTTAGCTAGGGAATCGGGAATAGACTATAGTAATTACTTATATTAATAGTAAAAGCTAGAGTGTCTCTCTATTTCTAGTAGTTAGAGTAAGAACTATCTTTTAAATTAGTATATAGACAGCGGCCTTCTATCTAACTAGGTTATTAAACCGATAAGTAATAGATAGACAAATAATAAGATAGGTCTAGAATAGCTAAAACACTTCGATAAATATACTACTACTTATATAAAGAGTCTATATCGAATACTAGTATTAGATAGATATAAGAGTTACGAATTAGCCGAGTTCTAAGAGTACTATAAGATATATAATATTATAACTCTTAGACTACCTTCTTATTCGTCTTATCTAACCTAGCTACTTAATATTAGATACTTTAGTATATTAAAGCGAGTATATAGTTAATAGATTAAGATATTTATTAAAGCCTATATTAACTATATTACAAAGGTAGACTTCTTTCTAGCCTTTATAGTTATAACGAGTATAGATAGAATAGCTTTAACTAACTACGCCAGCGGGCTAAAAAGGTATAAGAATTAATTAAGAGATTAATTCGCTATTCTACTATATATAGTCTAAGGCGGATCTAAGCTTACCAGAGGTTACCTAGTTAGTTCTATTATAATAGTAGTATATAAGAAATCTATTATTACGATCTATATCTAAAGGCAAAGGCACAAGAGTATATATATATATATTCGAGAATTTAAAGCTATAGTTCTAAGAACGAGGGAATGCGGAATATATACCCTACGAAAAAGAGGTATTCCTACTAACTGTAAAGAGCCTTTAATCTCGTTATAAATCCGTCTAAGCGTTGCGGCTCTGACAGTCACGTGTAGGACCGAGAATCACGTGTTATAGACCAGCGCTGTAACATTACCCCCCCTTTTAGAAAAAGCTTATCTACAAGCTTTATATTATAACCGAATCGTCTGTTAGATAATCGTAATTATCTATTCCGTCTTCCCACGCTCGTATCTAGCTTTGTAAAGCCCTTGGCGGACCAGCGCGGGATAGATTAGCGAGGTGAAAATCGCGTAATTTATATAGATAATACTTAAAATTCGAGGCTAGATACTACTGTGGATTAGGGTCATAGCCTAACTATTAAACCCTATATTAGAGCTTTCTACGAACTGCCTTTATAGCTAAGACTTCTTTTACTTCCTACTCTTCCTAATCTATAACCTGTATTAGCGGGGGTGGTTCGTTTACCTGTCTAGGTAGCGGATCTATAGCGGCCTTACGGAGCAGTGACAGGTGGAATACGGGGTGTATACGGAAGTGGTCTAGCAGTTCGAGCCGGAAAGAGTGTCCTTCGCGGGCTATAATCTGGAACGGACCCTCGTTTTGTCTATCTAGCTTATGGCTTGGCTAGTCTATCTTCTAATTACAAGTCGATACCTAAATAAAGTCGTCTACGTTAAAGTCTACTGCTCTTCGAATCCGGTTCGCAGACCTTATATAGCGGTCTTATGCTTTACTAACCAATTCCTTTGCCACGGTCTAAGTGTCGTATATTCTCTATGTAAGTGCCTCTGTATTAGTCTAGTTAAGCTATTCGTAGACTGTTACGGATTTATCTAGACAGTTCTAATCAAAGGACGTAGTAGCTACGTATCCGTTAATTACTTTAAAGGGCGAGAGCCTACCTAGGCTCTTATATAGGAGCGTAAGCTAAGCGTAGTCTAGAATAGAGACAAGTTCGCTCTAGTTATCCTAATAGTAACTAATAAAAGGCTATAGGCGTTGATTAATCTATTAGTTTATAATTTCGGTTTATCTATTAGTTTATAGATAGAAAGCAGTGGATAGCTTAAGCTTTATACTAAGGATTCCGTAGAATTTAGACTAGAAAGAAGAAACAAACTATAGTCTACGGTCTAAAACAATGCTTTGCGGATAGCTATAGGTTCGATAGATCTACGTAACGTATATTCGAGCTATATCTTAGGCTATAACTGTCTTTAGATAGGGGATCGAGACCGATTACTTAGTTAGGCGATCTATAACTACCTATAAGGTATTATAACCTTGTTTATTAGCAGGGAAAGACTTATAGTCTATAGTAATATACTGCTAGGGACGTTCTAGAACTGATAACAGGTGTAAAAACCCAGGTTTACAGTCGCGAGGAACCGTAGCACGTCGACAGTCTCCGTAGTTACTAATATAGGTTTCTACGGACGTCTGTAAACCTTTCTACTAGTATCTACGGGCGAGGATAGCTACCGTCTTTGTCCGTCCAGGGTGAGCCGTAGATACTTATACGTAAGCCTCACAGATTAGGTCCGTCTGTAAGGTGCCTTGATCAGGAACCACGAGTCTCTTTTGCTAAAGAAGTAAGCCGTTCTCTATTATCCAGTTTTAGTACCCGCGGGTAGCTTTCGTTCAGTCGTCTTCTAAGTCCGAAGAGTTACGGTTAGTAGTAAGTAACTGGTCGACAAGGTTAAGCAAGGGTTCTAAAGTAACTAGGGCTAACGTTATAGGAGGGTCTAATCGAGTAGTAATACGTAGATCTAACTAATCAGACGTAAGCAAGGTTTGTTATCTTATAGACGCTTTTAGGTCGTTCTGTAGGTTAACGTCTTAGTCTCGGTATATTAGCGTGTCTGTTTTCTCGTTCTACTTACTAGATCGAAATATAATTATAAAATAGAACTCTAATAGAAACTCTGCCTATCTCGCTTACCGCTAGTTTAAGGTTTTAGAGGTTATAAAGTACTCTAAAGCCTTATAATCGGTGAAGACCTTGATCCAGGAGCTAGTCTAAGCAAGATCTGCTCGCTATTATCTAAAAGAGTATATAATAGCTAATATCTCCTTATTATAGATTTGGTAGTTTAGCTTAGCAGGGTTCATCGTCTTCGAGAAGTAGCCTACAGGTCTCTACGGTTCAGTTTCGGATATACGTTGTAATATTACAGCTACAACTACTCCGTTAGAAGCGTTAGTCTTAACCATAGTCTCTAAATCGGCTATAAAGTGGTATAAGAGAGGGGCAGTAACTAAGGCTTCTTTTAACGTGTTAAAAGCCTTCTTATATTCTAAGTCGAACTTAAACAGCACTTCCTTTCCTATAAGATAGTTCAGCAGACGAGTAATCCGTCTATAATCCCGAATAAAACGTCGGTAGAAGTTATAAAAACCTAGGAAGGACTAGATACTCTTAACAGTACTAGGATATTTCTAGGAAACGATTGCTAAGATCTTCTCTAGGTCAACTTCGATTCCGTCTATAGAGATAATAAAACTAAGGTACTTTATATAAGTAACGTAGAACTCTGTCTTCTTAATATCCACTTATAGTCCAGCTTTACAGAGCCGTTCTAAGACCTTACAGACGTGTTTAACATGTTCAAGCTTATTATCAGAGTATATAAGAATGTCGTTAAGGTAAGCTATATAAAAGTTATCGAGATATTCTATAAGAACGCTATTCATATACCTCTAGTACGTAGTAGGACCGTTAGTTAAGCTAAAAGGCAACACCTTATATTTAAATATACTATAACAGGTCCGAAAGGTTATAAGTTCTTCTAACTCTAGATCTATATATATATAGTTAAAAGCTTAACGAATGTTAAGCTTTATAAGGATTTTAGCACTAGTGATTCGTGTAAGAGTTTCGTTAATTAGCAGAAGAGGGTGTTAGTTCTTACGAGTAAGGTTATTAAGTTTCCAGTAGTCGACATAGAGCTATAAGCTTCCGTTAGGCTTCTTTATAAACAGTACTAGAGAGGCGAAAGAGGCGTGGCTAGGAATAATAAACCCTTTATCAAGGTTATCAAGGATATACTGTTTCATAGCCAGAAGTTCCTCAGTTGTTATCCTATATAACAGGCTATATAATAGGGTATTCGGACCTATAAGTTCGATCCAGTAGTCGACTTGGTTTCGTAGCAGAGGAAGCTCGTCTAAAGCTCTCTTTAAAAAGACATCCTTAAAGTCCGTATATTCCTAGCAAACGTTCTATTCTACTAGTTGTTTATCTAAAGCGTAATCTACTAAAGAGAGCTCTATATATAACCTGTCTATAAGAGCATAGTCGATCTCTTATAAGCTAGTAGAGAAGACTTCGTTATCGCGCTTTTGAAGGTTAAGTTTAAAAGCGGCAGCTCTAATACAATAGATATTAATAGCGAAGTCTTCCGTAGGTTTACAGATGTTCGTAAGCGAGCTCACAGCCGCTTTACGGTCCGTAACTGAACGTTTTCCTAAGGAGGATCGACAACGTTGTTAGCGGTTAGGAATAAGGACCTATATTCCATTCTAGGCAGAGACAAGGTCTTGCTAAAAGCTTTCGTCCGGAATTTCCTCGAGAGTAACTAGTAGCAGGGTTTAGCGCTAGCTTCGAGGCAGTATCGAATAGATTAATATAGGTTCCTCTATAGTATTCTAGTAGAGGTCGCGGTTCTCTATATTCTCCTAAGCCTAGAGGTCTAGTAGAGAGATAGTCATCGATTCCCTAGTAATAGGTACTAAGTAATCGAATCGACGAACTAGGGGAAGGGATTCTAGCTACTTAATCTTACGGCTATAGACTGCTAACTTTACGTTTACGTCCGTAAGCTATTAACGGCCGATAATAATATCGTGTCCGCCGATATTAGTAATTAGAAAGAGCGTATTAGTAAACTGTTATCTATCGATACTTAACGTTAAGCGAATAACGCAAGTAATCGCTAGTCCTTTATGTCTATTAAACCCTGTAATTAATATTACATATAATAGCTTTTCCGTAGCCTATCTGTAATATTAACTTAACTAGTCAGCTAAAGCCGTGTTAATAAATAGCTATCTATTCGCTCTAGTATTAATAAGTCTAGTAGTATTAAAAGCATATCTATTCTTAATTAAAGTATATACAGTTATAAAAGCCTTTCCGCCTATTATATAACTTAGATTAAGAGGTTAAGATCTAAGTTTGTTTTACTCTAAAGAGGAGACTTGCTTTAGAGCTGTTCTTTTCCCGAGTCCTTATAGACGAGTTCCTTATCAGCTGATTCTTCTCTAGACGCTTATAGTCCGTAGGAGTTTATAAGCGAGTCTTCAGCGTCTTCTAATAGCTTAATAGCTGTAGAGGGTTTTTAAGAAAGAGGGCATTTACTAGCATAGTGCCTAGGTTCATCGTAATTATAATAGATAACGTCTGCTATATCCTAGACAGGAGTCGTACTCTTACGAGTGAGTAAAGGAGTCTTACGGTCCGTAACTAGAGAGTAACAGACCGGGCTTTGGGTTAGCGGATAACTAATAGCAGTATATAGAGCCGGAAGTTAGTAAGTTAATCCGTAGCCGGTAGGGAAACCTCTTATAGGTAGGCGGCAGTTATAGTAAGCTATAAGGCGTTCCTTAATAGTTACCCCGTCTTAATAGACAGAGTAACAACGGTTACATAACTGGTTAAAGGTTGCTAGGGTGATTCAGACTAGCGAGATACTTACTTAGAGAGCTAGTATAAGCTTCTGATACAAATCTTCGGACTACTTACTTAATAGGATATAAGCCTTAGTTATAAGGCTTAAGAAGGTTACTTTAAACATAGTAAAAGTCTTGTCCTCTTATATTAAGAGTTTACAGAAGACCTTATAGGCCTCTATAGCTTCGTTACTATCTACGAACAAGGTATCTAGATATATAAGTATATCTATAACATCTATAAATAAGGTAGAGGAACCGAAATCTATCTATAGTTCTAGGTGCTCTTATACTATACTAGAAGTAGCTATAAAGACAAAGGTAAGTTTATCTTATTCGTTCTTAAAGAGGTTCTTTCTTATTTTACTAGCTAGGATAATCTACTAGGCCTTATATAACGAGAAGATGCCGTCCTTAAGTTTCTCGCTATCTTAGAACTTACGAGCAGAATTGTTAGAACTAAATCAGGAACAGGAGGAGTCAGTAGTAGCCTCTTAGAAGGCTTGTATATACTCGCGGCTCGGGAGAGGGTTGTTAAGGTGGTTTATAGGCAACGGGGTTTAGTAGAGTTACGCACGTAAAGAGAGGATTTCAGCCTATAAACGAACGTTTTCGTCCGTAGGAGGCTCGCTTATCGCAGGGGAGGCAGGCGAGGGAGGGGCGACTCCAGGGGTATTATCCGGTTGTTAAGGCTCGGTTCGAGACGAGCTAGTAGGTGTCTTCTCTTTTCTACTACGACTACTTCAAGTATCGGCTATTATATTATCGGAAAGGAAGGAGAGGTTATAAAAAAGGTTATATAGGCTGTTACAGGCATGTCTTTCGAGGAGATAAGTCGTTACAGACGCAGAGATGCTTAAGGGATCCGTTTATAAGAAGAGGGGCTGTTATAGGCAGAGGAGAAGGGTCGTAATCACACTATTACAAGTGTAAGATCTTCTAGCTATTATAAGCGTAGAATCCGGTTAATATTATAATCCTTCGTAGAGAGTAAAAAGGGTTAAGCTTTAAATAATATCACGATTCATATCTG
This sequence comes from Calycina herbarum, assembly GCA_001414485.1. Classification (NCBI taxonomy): domain Eukaryota; kingdom Fungi; phylum Ascomycota; class Leotiomycetes; order Helotiales; family Pezizellaceae; genus Calycina; species Calycina herbarum. Next base: position 164,946 of record LLEY01000114.1, read on the forward strand.
AAGGTAAAGGTATAAGAGTATATATATATATATTCGAGAATTTAAAGCTACAGTTCTAAGAACGAGAGAATGTAGAATATATACCCTACGAAAAAGAGGTATTCCTACTAACTATAAAGAGCCTTTAATCTCGTTATAAATCCGTCTAAGCGTTGCGGCTCTGACGGTCACGTGTAGGACCGAGAATCACGTGTTACGAACCAGCGCCGTAACATCTATAACAGTCTAAAACGCTTAAGCTAGATTCCGTAGAGCTAGCTTAGTACTCTTTAACCTATAAGTAGTGCTTTTAAAGCTTAATATAAAGTTATAAACTCTAACTCCTTCTAGACTCTATACTACTAATACTAATCCTTAGGTCTCCTAGACCTCTTCTAATCTAGCTAAAGCTCTTTTATAAATAACACTTATTCGAAATCGAATTACCCGTTATTAAGAGAGCTCGCTAACTCTACTCTTCGAGACAGTTGCTATATTAGCTAAGAGTATAGAGCGAATAGCTTATAAGATAACCCTTCTATCTACTAAGATACGTACTCTTTAAGTAGCTAACGAAGTCTTAAGTAAACGCCGTAGAGCTAAAAAGGCTCGTGTCTATTAAGAGAGTATACTTATAGTAGAGGATATATAGGATATTATAGCCTAGAAGGATATAGATAAGCAGATACGACGCGACGTATATATAGCGGAGAGTAGTTATAAAGAGAGTTAACTATCTAGGTAATACTATAGAATCTATAGAAAAGCTAGTTATAACGTATAAACTTGTTAAGAGGCTGTAGATATATCTAGTTCCTTAGATTCTAAGTAGTTTTAGTTAATTTAATATATTATAGTTAATTTATTAATATTCTAAGTTTAATACTAAGGAAAACTAATCCGGTTTCTAATATAATCCGGGTTCTAATAAACCACGTTATATCTAAATCTCTTACTATATACTAACTATTAAGACTAGTTATACTTTATTTAGATCTATTAGATAATTTTATTATACTAAGTAGATAACTTAAGATATATCTTTACTTCTTACTATATACTAACCTTTAAGACTTAGTTACCTTTGTTTAGTTTATTTAAGTTTCGTTATACTAGAGGTAGAAGTACTTATTTATAACGAAACTCAAACGAACTAAACAAAGATGACTAAGTCTCGAAGGTTAGTATATAGTAAGAAGTATAAATACGCCGGGTTGTTTACTTAGAAGTGAACTCGTTACTTGTATCAAAGATGTTAAATAAAATAATAAGATTAATAACTAAAGTTAAGTACAAAGCTCCTATCTAGATAGTAGACATACTAGTATATATAGAACCTTTATCCTACGTGCTAGCCTGCTAGACAGGTCGCTCCGTCGCTGCTAGACTACTAGACCTGTCGCCCTGTCTAGCGAACTCTCGTCACGTGATTATAACCAAAAGAAATCCCTAGATCGCTTAGCTAACCTAACCGATCCCTATCTATTATAAGAGTATTCCGATAGTACTTAACCTATTAGGACGCTGCCTAGTCTTTACTTATTACATATATACGTAATTCGTAATACTATCCTCTTCTTAGCTTAGCGTGTCTCTATACTTAAGTACGACCTAAGAAATATCGTTAGAAGGCTAGCGGCCTTCTTTTCTTTTTAATATAAATACTCCCCGTTCTCTACGACGAACTGACTACGAAGCCCTTAGTAGAGTAATTAATTTATCTAGTAAGAAAATAGCTCTATATACTCGTTGTAAAAATGCTAATAAGGAACACGAGTGTTTTAGTCCTAGAGACTAAAAGTTGTTATAGTATAGCTGTTATACTACTATAAACAAGTCTTACGATGTTTACGTCGTTAATCGAATACCTGTAGTAAACGAGTAAGAGAGCGTCGACTCCTAGATTAAGCAGCTAGATAATGAAGAGGAGAAGAGCTATACAGTCATAGCCGAGGCTATGGCTTGTATTCGCCGGCTAAAGAAGCAAAAACGCTAACTCTACGAGAAGCGTTAAAGGATGATAGCTGCCGGTCTTAACTCGCTTAACGAGTTAGATGCTACTAAAGATTTAGAAAGAAGGAGAAAAGAGAAGAAGGAGGAAAAGAAGCGGATAGAAGAAGAGGCTGCTAGGCTAGCCGCCCTTCCTACGCCCGACGTTTCCGACCCTGTCCTTACCCTAGGCCTCGACCTAGCCTTTCTTACGTCCTTTCCTACTAACTACGCGATGTAGGTAGACTTGGGTTTCGACGGTAGAACTTCTAAAGTTCCTCTGAGTATTAGCTGATGTTTTTTCTAGGTTCCTAAGTGTTTTCTAAATATAGGTAATCTAACTATTTTATTAAATATCTAACCTGTTCTCTAATAAGTCTATAGTTAAGAATCCTCTTAACTTTATACTCGGTGTTTAGATTTACTAGTTGAATTTCTATAAGTGGGGCTGGTGGTGCTCCTAGTAGTACTGGTTTAAGTAGGGATATATAGAATACTAGGTAGATGTTTATTGTCCTCGGTAGTGCTAATTTATAATTTAAAGGTCCTTTAACGTGTTTGATTTTAAATAGTCTAAGTTTTTTATAATCTAGTTTATTACTTAGTCTTTTTATATCGATGTTCTTTTATACTAAGTAGACTTTATCTCTCTCTTTTAGCGTTAGCTCCTAACTACGTCGTTTATTATAGTAGTACGTATTTCTTTCTATTATAAATTATAGGTCCTTTATAAGTTCCTTATATAGACTCTTTATTTTCGAGACCTAAATATAAGCAAGTTAGTTATTAATAGTCGTAGATAGCGGCTCTCGATACGCCGACAATTTATACCTAAAATTAGTATAGAATAACGTAACAAGTGTTATTTCCGTTACTAAACTGTTGTAGGTAAACTATGCTAAGGGCAACAGTTCTACCTAGTTATCTTACTAGTAGTTTATATAATAATAAAGGTATGTTTTAACTACCTAATTTATCTATTCGTTTCCTCTATTTGTTTAAGAGTAGAAAGCTATAGAGAGCTTTCTTTTTATACCTAATCGTTTTATAAGAGCGATTTAAAATTTTAAGGTAAAGAGTTTGTCTTTATCTAATAGTATTTCTTTAAGTAGTCTATATCTTAAAACTACTTCTTTAAGGAATACGAATACTAATTCCTTAGCTATACTTAACTCTATATATACTATAAGAATTATATATTTCGTAAGTCGTTCTATAATAACTAGGATTATATTATATTTAACTCCTATTATTAGATCTTTAGATTTTAGTAATTTAATAATAAAATCTATAGATATTAATTTCTAAGGTATCTATAGTATTAGAGTAGTGTTTATCTGTCTATAAGGAGTATAGTAGGAAGCCTTATTCCTAGTATAGGTATTATATTCTACTATTACTTCCTTAACTATCGCGGATAATCGATTAATATAGTAGTGTTATCTTATTCTTTAGAGAGTTCTTCGAATTCCTTAGTAACCGTAAGTAGGTGTAGTATAGTATTCTTATATAAATTCTTTTATATACGAACTAGGAACCTATAGTTTCCCTTTTATATACTAATTATAACCTTTGTATATATTTTGAATTTTATCTATCTATATATTATTTATTACTACTATCTTATATATAGTAGGTACTAAGTCTCTATTCTTAAGAGTTTTTAAGATTATAATCTTTTTATACTCTTTATCTCTCTTATATCTAGGTTTCTAGCTAAGAGTATTAGCTCGAGCATTTAATATTCCTTTTACATATTAAATAATAATATTAAATCCTTCTAATATCTTTAACTATCTAGCTAATTATTTTATCATAAGTTCCTTAGTAGTTGTAAATATCTTAAGGTTCTCGTAGTCGGATAAAACTATAACTAGGTATTTTACTAACTATAAATAAATTCTCTAGTATTCTAAAGCTAATACTATAGTAAGCAATTCTTTATTAAAGATACTATAGTTTTATTATACTAGGTTAAATATCTTAGAATAATATATAATAGGTATAAGCTTTCTCTTATTATTTAGTTATAGGTAAACCGTACCTACTACTATGTCTAAGGCGTCTATTTCGATTATACTAGGTTTATCTATATTAAAATTATATAGAATAGGTTTTTCTATAAACTTTACTTTAATTTTTTAAAAAGCGTCTTCTATCTATTTATTCTATATAAACTTAATAGCTTTCTTAACTAGTCTTAACATTAGTTTAGTAATCTTTATATAGTCTTAAATAAATAGATAGTAAAAGTTTATAAATCTAAGAAAGGACTATACATCTTTTATATTCTCTAGTAACTTCTAGTTTAAGACGTTCTAGATCTTTGTTAGATCTATTTCTATTTTCCCTAAGCTAAATACCTATCCTAGGAAAAGGGTCCGAGTTACTCTAAACTCGTATTTCAAGAGTTTTAACTAAGAGTTTACTTTTATAAGTTATTATAAAACTTCTTTAACATATTCCTTATATTCTTCTTCTTTCTCTAAGAAGATTAATATATTATCTAAGTAATAGATTACTATTACTCCTAGAAGATCTCCTAAAATATTATTATTCTATCTCTAATATATAGCTAGTACGTTATAAAGTCTAAATAGTATAACTATATACTTATAAAGGCTCGATAGTAAGGTAAATACTATCTTCTATTCGTCTCTAACTTTTATTTATATAAGTTTATAAGCGTTTTATTAATCTAATTTCGTAAATCGTACTACTTTACCTAACTTATCTTATAAGTACTAGCTAGGTAGTAGCGGATAAGCGTCCTTAACTATAGTATGATTTACTTCTTAGTAATTAATATATACTCTTCTATCTAGATCGTCTTTTTTCTTAATAATAAGTATATTTAAGGTAATTAATAACTTAGACTTTCTAATATATCTCTTCTTAATACCTTCCTTTATATAACTTTCTATCCTTTATAGACTTTTCTAGTTATATAACTAAAGCTTCTGCTTTAAGAGGTAATAATTCTCTTTTAATTTAATCTTATAATCCTATAAGCGATATTCTAGTAAGGCTCGTAAGTCTTCTAGGTTTTCGAACAAAGCCTTAAATTCTTTATACTATATAGGTATTTCGTTATTAGCTGTCTTACTAACTTGTAAAGGACCCTGGGCTAGGTGTCCTAGCGTCTTAGAAGAGGTGGCGCTAACCTTGTTCTAGCCTTGTAGTTATAATTACGAACCTATGTAATTATATTAACTAAAGGTTATTTTCTAAGCCTTTTAGTTAATATCTAGATTATGTTCTTAAATCTATAGTATACTAAGTATCGCTTCCTTGTTCTCTATTTTAACAATATCGAATTACGTGTCTAAGTAGTATCCTTCGATAGTGATACTTATTAGAATAGTTTACTAATTAATAATTCTATTCTAATATATAACGTCTGTTCCGTTAACCACTCCTAAGCAGTATAGCCTTATACCTTAGATTAGGACGTTCAGCTTCTTCTAAGCTACTAGGGAAAGGAAATTACTTATTACTCTAGAATTAATTAAGACTCGGAGTTCCTTTCCTCTTATCTTCGCAGTTATTATAAGTTGATTTTCTCTAGAGGTAGCGTTTATTCCTCTAATTGTCGGTTAGTAGAGCTCTCTCTATACTAACTCCGTTTCTTAGTCTATATCGTATTCGTTCGTCTCTTAGAAGATTATACTAAATAATTTTCTACTTCTTAATTTCTAAAATATTACCTCGACTTTTCTAACTAAAGCGACTATAGTATACTAGCCTTCTATTTCTAGTATAGCTTCCCTGTTATTAGGTAGCGTACCTAAAAAACTGGGTTTAGAGCGTTCTATAAAGTTGTTAAGACCCTACTATTACTATAAACTGGTTTCTTCCTATAGATCTACGACTATCTAAATATCTCCTATCTTAGGCGTACCTAATAGCTTACTAGATACTACTTATTCTAGTCTAGGTTTTTTAAATTCGATAGTTTCCCTTCTAGTAATAAGGCTTACTAAAGTTATTCTGTCTTGTTTATTCTAAACTATTTTATAGGTAGTTAAAATAGTAGGGTTAATTCCTTAAGTAGAATATAAGCTCTAGAAATTAGGTTTCTGGTTTTCTATATATACCTATCTATTCCCTCTTTTAAAGGTTTTAATAAATACCTATGTTTTGTCTTATTTAGGCTTATATATTCTTAGATCTACCTCTAATAAGTCGGATATCGATTCTAACGATTCTAACGAGCTTATTAATAGTAGTGATTTATATTCTATCTAAAGAGGCGATTTATAATCTATTTCTAACTATATATTATAATATTCTTTAAGTAATAGATTCCTATTATTATTAGTATCTTATATCTTACTAACTTATAACTTAATTCCTTTGTTAGGCTATAAGTATATAGTGCCTACTGTTATATCTATAGCGTCTATTTCAATTTATGTGCTAAAACCTCTAGTCTCGAGTTCTTCGTCTGTAAGTTCGATTTTTTCTAGTAAAGCTACTTCTTTTTAGATAGTAGCGTTAGCTTACTTCTCTTTAGAGTCTTTCCTCTTACTATACTTATTTACTCTATAGCTAGGAAGACTATAGTTATAATACAAGTTCTACTTACGTCGACGATTTCGCTCTTTCTAGGACAGTCCTTCTCTCTAGGAGTTTTCTTTCTTAGATTCCTTCCCTAGAACCTATAACTTCTAAGTAGTGTTAATTTCTATAGGATCTTTACGATCTTTTTATCTACTCTTTCTATGTTGATGACTATAACTTCCTTTCTTCTCTAGATTCCTTTTATAAATCCGGTTATTAATTCTAATTACGTTATTTATTAATTTATTTAACATATCTAGAAAATCTTCTTATACGATTTTATTCTTTATATTGTTCTTAAGTCTTTAATAGAATTATTTATATAATGCTTTATTATTCTAGTCTATCTATATAGAGTACTATTAAAATTATAAGGCATATTTAGCGGCTGACTCCTTTTACTTAAGTGTATATAAAGCCTTAACTACCTTCTTTTTTATATTAATATCTTTAAAAGCTTGGTTAATTCTATCTCTAAATCCTTGAATATTTCTAAACAAATCCCTCGTTTTCTTAGACATTTAAAGAGAGACTTTTCCTTTAGCTGTTTTGTTTACTTAGTAATCCTCTAGGTGTGGTTCTAACTAGCTATAAGCTGCCTCTTTAAGATAGGTGGATAACTATATAACCTAGTTAGTTTCATTTCTAAACTAAGTATAGTAAAAGTTTAAGTAGAGAGAAGCTTTTATTAAGAACTTAGCTAGTTTCTTAGGCAAGCTATTAAACGGCTTTAGAAGAGGAAGTTTCACTTCCTCTTGAAGAGTAGTGACTGGTGTAACTGGGGGGTTCGTAGCTGGCTTTAGAGGGGTGGTTCTCGGAGTAGAAGAGGTTGCCGACATGATAGCGATCTTACTTCTAAGCAGGTGCTTAAAGTATAACGAAACTTAAACGAACTAAACAAAGATAACTAAGTCTCGAAGGTTAGTATATAGTAAGAAGTATAAATACGCTGGGTTGTTTACTTAGAAGTAAACTCGTTACTTATATCAAAGATGTTAAACAAAATAATAAGATTGATAACTAAAGTTGAGTATAAAGCTCCTATCTAGATAGCAGACGTGCTAGTATATATAGAACCTTTATCCCACGTGCTAGCCTGCTAGACAGGTCGCTCCGTCGCTGCTAGACTGCTAGACCTGTCGCCCCGTCTAGCGAACTCTCGTCACGTGATTATAACCAAAAGAAATCCCTGGATCGCTTAGCTAACCTAACCGATCCCTATCTACTATAAGAGTATTCCGATAGTGCTTAACCTGTCAGGACGCCGCCTAGTCTTCACTCATCACGTGTGCACGTGATTCGTGACATTGTTCTATATAGAACCTTTATTCTCTATATCGCCTGTCGATGTAACTAATCACGTGACTTTATTTATAATATAAGGAATCCCTAAATCGTTCAGCTAGTCTAAACGATTCCTATTCGCTATAAGGGCTACCAGTGTGCTTGTCCTATTAGAACACTGTCTGGACTTCATTTCATCATGTTGTGACACGTGATTCGTGCAGAGAGCTTCCAGCCTTCCCTCATTGTCACTCTGCTATCTCGCGCAGCTTTAGGAAAATCTTGTCATACTAAATTAGTTGGCTTTATGAATTAAATTCATCAACTCAGTTACATCGTGAATTAAGCACACTCAGTGAAGCCTCCACGAGTTCCATGACCTAAACACCGGCCCCAGACCTAAACAGGAGGAGAGTGGGAAAATAAGATGAGAACATCAAAGCCTGCCGTGAAGAACGTAGCGTATTATGGGCATCCAACCCAGATTCCATCCATATTGCAGAGTAACACATGTAGCTCGTTCACAGTGGCCATTCGCGCATGATTGTATTGCGAACGGCGTCACCGAATGCCTGTGAACCCGGCTCTAAAGTAATGCCGCGCGCCTGGGCCCATTGTGTTCGAAAGCCTAGGTCGCTGGGCAGGCCACGGGCAACGAAGTGGTCTTGGGGAGAAATGGGGTCTACACCGGTGTCAATATCAGGGAATACGACTTGAAAAGGCTGTGTTTGGTGTAATGCCATGTACTTACCAAGGTGGCTAGGGAATCCTCCGACTGCTCCTCCCGTCATCACGCCACGGAGCCCGTTAATGAGGACCCGCTTAACTGTGGGAATGAAGAGGTTATTCCACCCCCATTTAAGTACCTCTTCGACAGGGTTTGGGTCGTGTGGTTCTGGGGGTGTCTGGAACTCGGACTGGTTCGGGTTCGCCCTGCGCGACGAGGCTGATGGCCTGGGGATTTCCTCCGCTTCAGGTTCAGAGGTGCCTGGTGGCGGGGTTGTCGACTCGGGCTGATCCGGAGAGGATGCAGAGGTGGATGAAGACGAAGAAGACTGGGGAGGAGGGGCGATTCCAAGGAATTCTCCTGCGGCGGTTTTTCCAAGCGGTTGGTTTTTAGACAGCTCCTGAACGATGCCTGGATCCCTTGGGTCAATGCCGCCGTAGTGGCGATCGACCATCGCTTTGGCATACGCCTTTATATCGTCGGAGTCTCCGCGCCACTTGAGACACTCTCCCACATCTTCACCGAATGAATTATACCGGCGTCCATGCTGGTACTGCTTTAACTCCTGGCCGAGAACACCCCGCCATCGCTGCAAGCGTTCCCCCAGTCTTGTCTCAAACTCAACCTTCTCCTCCGGCTCAGACACGTTCCAAAAGTTCGTGACTGCCGTGATCTGGGCCGCGTACTCCGGACCGCAGAGCTTCTCGACGAAAGCGGCGAGCTTGTTATCGCCTGCCTCGGCGCGGATATCGTTGATGCGGGTGACGAGCATGATGCCGATGATTTTGGCGTGGGGGCGGACGGCCTCGATACCCCGGATAATCTCGCGGAAGACGGCTTGCTCCCTGTCCGTATCGAAGCCCGGTGTGTCCATGATGTAGTATCGCTTGCTGAAAAGCTTCACGCGTTCGAGTTGGAAGTCAAGCGTCACTTATTAGGAACTGTGTTAGACGTGTAAAGTTGATTACTGAACCTGATAGAAAGCTTTTTTCTTACCCGGATTAGGGCTATTTTCCGAGTGGGCTTGAGCGTTGGTGAGGTATTCGAGAAGCGCAGATTTACCCACGCCGGTTCTGCCAATTAATATGATCACGTTTGCGAGTTCGTCCGACGACCTGTGAGTAGTGTTAGACCTTTTGGTTGATGCTGCAAGAGGGGAGCAATAGTTACATGTTTCTCATCTCTTCCAGGCACTCCTGGGTGCGCGCTTCAACGATAGGCGCGCATCGCATACCGCCTAGTCCAGAGCTGCTAGAGCCTGACGCCATCTGTTGAATGTTGGATAGTTGGCCTGTCTTGATGGGTTTCAATGATTTCTGCCGCCGATGGAAAGAGAAGATGAAGAGAGAAAGCAAGACTGGAAGGCTACAGCTATAAGTCTAAAGCTACCAGGCTGAAGATGCGCTGTAGGAGAATATAGAAAGTAGAATTCGGCCATGAAGTCTGCCTAACACGTAATGTTTGAGAGTGCAAAGCTCATAGCCAACCATGAATGTTGGTAAAGTAAGTCACTGCCCTGTTGGTCTACCACTGTGGTCGGAGACCTCGGCGACGGGCTTAGTCTCTCTCAAGCTGGCGACTAAGCCTTAACGGTTTTCGATGTTGGCCTTTTAACCTTGCTGGGCTGCACAACAAAAAGGTGCTGAAGAAGACTGGCTTAGTCGTAACTGCTGAGACAGTCGTGATCTTGAGACCGCGTCTGTGGGAGCTAAGCGCTGAGCATGGGCTCAAGATATGTAACCAACACAGCCACAGAGGAAAAGAAAAGACAGGCTGTGATTCTTCGCTGTTGTAACATACAATTTTACACTCGTAATGGGTGACAGGAAGGAGGAAAGTGCGGGGAAGTATAGCGTATGTTGTTGTTTCTACGGTGCAAGAGAGCTCCCGAAAACCTTCCCCTGTAATGCCACACTGTACCAGGCAGAAGCAAACCATGTTATTGTGGGGTATTTCTTCTATTAGGCGCGTCACCGAGGAAGCATTGCGGTGAGGATCGTGATGTCTTGTACAGATGCAGCCAGAAGTTCGAACTTGTAGGACTAGGCGCTCTAGTACTTGGGGCAGTACCATGCCCACTGATGGGCGCTGCACAAGTCAGCTTTGTCCAAGTCGGTGTCGCTGTTCATCAGGTAGTCGAAGGGAGTGGATAAGTTGGCAGGGACGTCGACGATGTTGGAGGTGTCGAATGGCTCTGTCGTGAGCATCGCTTGGTGGTTTGGGTCAGACGTGTTGGTACGGTGCTCGATGGAGCTGGCATTGTAGATTCCGAAGTTCTGCAAAGGGTTAGAAATGAGTATTAGGGAGAGCTACGTGAATAAGGTATAGTATAGCGCCCTGATCCCACTTGCCCAGCCTGATATGCAGAGAGAGTGTTGCCGCGTGTATCGTCCCCCTAGATCCTCCTTCGCTAGCCTCCTGCCGCCCAATATCTAACCAGTTTATATCCGTTCATAGTATATTCGTTTAACGAGAGCTTCGACTATTATCAGTTAACAAGAGCTTCGATTATATCGATTAACGAGAGCTTCGATAGGTCTGTCGGTTGACTCGTGTCGCTATACGCCGTGACTACCGTCGGGTGAAAACTCTGCATTGCTACCCTAGAGGTGCCTTACTCGTTACTACACGACAAGGCACCGGTTCCACGCCAGCGAACCGCTGGAGGCTCGGTCCCTACTCGAGTAGTCGTATATCGGATGGTTTTAACATGCGGTTTGATAGTAGTCCTCTGTTCTGTGCCACCTACGCTTCGCCGGAAGAACCGGCCCGCGTGGCAATTTGTATATTATAGTAGCCACAAGGCTAATAAAGATTTCTAGCATAGTAGCGAGGCTCTAAAGCTCGGGTATAACTCTTTTACAAGTATTAGAAGTAATAAGAACTCGATAGAAGAGCTATATTAAAGGAACTCTATTCTACTATAGATAGAGACTTTCTATAAATTTAAGCGTTAGAGTAATAATAAAGCACTTTTAACTTAGTTTTACTCTATTTATTACTTAGTTCTACTAATCCTACTTAAACCGTAGTTAGTTTTCAGATTTTAAAACTATACTAAAACTACGATAGTTAAACTATTCTCTATACTAGATATAGCTATATATAACGAAACTAGTATCTAACTAACTAAAAGATATCGAGTTCGACGGTTAGTATATAGTAAAGAAGACAGCTATCGTATTATATTTACTTAGAAGTAAACTCGTTACTTATATTAAAGATATTAAAGCAAAGTAATAAGATTAATAACTAAAGTTAAGTACGAAGCTTCTATCTAATAGTAGACGTACTAGTCTTATATAGAACCTTCGTTTTTACTAGGTAGACTAGATCGCCTGTCGTCCTAGTTAACCGGGTTACCTAGATCGCTAGTCGATCTAGGTAATCCTTTATATTATATAACCTCTAACGTGCTTCTAATAATAAGATCCTAGAATCTCTAAATACCTCTATATTATAGATTCTCTTCTATATTACCTTCTATTTCCTAGACGTTATATCTTATTCTATTAGAGCGCTATCTAGACTACTTACTACGTAAAAAGTAATTTATAATACTATTCCCTTCTTAGACTAGCGTGTTTCTACGCTTAAGTATAGACTAAGAAATATCGTTAAGAGACTAGTAGCCTCTTCTTATTTCTATTATACTACTTTCTAATAATAAGAAGTATACTAAACGTTAAACTCTTAGAAATTATATCGAATAGTATAGTAATAAAATATCTTCTTATACTTGCTACGAAAAATCTCTTAACTTAGCTAGTAAGCCTCGTTGATATATTACTATTTATAGTAACTAATATTCCCGTTGTTTAGCTTATACTAGATAGAGTAAATCCTACGATTATCGCGAACGAAACTAAATACCTTCGTTCTTAGACTAGGCTTCTATTAAAAAGTAGAAAGTCTGTCTTAATTCCTAAGAGAAAGAGGTAATAGTAAAGATTCTTTAGCTCTAATAATAAAAACGTCTTCTCTTAGAAAGAGAGAAGAAGATAATAGTAGCTGGTTATTACGAGTCACGTGTGAATATATAATAAGTGAAGACTAGGCGGCGCTCTAACAGGTTAAGTACTATCGGAAACTCTTATAAGCAGAAAGAGGGATCCTTAGACTAGCTAAGCGATCCATGGATTTACTTTGGTAAGAAGCATCACGTGACCTAGTCGCCTGAGTCGCCTAAGTCGCCTGTCGACTAAAGCGATCAGGGCGAGCGACTAGAGCGACTGGAACGGGAGACTACAGTTCTATATAAGACTGGCACGTCTGCTATTAGATAGGAGCTTCGTGCTTAACTTTAGTTATCAATCTTATTATCTTGTTTGACATCTTTGATATAAGTAACGAGTTCACTTCCAAGTGAATAACCCGGCGCATCTGTACTTCTTACCTATATACTAACCTTCGAGACTTAGTCATCTTTGTTTAGTTCGTTTAAGTTTCGTTACACTGGTCTTAGTTCTCTTAACAAGCTAGATACTACTAAAGATTTAGAAAAGAAAGAAAAGAAGAAATAAGAGAAAAAGAAGTATAGAGAAGAAGAGGCTACTAGGCTAGCTACTCTTTCTACTTCTAAACCTGCTTTTAACCTAGGTCTTAACCTAGCCTTTCTTAAGTCTTTTCCTCTTAACTATAAGATATAGACAACTCTAGTATAACGAAACTTAAACAAACTAAACAAAGGTAACTAAGTCTAGAAGGTTAGTAAGTAGATAAGAAGTATAAATACGCCGGATTATTTACTTAGAAGTAAACTCGTTACTTATATTAAAGATATTAAATAAGATAATAAGATTAATAACTAAAGTTAAGTACGAAGCTTCTATCTAATAGCAGACGTGCTAGTCTTATATAGAACCTTTATACTACTAGAATTAGTACTCGTCGCTCTAATTCCTTCTGACTTTCTTAGAAGTTATTAGACCGATTACCTCTAATACCTTTATTAGTTACGTAATATCTAACAGCCTTTCTAATAGTAAGATCCTAGAATCCTTAAATACCTTTATATTACTTATTCTCTTCTATATTATCTTCTATTTCCTAGACGTTATATCTTATTCTATTAGAGCGCTATCTAGACTACTTACTACGTAACGTGATTTGTAATACTATTCTCTTCTTAGCCTAACGTGTTTCTACGCTTTAAAACATAGCCTAAGAAATATTTATCAGAGAGCTAGCGGCTCTTTCTTCCTTCTATTATAACTTCTATAGAAGTTAAATAACGAATATCTCTTTTCTAATATATAAAGGATTTTAGTTATAAAGTAGCTATATATTACTCTTTCTATACTAAAAACGATCGTTGTTATATTATAACAACCTCGACTTTCTATTACTTAGAATACGTATATACTAGTTACCTAAACTACGATAGTAAACCTGAGTTTATTAATAGCTAGGAAGCCTTAGCTTATTAAGAGGAAAGGTTAGAGGCTAAGAAGAAAGAGGCGATAGCGAAGATCCTCTGTTTTTGTAAACAAAAGAAATTTATTTAGCAGCGGCGGAATAATATATTAGCTTAGAGCTTTAGGTCTCTTAAAGAGCTAGATACTACTAAAGTAAAGAACAAGTTAGAGAAGAAAAGAGTAGAAGAAAAGGAAAGAAGGAAGAACGAGGCTACCTAGCTAGCTACTCTCTCTACTTCTATTAACAGTTCTAGTCTTTACTTCGTACGTACGGTTCAGCCTTACTAAAATAAAGAAGATAACTTTTTATATTAAATCTTTATATAAATCAATATTATTACTATTTATTACCTCTAATAGGCTTTCTCTCTATTCTTTGAAGCTTTATATATCTTCTAGATATATTAGAAATCTAGTAATATATCTCCTCTATAGTAATCTTATCTTATTTCTCTTATAAAGCCTTCTTAATATCCTAGTCTAAATCAAAGTATCTATAACGTAACCTTTGCTTTATAATAGCCTAGATACCTTTTATAAGATTATAATCTAGGCTCTATAAAGAGTAGTATAGGTTTTAGATATTATAGACGTTCTTATACTTCTATATAAGCTCTCTTTTCTATATACTATAAGATAGGTCTCTATTCTTCTATAATAGCTACGGTTTATTATCTATTTCTCGTATAGCTTCTACTACGCGTATATAGATAGGTAGAAGTCGGTCTACGTAGTACTTTTAAGTTATTACGTTGCTTCTAACCTTTATATCGCGCTTATAAGGCTTTCTAGCTTCTTATTCTTAAATACGATAATAATACTCCTTGTCGGTTTCGTTCTTTAGACGTCTACGAGGCTTAGAAGAATACTTAGAACGCTCTACTTTATTCTTCTTATTATTATAGAACTCTAACTTCTTAGCTTTCCTCTACTAGCTTATCTAACCCGTAGCGTAGAAGCGATATCTAGAGAGCGGCGGTCTCTCTTCTATATTCTTAGGATTATCGCGTGTTTCTTACTCTCTTATTATTCTATCTTATACTCTCGATATTAAGTCTACGTAAAATTCGTCTATATAGACTATATAGTTAAAGAAACTAAAGAGCGTGTCCTATATATAGTCGGACCTGTATTTCGCTCGTTTATTATAATTTTTAGACGAGATAACCTTCTTAATATATACTATTAGGTACTGCTCGCCGCTCTTAGTATACCTTTTTATTAATCTCTAAAGCTAGCGTTTCTAGACTAGGATATTATAGAATACGATCTAGTCTTCGTACTTGCGTTTATAGACTAGATTTCAAGTAGAGGAGTAAAGTATCTTATAAGTTGCTTTTATAACTTTAGACTTATATCTAAGTATCGTAGACTTCGCCTAGGTATAATACTTTACCTTAGAACCTATAGCGAGGTACTGATTCTTCTATTTACGTCTATAGAACTCTAAGATCTTATAGTCGCTGGAAATCTAACGTAGAGGTATATAGCTATACTAGCGAGACAACGTATTAAAGAATTTTATTTTCCTTTAAGTAGAGCCTTCTTTACTAGCTAAAGATTCAGATATAGATAACTAGAAAGAATAAAATCGATTAGAGCGTTCTAAATTAAGAGTTTAGATATTTGTTTATAATTTTAAGAGGCTTAAGAACTTGAAGTTTAGTATTCTAGGACCGTACGTACGGAGTAAAGACTAGGACTATTACTACTAGTTCTACTTTTAACTTAGGTCTCGATCCGGTCTTTCTTAAGTCTTTTCCTTTTAAACACGAGATATAGACAACTCTAGGTTTTAGTAGTAGAACTTCTAAAGTTCCTCTAAGTACTAGATAATATTCTTTTTAGGTTCCTAAGTGTTTTCTAAGTATAGGTAATCTAACTATTTAATTAAGTACTTAATATATCCTCTAATAAGTCTATAGTTAAGAATCCTCTTAACTTCGTACTTAGCGTTTAGATTTACTAGTTGAATTTCTATAAGTAGAGCTAGTAGTACTCCTAGTAGTACTAGTTCGAGTAAGGATATATAGAATACTAGGTAGATGTTTATTATCTTTAGTAGCGCTAGTTTATAATTTAAAGGTTCTCTAACTTATTTGATTTTAAATAGTCTAAGTTTCTTATAGTCTAGTTTATTACTTAGTCTTTTTATATAAATCTTTTTTTATACTAAGTAGACTTTATCTCTCTCTTTTAGCGTTAGCTTCTAACTACGTCGTTTATTATAGTAGTATACGTTTCTTTTAGCTATAAACTATAAGTCCTTTAAAAGTTCTTTATATAACCTCTTGATTTTTAAGACCTAAATATAAGCGAGCTAATTATTAATAGTCGTAGACAGCGGTTCTCGATATACTACTAATTTATATCTAAAGTTAGCGTAGAATAGCGTAATAAGTACTATTTCTATTACTAAACTATTATAAATAAACTATACTAAAGGCAGTAGTTCTACCTAGTTATTTTACTAGTAGTTTACGTAATAACGAAGGTATATCTTAACTACTTAATTTATACGCTTATTCCCTTTATTTATTTATAGATAGAAAGCTATTAATAGCTTTCTTTTCACACCTAGTCGTTTTATAAGAGTAATCTAAAATTTAGAGATAAAGAGTTTATCTCTATCTAAGAGTATCTCTTCTAGTAGTCTATATCTTAAGACTACTTCTTTTAGAAATATAAATACTAATTCCTCGGCTATACTTGATTCTAAATATAATACTAGAATTATATACTTCGTAAGCTATTTTATAATAACTAAGATTAAATCGTATTCGACCTTCGTTATTAGATCCTTAGATTTCAGTAGTTTAATAATAAAATCCTAAGAAATCGATTTCTAAGATGTCTATAGTATTAGAGTAGTATCTATCTATCTATAAAGTATATAGTAGAAAGCCTTATTCCGAGTATAGGTATTATACTCCGCTATTACTTCCTTAACTACCCTCGATACTCCGTCGATATAGTAATACTATTTAATCCGCTAAAGTGTTCTACGAACTCCTTAGTAACTATATACTAGTATAGAATAATATTCTTTAACGAATCCCTTTATATATAGAGTAGAAATCTAAAGTTTTCTATTCTTATAACGTTTTTCCTCTAAGGGAAATCCTTATATATCTTTTTCTTAAGCCTAGTAAATCTTTTCCTACTATAGATTAATATTCTTAGTTATAGTAATCTTATATACTATTAGTATTAAGTCGCTGTTTTTATTATACTTTAATATTACTATATTAATATACTTCTTATTTTCTTTATATCCTAGTTTCTAGCTTAGAGTATTAGCTTAAGTATTACTTATACTACTAATATATCGAATAATTATCTTAAATCTAGCTAAGGTTTTAAACTACCTAGCTAGACGTCTAGTAACAAGTTCCTTAGTTATAGTAAATGTTTTTAGGTTTAGGTAATTAGTAAGTACTATTAACGTAGTATACTAGGACCTCGTGATTATTAGAACCTTGTGAATTTTTTCCTACTCTACTACTTTAAAATATAATAAAACTACTATAATATATTAAATTAATTAAAACTACTCGGAATCTAATAAACTAGATATATCTACAACTTCTTAACACGTCTGTGTATTATAACTAGTTTTTCTATAAGTGCTATAACGTTGCTAAGTCGTTTGTCCTTTATCTTCTCTACTCTCTCTAGAGCGCTTATTACGTCGAACCTACTTCTCCGTATTCTTCTAAGCTAATCCGTCCTATATATCCTCTATAGTAAGTACACCTTCTTCTTAGACACGGGTATTTTTAGCTCTTCAGCGTTTGCTAAGAGCTTTATTTACTATTCGAAGTATATAAACCTCGGCTAATAAAAGGGTTATCTTATAAGCTAATCGCTCTATACCTTTTACTAACGAAGCGATTATCTAGAAAATAGGTGTTAGCGAGCTTCCTTAGTAACGAGTAATACGATCCTTAATAAGAGTTAATTACGAAAGAGCTTTAGAAGAGTTACGAGAAGTCTAGGAGACCTAAGAGGTAGCGTCGGCAGAGAGGGGTCCGGTAAGTATAGGAGTCTATAACTTAATATTAAGCTTTGAGATTATAGTCTAGGGTTCTAGAGGCACTAGACCAGCTCTACGGAACCTAGCTTTAGCGTTTTAGGTTATTATTAACTGGTTATAAGCTATATAAAACGTAAGAAAGAACTTAACCTTAGTAATATAGTTTATATAAGCCTTAATAAAGGTCTCGATTTAACGCCTATATATACGTTTAAGAATACTAAAACATCTAACGTCGAGTAGCTAGGTTAGATAAGACGAATAAGAAGGTAGACAAAGAGTAATAATATTATATAACTTATAATACTCTTAGAATACTGCCGATTTATAACTCTTATACTTATCTAGAACTAATATTCGATATAGCCCTTTTATATAACTACGAGTATACTTATCGAAGTATTCTAGCTATTCTAAGCCCGTCTTATTATTAGTCTATCTATTACTAGTTAGTTTAATAACCCAGTTATTAGAAAGACCGCCCTTAGTATACTAACTAGTAAGGTGATTTTTCTCTTAAACTACTAAGAATAGAGAGATACTTAAACCCTCTCTATTAATATAGACAATTGCTATAGCCTATTCCCGATTGCCTAGCTAGACAGCCTTGCCTCTACTACGTCGATCAGCGTATATAACAACTATTCTAGCACAGATAACATCTATTATAAAACCAGTCTTATCAAAGTTATAGAAATCACAGTCTTAGATCCTATATTTCGCCTATATATTCTCTACTAGTCGAAACCACGCGCTAATTAGCTTAGGATCTTCGTACAAGGCTCTTTAGAAATCGTAAACACGATTAAAACACGTCTTTAGTTCTAGACGTCGTTATATAAATCGTTATACCTAGTTCTTTCCGACACGTTGTCTTTTATATAACTCGAGTATATAATTTACTATATCTTCTACACTACCTAGCTAGGGCGTAAATCCTCTTATATCTAGATTAAGTATATTTTAAATAATCACCTCCTCTTCTATTATAGTTATTTTATGATTTACTAGCCGGCGTTCGCTAAGAGTAGTTCGACTAGCTATTCTATTAGTAAGTGTAGAATAAGAGACTCTATATAGCTTCGTAGCTTTACTACGGTTTATTCGTTTAGATAATCGAATAGCTTCGATAACTAGGATAATTCGAGCTTCTTAGGTTTAAGATTCTATTAGGTAGTTGTTAAGAAAACGCGTATTAAAGTTAGAGGTAGTAGAGTAGGGAAAAAATTCACGAGGTTCTAATAATCACGAGGTCCTAGTATACCACGTTACTAGATACGTTATACTCTAGAGATAAATCCTCTATTCTTCGAGAGCTAGAATAATAGCTATTAATTCCTTGTCGTAGATACTATAGTTTTATTATACCGCGTCGAATGTTTTCGAGAAATATATTATAAGTATAAGCTTTCCTGTTTTATTTAGTTATAGATATATAGCGCCTACTACTATGTCCGAGGCGTCTATCTCTATCGTACTTGGTTTCTTATAATTAAAATTATATAGGAATAGTTTTACTATAAACCGTTCTTTGATTTCCTAGAAAGTAGCTTCGGCTTTCTTATCTTAGATAAAAGCTATAGCTTTTCTAGTTAATATTAATATTAGTTTTATAATCTTTATATAGTTCTTAATAAATAAGTAATAGAAGTTAGCGAATCCTAAGAAGGATTATATATCTTTAACGTTTCTTAGTAATTCCTATTTAACAACTATATAGATCTTTTCTAGATCTATTTATATTTTTCTTAGACTAAAAACACGTCTAAGGAAAAGGGTATAAGTAACTCTAAACTTATACTTCGAGAGTTTTAAATATAAGTCTATTTTTATAAGTTATTATAAAACTTCTTTAATATATCTCTTATATTCCTCTTTATTTTCTAAGAAGATTAATATATTATCTAAATAATATATAATAGTAACTTCTAGAAGGTCTTCTAGAATACTATTATTCTATCTCTAATAAGTAGCTAGTATATTAGTTAAGCTAAAAGACATTACTATATACTTATAGAGTTCTAATAGTAAGATAAAGGCTATCTTCTATTCGTACCTAGCTTTGATTCTAATTAAGCTATAAGTATTCTATTAATCTAGTTTAGTAAATTTCTTTACTTAGCCTAACTTGTCTTATAAGTACTAGCTTATTAGTAATAAGTAAACGTTCTTAATTATTACGTTATTTAGTTCTCTAGAATTAATATATACTCGTCTATTTAGATTATTCTTTTTCTTAATAATAAGTATATTTAAGGAAATAGGTAATTCGGATTTCTAAATATATTCTTTTTTTATTCCTTATTATATATAACTTTCTAGTAAAGCTGGATTATCTTTATTATATAGTCGAAGCTTCTGCTTTCTAAGATTATAACCCTCTTTTAGTTTAATCTTATAATCTTATAAGCGATGTTCTAGAAGAGCTCTTATATCTTCTAGGTCTTCGAATAATCCTATAAATTCCTTATACTATATAGGTATTCTATTATTAGCTGTCTTATTAACCTATAGAGGACTTTAGGCTAGGTGTTCTAGCGTATTAGAAGAGATAGCACTAACCTTGTTCTAGTCTTATAGTTAAAAATATAAACCTATATATTTATATTAACTAAAGGTTACTATCTAAGCCTTCTAATTAATATCTAGATTATATTCTTAAATCTATAGTATACTAAGTATTACTTTCTTATTTCCTATCTTAATAATATCGAATTACGTATTTAAATAGTATTCTTCGATATTGATTTTTATTAGAATAGTTTACTAATTAATAATTCTATCTTAGTATATAACGTCTATTCTATTAACTACCCCTAGACAGTATAGTCTTATACTTTTAATCGAGACGTTTAGCTTCTTTAGAGCTGTTAGAGAAAGGAAATTACTTGTTACTCTAGAGTTGATTATAACTTAGAGTTCCTTTTCTTATATCTTCGTAGTTATAACTAACTGATTTTCTCTAGAAATAGTATTTAATTCTTTTTTATAAAGTATACTTCGAATCTTTATTCGTCTCTATCTTCTCTACTAGTGTAACGAAACTCAAACGAACTAAACAAAGATAACTAAGTCTCGAAGATTAGTATATAAGTAAGAAGTACAGATACGCTAGGTTGTTTACTTAGAAGTAAACTCGTTACTTATATTAAAGATATTAAATAAGATAATAAGATTAATAACTAAAGTTAAGTATAAAGCTTCTATCTAATAGCAGACGTGCTAGTCTTATATAGAACCTTTATTCTCTAAGTATATCGCTTATATCGCTCGCATCGCTTATATCGCTTATAATTAGAGAGATTAAGGCGATTAAGGCGATTATATTATATAACTACACGTGACTTCTAATAGTCTTATAATAGTAAGATTCTAAAACCTATAAATGTCTTTTATATTACTAATTTCCTTCTATATTACCTTCCTTTCCTAGATGTCGTACCTTGTCTTATTAGAGCGCTGTCTAGACTACTTACTACTTTCTATAATTCGTAATACTATCCCCTTCTTAGCCTAGCGTGTCCTTATACTTAAGTATAAGCTAAGAAATGTTATTAAGAAGCTAGTAAGCTTCTCTTCTTTCTATTATATCGTTAACACTTATCTATAGAGATAGACTTAAATAATATAGAATCCTAAACACTCTTCGAATTAAACGATTAGAATACGAAATAATTCTCTATACTCGATATACTTAAGCAAAGACCGGTCGTCGCTACGTCGGTGTCGCGAGTAGTTCTAAGTACTCTAAGTATACTAGAAAAGGCAAACTCTATAACGTTGAAGAATAAAACCGAATACTCTTACTTTTCGAATAGGAATCTATTAACGCCTAGTAGTAGCGGTTATAGTAAGAGGAGGAGATAGTCTTTAAGATCTAAGAAGAAGCTATATAAAAGAGTTCTAAGGCTATATAGAAAATCCTCCGATTACAGCAGTAGTAACGCTTTCTTACTAAGCAGGAGTAAGAGATGCTCCGCCGTAGTCTTATAAACCTATAAGAGCTTAATAAAGCTAAGGAGAGAGAAAGAGAAGAGAAAGAGCAGCGGAAGGCAGAGGAAAAACAGCGGGAGGCAGAGATCGTACGTCTAATAGCTCTGTCTATCCCCGTCGGCTTCTAATCTAAGCTAAGTCTTAACCTAGCTTTTCTTAAAGCTTTTCCTCTTAACTATAAGATATAGGTAAACCTAGGTTTTACTAGTAGAATTCCTAAAGTTATACTAGGTAATAATTAAGATTACTTTTTAGTTTCTAAGTATTCTCTAAGTATAGGTAATCTAACTATTTAATTAAATACTTAACTTATTCTCTAATAAGTTTATAGTTAAGAATCCTCTTAACTTTGTATTTAGCGTTTAGGTTTACTAGTTGAATTTCTATAAATAGAGCTAGTAGTGTCCCTAGTAGTACTGGTTTAAGTAGGGATATATAGAATACTAGATAGATATTTATTATCTATAGTAGTACTAATTTATAATTTAAAGGTTCTTTAACTTATTTGATTTTAAATAGTCTAAGTTTTTTATAATCTAGTTTATTACTTAGTCTTTTTATATTAATATTCTTTTATACTAAGTAGACTTTATCTCTCTCTTTTAGCGTTAGCTTCTAACTACGTCGTTTATTATAGTAGTACGTATTCCTTTCGGCTACGAACTACAGGTCCTCTATAAGTTCCTTATATAGACTTTTAATTTTCGAGACTTAAATACGAGTAAGTTAGTTGTCGATAGTTATAGATAGTAGTTCTTAATACACTGTTAATTTATATCTAAAGTTAGTATAGAATAGTATAATAAGTGTTATTTCCGTTACTAAACTATTATAGACAAACTATACTAAGAGTAGCAGTTCTACCTAGTTGTTTTACTAGTAGTTTATATAATAACGAAGGTATATTTCAACTACTTAATTTATTTATTCGTTTCCTCTATTTATTTAAGAGTAAAAAGCTATAGAAAGCTTCCTTTTTATACCTAATCGTTCTATAAGAGTAATCTAAAATTTAAAAGTAAAGAGTTTATCTCTATTAGAGAGTATTTCTTTAGATAGTCTATATCTTAAGACTACTTCTCTAAGGAATACAAATACTAGTTCCTTAGCTATACTTAACTCTATATATAGTATTAGGATTATATATTTTATAAGTCGTTCTATAATAACTAGGATCAAGTTATACTTAACTCCTATTATTAGATCTTTTGATTTTAGTAATTTAATAATAAAATCCTAAGATACCGATTTCTAAGGTATTTATAGTATTAGAGTAGTATTTATCTAACTATAAGGTATATAGTAAGAAGCCTTATTCCTAGTATAGGTATTATACTCTGCTATTACTTCCTTAACTATCGTAGATAATCGATTAATATAGTAGTATTATCTTATCTTCTAGAGAGTTCTACGAATTCCTTAGTAGCTATAAGTAAGCGTAGTATAGTATTCTTATACGAATTCCTTTATATATAAGCTAGGAACCTATAATTTTCCTTTTATATACTAGTTATAACCTTTATATATGTTTTAAATTTTATTTATCTAGATATTATTTATTATTACTATTTCGTATATAGTAGATACTAAGTCTCTGTTTTTAAGAGTTTTTAAGATCGTAATCTTCTTATACTCTTTATTTCTCTTATATCCGGGTTTTCAGCTAAGAGTATTAGCTTAAGCGTTTAATATTCCCTTTATATATTAAATAATAATATTAAACCCTTCTAATATCTCTAACTATCTAGCTAACTGTCTAGTCGTAAGTTTCTTAGTTATTATAAACGTTCTAAGGTTCTTATAGTTAGATAAAACTATAACTTAGTATTTTACTAGCTATAAATAGATTCTCTAGTATTCTAAAGCTAATACTATAGTAAGTAATTCTTTGTCGAAAATACTATAGTTCTATTATACTAGGTTAAATATTTTAGAATAATATACGACAGGTATAAGTTTTTCTTTATTATTTAGTTATAAGTAAATCGTACCTACTACTATGTCTAAGACGTCTGTTTCAATTATACTAGGTTTATCTATATCGAAATCGTATAGAATAGGTTTTTCTATAAATCTTACTTTAATTTTCTAAAAAGCGTTCTCTGTCTATTTATTCTAAATAAACTTAATAGCTTTCTTAACTAGTACTAATATTAGTTTAGTAATCTTTATATAGTCTTAGATAAATAGATAGTAGAAGTTTATAAATCTAAGGAAGGACTATATATCTTTTATATTCTCTAGCGACTTCTAGTTTAAGATATCTTAGATCTTTCCTAGATCTATTTCTATTTTCCTTAGACTAAATACCTATCCTAGGAAAAGTGTCTAAGTTACTCTAAACTCGTATTTCAAGAGTTTCAACCGAGAGTTTACTTTTATAAGTTATTATAAAACTTCTTTAATATGTCTCTTATATTCTTCTTCTTTTTTTAAGAAGATTAAGATATTATCTAAGTAATAGATTACTATTACTCTTAGAAGATCTTCTAAAATATTATTATTTTATCTCTAATATATAACTAGTACGTTATAAAGTCTAAATAGTATAACTATATATTCGTAAAGGCCTAATAGTAAGGTAAATACTATCTTCTATTTATCTCTAACTTTTATTTATATAAGTCTATAGGTATTTTATTAATCTAATTTCGTAAATCGTACTACTTTATCTAACTTATCTTATAAGTATTAGCTAGGTAGTAGTAGATAAGCGTTCTTAACTGTAGTATAATTTACTTCTTAGTAATTAATATATACTCTCTCTTCTAGGTCGTCTTTTTTCTTAATAATAAGTATATTTAAGGTAATTAGTAACTTAGATTTTCTAATATATCTCTTCTTAATACCTTCTCTTATATAACTTTCTATTCTTTATAAGCTTTTCTAGTTATATAACTAAAGCTTCTACTTTAAGAGATAATAACTCTATTTTAATTTAATCTTATAATCTTATAAGCGATGTTCTAGCAAAGCTTATAAGTCTTCTAGGTTTTTAAACAAAGCCTTAAATTCTCTATACTACATAGGTATTTCGTTATCAGCTGTCTTACTAACCTATAGAGGACCCTAGACTAGGTGTTCTAGCGTATTAGAAGAGGTAACGCTAACCTCGTTCTAGCCTTATAGTTATAATTACAAACCTACGTAATTATATCAACTAAAGGTTATTATTCGAGCCTTCTAGTTAATATCTAGATTATATTCTTAAATCTATAGTATACTAAGTATTACTTTCTTACTTCCTATTTTAATAATATCGAATTATATATCTAAGTAGTATCTTCTAATATTAAGTTTTATTAGAATAGTTTACTAATTAATAATTCTATTTTAGTATATAACGTCTGTTCCGTTAACTACCCCTAGATAGTATAGCCTTATACCTTTAATTAGAACGTTTAGCTTCTTCTAAGCTATTAGAGAAAGGAAATTACCTGTTGCTCTAGAGTCTATTAAGACTCGGATTTCCTTCTCTCTTATCTTCGCAGTTATAATTAACTGATTTTCTCTAGAGGTAGCGTTTAATTCTTCTTTAATAAAGTATATCTTAAATCTTTAGCTATCTCTATTTCTATAACTAGATTTCGAGACAAAGGTTACCTTTTCTAAATCTATAGAAACTACTTTATATTTTACTCTATATTCTATAATTTATCTTAGTTCTAGTAGAGTTCTAATAAATTGTTTTTTCGTAGACCTATATAATATAATATTTAGATAATATTATATCTAATTACCTATAGTTTCGTTTATAGTTTCTATAACCTATAATTCTCTAACTATTAGATAGTAGAGCTCTAGTTTAATATAATAAACCTTAAATCTTAGTTTACTATTGTCTCCTTTCTAAGAGGTTAAGAAGAATATTACTTTTTCGTCGTTAGAAAAAACTACTTCGTATATTAGACTATTCTCTACAGTTCTCTTAGGTTCTAGAAGTGTTCTTATAAAACGTTTTTCTATAGACTAGTCTAATATTACTCGTGGTTTATACCGAACCTATTTAACAGTTGTTCTATATAATGTTTTAGCAGTCTATCGCTTGCCTTTTATAAGTTAGTAGAATTCCTAGATTAGGTCGGCCTAGAGATCTACTTTAATAACCTCGAATATCTACTAATCTCCTAATTCTTTAAATACTATTATAACTCCTTTTTTAACTCTTAATATCTAATATTTTTTATTAATTACTAACTTATAATCTTAACTAGGTAGGTAGGTAGTAATATCTAACTTCGAGTATCTATAGTATTTATTAAACTCTTCTAGATAATACTACTACTATTAAGTAGTATCGTTTTCTAAGTTAGTAACTATCTAAAGATCTCCCTTCTCTAGGTAGTTATTTAGTATTATCTATTCTAGTCCTAGCTCTTTAAACTTAATAGTTTCTCTTCTAGTAATAGAGCTAACTATAGTTACTCGATTCTAATTATTCCTCGCTATCTTATAGGTAGTTAAGATAGTAGGATTAATTCCTTAAGTAGAATATAGGCTTTAAAAATCAGGTTTCTAATTTTCTATATATACTTATCTATTTCCTCTCTCGAAAGTTCTAATAAATACCTATGTCTCGTCTTATTTAGGCTTATATATTCTAGGATCTATCTCTAACGAGTTAGATTCTAACTCTAATAATTCTAATAAACTTATTAATAGAGGCGATTTATATTCTACTTAAAGAGGTAATTTATAATCTATTTCTAACTATATATTATAATATTCTTTAAGTAGTAGATCTCTATTATTATTAGTATTCTAAACTCTACTAACTTATAACTTAATTCCTTCGTCTAGCTATAGATATACAGCGTCTGCTATTATATCTATAGCGTCTGTTTTAATCTATATACTATATTCTCTAGCTTCGAGTTCCTTATCTATAAGTTTAATTTTATCGAGTAATACTACTTTCTTATAGACTATAGCATTAATCCGTCCCTTCTTATTAGAGTCTTTCTTCTTATTATACTTATTTACTCTATAGCTAGAGAGGCTATAGTTATAATATAAGTTCTACTTACGTCGACGATTTCACTTCTCCTAGGAAAGTCCTTCTTTCTTCGGAAAGGTTTTCTTTTATATAGCGTTTACCTTCTTACTATACTTGACGTAGGAGTGTTTCTACTTTTCTAACTCTTTACTCTTTTCTCTATATCTAAGGTTACTCTTTTTAAATTTATATAAGCAGTTATCTAACTAAATAACTCCTTCTATTATACTTATAATAGTCTAGAATTATATATTTTATTTAGCTATTTCCTTATAAATATATATCTTTAATCCTCTACGGAAAAGTTCTATAAGAGCAATAGTATTCTAACCCGACTTGTTTCTATAACGTTAGAATTTATTAGTATAATCTATTACTAATCTAGTTTAGCGTAGATCTAAAAGCTTCTATATAGTAGTCTAGATTATATTAAAGTCTTTAAAGACTTTTCGTATAGTTGTTTTAAAACCCTTCTAAGATTTAAATATAATCTTAGTTAATTCTATCTTTCTATCCTTACTCTCGTTCTTAAAGAAGTCCTCTAAATATAGCTAAGCCTATTTCAACGCTAATCCTCTAAGGTAGGAGATAGCAAAGATAGTTCGCGAGTTATAATTACCTTCGAATTTCTCTAAGTTAAAGTTGAAATAGATATCTATTTAGAGAAGGAATAAATCGAGTTTCTTACGCTTTCTATAATATATATCTAGTATCTTAACTTTAATAGATTTAAGTACTTCGACCTTATAGAGCTTAGGAGCGTCTAGTATACTAACATTGTCCTTATTCTTAGCTAGTTATATACTATTAGACGTTCCTCTAACAGCACTTCCTAATGTTATAGCGACATTAGTTCGACTAGTATTCGAGCTAGCAGTGGCGGCGAGGGTTGCTAGGGCCATAGCGACTGAACTTCTAAGTAGGTGCTTAAAGTATAACGAAACTTAAACGAACTAAACAAAGATAACTAAGTCTTAAAGGTTAGTATATAGGTAAGAAGTACAGATGCGCCGGGTTGTTTACTTAGAAGTAAACTCGTTACTTATATCAAAGATGTTAAATAAGATAATAAGATTAATAACTAAAGTTAAGTACAAAGCTTCTATCTAATAGCAGACGTGCTAGTCTTATATAGAACCTTTATTCTCTAAGTACATCGCTTATATTACTCGTATCGCTTATATCGCTCGCGATTAGAGCGATTAGAGCGATTAAGGCGATTATATTACATAACCACACGTGACTTCTAACAGTCTTATAACAGTGAGATCCTAAAACCTACAAATGCCTTTCGTATTACTGATTTCCTTCTATATTACCTTCCTTTCCTAGATGTCGTACCTTGTTCTATTAGAGCGCTGTCTAGACTACTTACTACTTTCTATAATTCGTAATAACTAGATTTTAAAAAGAAGGTTATCTTCTCTAAATCTATAGAAGCTACCTTATATATTAATCTATATTCTATAGTTTATTCTAGTTCTAGTAAGGTTCTAATAAATCGTTTCTCTATAGACTAGTCGGATATAGCTTTTAGTTAATATCGTATCTACTTAGCCGTAGTTCTATTTATTACCTTAATAGACTATATTTCTCTAACTATTAGATAATAAAGTTCTCTCTATACTATCTCTGTTTCTTATTTAATATTATATTTGTTTATTTTCTAAAAGATTATACTAAATAATCTCTTAGTTCTAGATTCTCTAAATATTACTCTAATATTACTAACTAAAGCAACTATAGCGTATTAGCCTTCTATTTCTAGCTTTGTTTCCTTAAGTAACGTATCTAAGAAACTAGGTTTCAGTTATTCTATAAAGTCTCTAGAACCCTGCTATTACTATAAGCTAGTTTCTTTCTAAAGGTCTACGACTGTCTATATATCTCCTACTCTAGGCTAACTAGATATCTTAATTTATCTCTAGCTATGTTTAGATTCTTTAAACTTAATAGTTTCTTAGCTTATAATTAGACTAATTATAGTTATTACGTCCTAGCTATTCCTAGTAATAGTATATGTTATTAAGAGAGTAGAACTAATACTCTAAGTAGTATAAGAGTTCTAGAAGTTAGGCTTCTAGTTGTCTATATATATCTATCGATTCCCTTCTTCAAATATTCTAGTAAAGGCCTAAGTTTCTCTAACTTTAGAACCTATATCCTCGACTTCTTCTTCTAATCTAGAAGATAAGTCTAATAATTCTAAAGAACTAGTCGATAGTAGTGATTTATATTCTACTTAAAGAGGTGATTTATATTCTTTAAGAAGTAGATCTCTATTATCGTTAGTGTTTTATACCTTACTAACTTATAACTCGATTTCTTCGTTATATTCGATCTATATACTATATCTTCTAGCTTCGAGCTTAGCGTTTATAAGTTTAATTTAATCGAGTAATACTACTTCTATTTAGATAGTAGTATTAACCTGTTTCTTTCCCTTCTAGGATTTCGTTTTCTTCTAGCTATAGTCGGTTACTCTATAGCCTAGTCTACTATAGGTATAACAGAGTTACTAGTCTCGCCGTCGATTACGTTCTATCTAGGAAAGCCTGCTCTTTTCTAGAAAGGTCTTTTTCTATATAGTATTTACCTTCTTACTATACTTATTAGCTTAGCTATGCTTCTACTTTCCTAGTCTCTTACTCTCTTCTCTATGTCTAGGGTTACTCTTTCTAAATTCGTATAGACGGTTATCTAACTAAACGACCGCTTCTATTATATCTATAATAGTTTAGAACTATATATTCTATTTAGCTATTTCTTTATAAATATATACTTTTAATCCTCTTTAAAAGAGTTCTATAAGAGCGATAGTATCCTATCTTAATCTTATTCTATTATATTAGAATTTATTAGTATAATCTATTACTAATCTAGTTTAGTATAAATCTAAAAGCTTATATATAGTAGTCTAGATTACGTCGAAGTCTCTAAAGACTTTCTTAATAGTTACTTTAAATCCTCTCTAAGATTTAAAGTAATCTTAGTTATTTCTATAGCTTTGTCTATATTCTTATATTTAAAGAAGTCTTTTAAATATAGCTAAGTCTATTCTAATACTACTCTTCTAAGGTAGAAGATAGCAAAGATAGTTTACGAGTTATAATTACTTTTAAATTTATCTATATTAAAGTTAAAGTAGATGTCTATTTAAAGAAGGAATAAGTTAAGTTCTTTTCGTTTTCTATAATATATATCTAGTATCTTAACCTTAATAGATTTAAGTACTTCGACTTTATAAGACTTAGAAGCGTCTAGTATACTAACGTTGTCGTTATTCTTAGCTGGTTTTATACTAGTAGGTGCTCTCCTAGTAGTACTTCTAGATATTCCTACGACGTTAGTTCGACTAGTATTCGAGCTAGTAGTAGCGGAGGTTGCTAGGGCCATAGCGACTGAACTTCTAAGCAGGTACTTAAAGTATAACGAAACTCTATACGAACTAAACAAAGATAACTAAGTCTCGAAGGTTAGTATATAGATAAGAAGTATAGATACGCTAGGTTGTTTACTTAGAAGTGAACTCGTTACTTATATTAAAGATATTAAATAAGATAATAAGATTAATAACTAAAGTTAAGTACGAAGCTTCTATCTAGGTAGTAGACGTGCTAGTATATATAGAACCTTCGTTCTCTAAGTACGTTGTCTATATCGCTTATATCGCTTATATCGCTCGCGATTATAACGATTAGAGCGATACAGGCGATTATATTATATAACCACAAGTGACTTCTAATAGTCTTATAATAGTAAGATCCCAAAACCCTTAAATACCGTCTATATTACTGATTCCCTTTTATACTACCTTTTATTCCTAGATATTATACCTTATCTTATTAGAGCGCTGTCTAGACTACTTACTATATAATCGTAATTCGTAATAATAACATAGTTAGAAGCTAATATTAAAAGAGAGAGATAAAGTCTACTTAGTATAAAAGAATATTAATATTAAAAGACTAAGTAATAAACTAGACTATAAGAAACTTAGACTATTTAAAATTAAATAAGTTAGAGAACCTTTAAATTATAAATTAGTACTACTATAGATAATAAACATCTACTTAGTATTTTATATATTCTTACTCGAACTAGTACTACTAGGAGTATTACTAGCTCTACTTATAGAAATTTAACTAATAAATCTAAATACTAAATATAAAGTTAAGAGAATTCTTAACTATAAGATTATTAGAGGTAGAATTAAGTACTTAATTAAATAGTTAGACTATCTATATTTAAAGAATACTTAGAAATCTAGAAAAAATATTAACTAGTACTTAGAGGAACTTTAGGAGTTCTACCGCTGAAACCTAGAGTTACTTATATTTTATATTTAAGAGAAAAAGACTTAAGAAAGACTAGGTTAAGATCTAAGTTAAAAGCGGAGTTAGAAGTAGGAAGAGTAGCTAGCCTAGTAGCCTCTTCTTCTTTATACTTCTTTTCTTTTTATTTCTTCTTTTCTTTCTTTTTTAAATCTTTAGTAGTATCTAGTTTATTAAGAGAACCGAGACTAGCTACTATTATCTTCTTTTCTCTTTCTAGAAGAAGACGTTTTTATTATTAAAGCTAGAGGATTTTCACTATCTCCTCTTCTTCTTAGTAGTTAAGATAAGCTTTCTGCTTTTTAATAGAAGTCTAGTCTAAGAGTAAAGGTATTCGGTTTTATTTATAATAGTTATAGGATTAACTCTGCCTAGTATAAGCGGAATAACGAGAATATTAATCTCTATAGATAGCGATATATTAATAAAGCTTACTAGCTAAGTTAAGAGATTTTTTATAACAAGTATAAGAAGATATCTGTAATAGCCCGCTATTAAGAATAAGAGTTGCCAAGGTTATATACGTACTAGATAGGATACGGTTCAGGGTATAGGAATGCTAAGGGTTATATAGAATATAAAGGTTACGTATTCAAGTATCGGAATATCTAGTTCAGACCTCCGAGTCTATTATTATTATCTGAACTCTTTTGTATATAGATGCCCTTACTCTTAGTATTAGGAAAGGTTAATTTGATCTTTTCCTTCGTATTTAGAACCTAGTATCTAAGTATATTATTCTATAGAACGCACTTCTATATACCTCTTTTATAGTATTATCTGTTTCATACTATTATATTAAAAGATTAAATTCTTCTTACTAGGGACGGCCTATTATAATATCTTACTAAGCGCGTTAACGTCCTACATCGAATTCGATTCAGCCTAGATTTAGATCAGTATAACAACAACCTTAAATTACTAGTTTATAGACAGCTAGTAATATTAGAGTTTAATATCTATCAGTTAGCTAGTAAAAAGCGTATCCTCTAATACGTTAAGGAAGTAGAAGACGCTAAGGATTCCTAAGACTTTAAATAACCCTCTCTATATAGAGATTACTACATAAGGTTTAGAAAGTCGATATTAAGTCACCTGGAAGGCTCCCGAATCTACCTCTAAACCCCTCTTAACAACATCGAGTATATTAAACTAAGGAGCGACCCCAGGTCTCTCCTAAGCTCCGCTAGAGAGCGTTAAGCAACCTACTAGAGAAACCAGTAGGCCCCTCTCTAAATACGTACTAAACCGTACTCGTATACCTAAACCTAAAAAGTCAAGGAATAACAAAGGTAAGGGCCTAGCCCGAAACCTCAGAGACCTACGAGACTTTTCTAATATAGACGAGATATAGAGTATAGTATAAGGATTAGAAGAAGAACTTTAAAACAACAACTATCGGTTTAAACAGTTAGAATCTATTATAAAAGAACTCTAAGAATAAACCAGAGTCTCTTAACCTTCCTAACCTAAAACCGACTATAACCCTCCTTCTATTCTAAGCACTATACTAGACCTCTTTCGCTTAAGGAGCGAACCTGCCTCTAATGCCTTCCCTTAATAGCAGACCACCCTATATAACCCCGAATATAGTCTGAATACTCTCTAACCTGCTAAAAGCAAAATCATAGAAAAAATTAAACCTTTAGACAACGGTACATCACCTATATACTAATAATAGAAGATATTAGTACGCGATAGACTTCTAGTAAATACTAATTATTATAATATAAGCCTAACTTAAAAAGCCCTTATCTAAGGAACAACTACTAGAATCGCTAGAAACTACCTTAAGCCCTGATACTAGTCTAAGTCGATTTATATTACTTTCTATAATTATTAAGATATAATTAAACTTTTAGATTTATATTTCTTAACTAGATATAAAACAGAGGATATATAAAACACTTTCTAAGCCTTATAGATAAGTAGAAAAGATCACGCTAGAGAAACGTTTACTAACTTCAGAGGTCGCTTTTCAAGTATAGCTATACTTAGAGAGATACTAGAGTTAGAATAATTCTTCTATATATAGAAGAAAATTACACTATAGCTACGAAACTTAGCCGCTACACTTAAGAGACGTTAGAATTATAACTTTGTCGAAATAGTAGTAAATCTCCTAGCTCTAGATAAGGAACGACGCTGAAACGCTAAGTTATATATAGCTAACATAACTAAGCTAGTTGGTATAAACACTTCGGTTAAAAAGACTACTTTTCAATCCTTATCTAGTTTAATACTGAAACCCTTACTACCTATAAGCGGATCCTTCCCTACTATTTAGACTACTTTAAAGATATTCAAAACCACCTCTACTAGCGAACGCTAAAAGACTCCAGACCGAGTCCTAGCTAGTACAACGTGCTACTACTATAGTAAGCCTAAGTACTATAAAACTAACTGCCCTCAGCTACCTAGTATCAAAGAAATAGTCTAAGAAGTAGACGAAGATAACTCATAAGTCCTTATAAAGTACCCCGATTCTACTTTAAATTAGAGAGAAAACGAGGCAGCCTAGGTAAAGACTCCTTCCTAGACCTACGTAAATATAATCTATCGAATCTTAACCTTTCTAGACTTATAGGAGGAAACTAATTCCTTATAAATATAACACTTAGTATACATAGATATAGTATTAAAACTCGAGCCTTAATAGATATAGAAGTAAATAGATTTCTGTTCTTAAATCGACCCCTAGCTTTATAGCTATTCTAATCGTTAGGTATATAGATTCGAAAACTACTCTACTTAGTGCCTATTCGTAGATATAATAGTAGTATTAAGAGTAAAGCAATATAGTTTATATAACTACATCTAAACCTAGATCGACGTCGTATCCGAAACTGCCTCTTTATCGTCCTAGACCTTAGATAATAAGACCTAATTATTAGAAATAAATAGTTAAAACATTTTAATATTCTCCTTAACCCTACTAGGAATCAACTTATTTAGCTAGCTAAAACCTTACTGACTTCTTACTTTAGAAAGGAAATCTTACTTTCTCTAACTTCTAGCTAGAACTAGAAGTCTTATTTAAATACATAGTCGGATATAAACCGAAGAGATCACGCCCTTTATTAAGATAAAAAGCAAAGGAATAGTAAGCTCTTAGCTAAGTTATTACTATTATCTACGATATTAACTCTTAATATCTACCTCTCTAACTCTGCTCTAAATACCCTCTAACCTACTAGTATAGCTTAGACAGATTAGACCCTATACTCTTTTATTAGTAAAATAAGTACGAATACTTTATATTTTAATATAAAGCGACCTAATACTGAGTTCTTTATAATAAGCATCTACGAATTAGATTAGATTATCGACGAAAGATTAGCTCTACTCTTAGATAACGCTAAGACTACGGACCTAATATAGTCCCAACTCCCTTAATATTACTCGTTATTCTAGAATATATTCTTAAAAGCAGCCTTAGATAAACTTCTCTCTTATCGTATATATAACTACAAAATTACTTTAAATAAACCTCTTCCTACCTTCTACTCCCCTCTATATCAACAGTTAACTACAGAGCTATAAGCGATAAAAGAGTATCTTATAGATAATTTAAATAAAGGATTTATTATCAATAGTAATAGTCTTTTTACCTTACTAGTACTCTTCGTTAAAAAGCCTAATAGTAATAAGCTATAGTTCTATATCGATTATTAGAAACTAAATACTCTTACCTAAAACAACCCCTACCTAATCTCTTATATCAACGAACTTATTTTAAGACTAAGGAAAGCTAAGATCTTTACTAAGTTAGATATATAATAAGCTTTCTACTATATCTAAATAGATCCTGACTTAAAAGAGATAACTACGTTTAGAACTAGGTATAGAATATATAAATATAAGGTCCTTCCTTTTAGACTCTATAATAGACCCGCTACTTACTAACGTTATATAAACGACGTCTTAATTAAGTATCTAGATAACTTCTATATTACTTACTTAGACGATATATTAATTTATTTAGATAGTATCGAAGAATATAAAGAATAAGTTAGGAAGGTCTTAAATCGGCTCTGAGAAGCAGGACTCTAAGTAGATATTAAGAAAAGCGAATTCAGTGTTACTCGAGTTAAATACCTAGGTTATATATTAACTACAAAAGGACTCGAAGTAGACCCTAAGAAAGTAGAACCTCTATAAAACTAGGTCCGACCTAGCACTGTAACAGGTGTAAAGTCTTATCTAGGCTTTTATAGATTCTATAAACAATTTATTAAGAACTTCGGCAAAATTATAAAACCTCTAACTACTATAATACAGCCTTCGGAGCCGTTTCAGTAGACACCTGAATATAAAGAAGCCTTTAAAGAATTATAGACCTAGCTACTCTTAGTTTAAGCCTTATACTACTTCGACCTCGAATATCCTACGAAGCTAGAGACAGACTCTTCTAATAGAGTAATAGTAGGTATATTCTCTTAATAATATAGTAATTATTAGTATCCTATAGGTTTCTATTCCTATGTCCTAGTCGGACATGAAATAAACTAGGAAATCTACGATAAGGAACTGTTTATAATTATAGAAGCGTTTAGAAAATAGTAACCTAAGCTTATGTTATATCAGAACTGTATCGACGTCTTCTTAAACTATAGATCCTTAGAATACTTTATAACGATAAAGCTGCTTACTTCTAAGCAAGTATAATAGATAGAATTTCTCTTTAACTTTAATTTCTAGATCTAATTTACATCTAGAAAGAATAATTAAAAGGCAGATATACTAACTAGACAGGAGTAAGATATTAGAATATAAGATTAAGTCAAGTTAGATAGCCGCTTACATACCCTTCTTAGACCTATTAGGCTTAACCTCTAAATCAACGCCGACCTTGCTTAGACCTTTTAAGTAATATCTCTTTCTATAATTAAGTTAGATGTTATCCCTAGGTCTGGATTGGATCTGATTTAGAAGCTAAGGACGGCTAACACGTAATTATTCGAGAAGGAACGTAGAGAACTTAAGAATAGTTATACTATCTCGTCTAATAATTTACTCCTGTTTAGAGGACGGCTTTATATCGAAAGAAATACTAAACTCTATACGAATCTGATCTAAGAAGCCTACGACTAAGTATCTAGTACTTACCTAAGTACTTGAAAGATATATCAGTTACTAGTATCCGCCTACTACTGGGTTAGTATAGGTTTGAACTATAAGCTATACATGGCTAACTGCCGAGCTTATAGATACTCTTATCCTCGACAGACTAAACAACAAGGATTCCTCTACCTACTACCAGTACTAGATTACCTGATATAGTATATATATATAGACTTTAAGTTATTTCTAAAGAATAAGCATAGATATAATACTATACTAGTATTTATTAACCGCCTTAGAAAGGATTTAGTGTCTATTCTCTGCTACTCTACTATCGATGTTAGAGGATTAGCCTAGTTTTTTATATAATAGATCTATCGTTTTAGTTACTACCCTAAATCGATTACGTCTGATAGAGGACCTTAATTTATCTTAGCTTTTTAGACGGAATTCTGTCGTATTATCAGTGTTAAGCTTAAGCTCTCTATAGCTTACTATAAATAAACAGATAGTTAGATAGAGATTATAAACCGATATATCGATTAGAGGCTAAGGCCTTTTGTAACCTACTATTAGGATAACTAGAGCGAGTTAATCCCTCTTATAGACAGAGTATAAATAACTCTTCTGTACTCGTCTATTAGTATAACCCCGTATTAGCTCAAGTTCGGGCTTGATTTACAAACCTCGTAGGATTAGAATACTCCTAAGACCTCTATTCCCTAGGAACAACTAAATTATAATAAGACAGTTAAGATAGCTATATATATATACTCTACCTAGAACGTAGCTAAAGACAATATAAGCAAAGCCTAGTAGAGAATATAAGATAGTACGAATCAGCACCGAAGAGCTATCGACTAAGACGTTGGTAATAAAGTTTACTTATTAACTAAGAATCTTAAGATAAATTAACCTAGCCGAAAGCTAGCTGAACAGTAGACTGGACCCTTTAAAATACTAGAACGTGTAGGATACTCTTATAGACTAAAACTCTTAGAAGGATTATTAATCTATAATGTTTTCGCTATAGACGTACTATCTAAAGATCTGAATACCCCTCTACCTAGATAAGAAGCCCTAGAGCTACCCCTAGAAATCGTTTAAGGTATATAAGAATAGGAAGTTTAAGAAATTCTCGGTAGTAGACTTTTTAGGAGATAACTACAATACCAGGTTAGATAGGTTAGTTACGATATAAACCCTACCTGGTATCCTACTAACAATTTTCAAGGTTTACTACACCTTCTAAGAGACTTCTATACCAAATATCTAGACGAACTAGGACTGCCCCGACTCCTCTCTGAATGGATCTAAGTATAGGAGGTAGACAAGAACTGACAACCGAGTCACTACTAAAAACAAACCCTGATACGACCCCGGCTATAATACGAAGCCTCGGGGACGAGTCTTTTTCAAGGGAGGGGGATGTGATGGCCCGCTATTAAGAATAAGAGTTGCTAAGGTTATATACGTACCAGATAGGATACAGTTTAAGGTATAGGAATACCAAGGGTTACGTGGAATGTAAGGGTTACGTATTCAAGTATTAGAATGTCCGGTTCGGACCTCCGAGTCTATTGTTATTATCTGAACCCCTTTGTATATAGATGCCCTTACCCTCAGTATCGGGAAAGGTTAATTTGATCTTTTCCTTTGTATTTAGAGCCTAGTATCCAAGCATGTTATTCTACGGAACGCACTTCCATATACCTCTTTTATAGTATTGTCTGTTTCGTGCCGTTATAATATCTCGTTACTATATTATTTAATATAATTTCTAAGGGTTTAATATTTAGTATACTTCTTATTATTAGAAAGCGGTATAATAGGAATAGGAGAAGGCTACTAGCTTCTCGACGATGTTTTCTTAGTCTATACTTAAACGTAGAGATACGCTAGGCTAAGAAGGGGATAGTGTTACGAATCACGTTTTACGTAGTAAGTAGTCTAGATAGCGCTCTTGTCGGTATAATCAGAGTGAATAGCACTCCACGTGACCTTCTCGCTTAAGGTCTATTTAAGTAGACAGAGCAGCTAACTTTGCTCTGTATACACGAACGATAATATACTCTTTTTGCATCATGCTATTGGCCACCAAGTCATACCAACACTGATCAGTGTCGCGCGCGCAGATCAGAAAAACTGACTATACGTATCGCGGTTCTCGGAATCGTAAGCTTACGTACAGTTACGTAGTTGTGCAAAGTAGACTCCTCTCCGAGAGAGACTCCTTCTACTGGTTACACCCCCGACAATACCACTGCAAACTCTTGGACTTGCAGTACAGTTACAACAACCTTGCAACCTCTCCGAATTGCAACACCCTTACAACCTTGCAACCTCTCCGAA